>JZKD02S0878860.1:488624-503106 GCA_000966675.3 Picea glauca
TTTTAGAAGGTAAATAATAAAGTGAAGTGATGAGTGTACTATAATTCAAAGTGAATAAAAAATAAATTATTTAAATAATAAAGTTAATGGAGAAATTAGAAGTGGGTTAACTATAAAATAAGGAAAGTGGGTTAAGATGGTTAAAAGGTAACCCCTTGAGGAAGCTACATGAAATTATAAATAAGAGGTAAGGCTCTCTCATTTTAATCACACTTGAGCATATTGAATATCTATAAGTGACTGAGGCAACCAAAGGATATATAAGCCTAATTTCAGAGGGAAGGTGAAGTAAAGAAGGACAAAATTCAAGTGAGGATAAATTCTTTTGATGATGCTTTCTAAGGTATGTTATTTACAGGTCATACCACCATTTTCATAATAAATTTGTTTCTATAATGATTTAGTCCATGAAATTGGGAGACCATTGAGGAAACATATCCAATTATCTGTGATACTAATTTCAGCTTGTGGTTCGTTGTATTTTTGGAGTTACACACCATGGAAAATAGGGTTTGTGGCTAGTCCCGAAACTAGTCTAAAACAAGTGTTTCAGGTAAAAAATTATAACTTATTCATAATAGATCCCAATTTAGTAAGACCAAAAGTATTTGTTAGAGAACATTATTTAGTATGTGGTGTACAATTTTCATATCCATACAACAAATATTATGTGCGGGGCATGCTCTATAAGTTCACTCTCTAGAGTAAGCCAGAATTCAACAAGGTATGTCATTTTTGCTATAACTCCTTTTTTGAGAGGTTCCAAGTAGTGAAATCTGGAGGAATTTCATAAAACACACTGAAGAACATTGTGTACTATGTTTAGATATTTATTCATTATAGGTACATAGTTATTATTATTTAAAGTTAGGGTTTTTGACTAATCCAAAACTAGTCATGTGAGACTAAAGTAAAGTTTGATGAAAATGCTAGTCTCTTGTTGTTAAAGTTAAGGAAGGTTTGTAGGTATGTGATTATATACACTAGGTCTATTATAGAGTTACAAATCAGATTTGGATGATGAGATTGATGAGGGATTTTGGTTGAGGTACATGTTGGGTACATGGTTGAGACAAGTAGTTGATGAGTTGGAAGACACGTGAGGTGTATAGTTGATGATGTTGATACATATTGATAAGTAGTTGATACATGATTGGTACATACTTGGTACATGGTTGGAGGCACTTGTTAGTAGTATTTTTGACACATGGTTTATGGATGATGTAGCATACTTGTATTGGTATATTATTAGAAGCATGCATTGATCTTAGTGATGATTATGAGTTGTTGTGTTATGCTTGGTCGATGCACATGTTTTAGATTTGTATTGGTGATTGATATTGGTGACTAGATCTGATTTGGTTGATAAGATTTATGAGATAGGTTGTTGTGATAGGTTTTTTGGACATGTTCTTGTGACAAGTTAATCATACAGGTTTAGTGCATGGTTGATGCACTTGTTCATGGTACAGGTTGACGTACAGGTTGGTGCATGGTTGATGCATTTGTTTATGGTACAGGTTGATTACAGGTTTTTTTGTATAGTTTGGTGCATGGTTGATGCACTTGTTTATGGTATAGGTTGAGGAATAGATTGATGCATGGTTCAGGTTATTGGTATAGGTTGTTTGGTGTAGGTTTATTTGTACAAGTTTATAGCAGTATATCTCATAGTGATAGTGTGACAATGGTTCCATCATTCTTCTTATACATTAGGGCAATTGGACGGAGCAAGTATAGGTGGTTGTAGCCACCTTTAGGTTGTAGCTAGAGAACATAGGGGGTTGTATCCTCCTTCTGATTGTAGCTAGAGAATTGGGGAGTTGGAGCTTCCCTCAAGTTGTAGCCCGAGAAACTAGGGGGTTAGAGCCTCCTTCCAGTTGCAGCTGGAAAACAAAGGAAGTTGGTGCTTCCAATGAATGTACTTCTTAAAGACATATAAGAAAAATCATTATGTGGTTTTCGCCTGCTTTGGGTTTCCACGTAAAACATTGGTGTACTGTGTATGTGTGTGATTGTTCATTTGTTCATTTCTTATTTACTCTGCAACTATTGGATGATAATGAAACATTGGTATAACACTTGCATTTTATGGTGAAAAAGGATTAAATTTCTCTATTACTGATTCACCCCCACTCTCAGTAATCCAACAATTGGTATCAGAGCAGGTTCCTTCAAGAAATAGTTTAACCATTGGAAGAATATGAAGGATTATTTTGAGAATGGAGTACCAATGTTTAATGGTTAGAATGGTTTTAAGTATGAGATGTGGAGAAAAAGGATAAAATTATTTTTATAGGCACAGGGACATTATATTTGGCTATCAGTTGTTACAGGATATGATAGCTCAAAAATGGAAAAGACTGCTGCCAAGAAATAATTGAAGAAGAATAAAAAAAATAGCAATGGATTTCATCTAGGAAGGATTACCTAATCCGGTAAGAGAAAAGGTTGGTAAATGTTCATCATCCAATTAACTTTGGGATAAGTTACATGACATATATTCTTCACCCATCACAGATTCAGAAAATGCCAAAGAAGATGCAGATATAGATCAAGAAGAATTATGTTCACCATGTCAAACAAATTTAGAAGATGAAGAGTACATAATCACCATAGGTATTTTGTTTTTATTTAATTATGAAAAATGTGGACATCTTGAAATAGAATTCCATGAAAGAAATGAGACTGAAAAAATAATTGAAAAGGAAGACAATTATGAAGCATAACTGATTAGTGATTTAGATGAACTAAGAGAAGAAAACAAGTCCCTCAAGAAAGAGTTGATGAAACAAAAGGAAAGTGTTCACATTTTTGAAGAATCCCAACAGGTCATCGAGAACTTAAGAACTCAGCTAGAAGAAGCTAGAAAGATCAAAGAAAATCATGAATATCAAAAGAAGTATTTGGAAGCCAACATAGAAGCACATAAGGAAGAAGCATAAATGAGAGAGATGTTAATTAAGGTTGTTTTTCATTGATGTCAACCCTTGAAGAAATCTCGGTAGCACAAAGGTATGGATAATGGACCCAAGTTTGTTTGATGAATCATTATTGTCTTGTCATGGTTTATAATAAGTACAAATGGATGAACTCCAAAGTGGTCCCCTTATGGTGAAATCCCTCACAGGAAGACGCTTTGCGAATTTAGTTATCCTATAAGTATGGTTAGAGAACCCATGCTTATTTGTGGAATAATGATATGAAGGTCATTGAATTCTTCAGTGAAACTATCCTATATTGATAATGTTTTTCATGCCATTTCCGGTGGTATGTGGAACGTCACATAACTCCTCATGGTTAGAGAGTTATGGCCATGAGAAGTTGGAGACCCCAGGTTTGGGTAATGGACCAAAATTTATTTGATGGATAACGATATGATTTTTGATCTATTTTTAAGTAATACTATTCTATATTGATAGTACATGTCATTCCATTTCTGGTGGTATGTGGAACGTCACATAACTCCTCACGGTTTGAGAGTTATGGCCATACGAAGTTGGAGGACCCTCACATGTCATCTAGAAGCCCCAAAAGGTTAAAGTAGTCAAAGTGGTTTAAGAGATTTTAGAAGGTAAATAATAAATTGAAGTGATGAGTGTACTATAATTCAAAGTGAATAAAAAATAAATTATTTAAATAATAAATTTAATGAATAAATTAGAAGTGGGTTAACCCTGAAATAAGGAAAGTGGGCAAAGTGACCTAGAAGACGTTTTTAAGGAAACTACTTGGAGAGTATAAATAAGAGGAAAGACTCTCTCATTTTATAACACACTTGAGAATATTGAATATCTATAGGTGTATGAGGTAACCACAGGATATCTAATTTGAATTTCTAAGGGAATGTGAAGAAAAGAAGGTTGGAATTCAAGGAAGGATAAAATCTTTTGATGATGCTTTGTAAGGTGTTTCGGGTAAAAATGTCATAACTTATTCATAAAAGATCCAAATTTAGTAAGACAAAATGTATTGGTTATAGTATTGTTTGTATTATTCTATGTAATAGTTTCATATCAATTCAAAAAATATTACGTGTGGGACATGCTCTATGAGGTCACTCTCTAGAATAATCCAGAATTTAGCAAGGTATGCCATTTTTTCTATAAATCCTTTTCTGAGAGGTTCCAAGTAGTGACACCTGGAGGAATTTCATAAAACACACTGAAGAAAATTGTGTATCAGTTTCATATCTTTATTCATTACAAGTACAAATTTATGATTATTTCAAGTTAGGGTTTTTGACTAATCCAAAACTAGTCATGTGAGACTAAAGAAAAGTTTGATGAAAATGCTATTCTTTTGTTGTTAAAGTTAAGGAAGTTTTGCAGGTATGTGATCATATACACCAGGTCTATTAAAAAGTTACAAATCATATTTGGATGATGAAATTGATGAGTGATTTTGGTTAAGGTACATGTTGGGTACATGGTTGAGATAAGAAGTTGATGAGTTGGCACATACATGAGGTGTATAGTTGATGATGTTGGTACATCTTGATGAGTCATAGTTAATGAGTAGTTGAAACATGATTGGTACATACTTGGTACATGGTTCGTTGCACTGGTTTATGGTACAGGTGGATTACAGTTTGTTTGGTATAGGTTGTTGCATGGTTGATGCACTTGTTTATGGTACAGGTTGATTCTAGGTTGAGGTACATGTTGATGGTGGTTGATACAAGGTTAAAGTTTATTGGTACAGGTTTACATTGGTATATCTCACAGTGATAGTGTGATAGTGGTTCCATCATTATACAACTACTTCAAGGTAGTTGGACGGGGCAGGGACAAGTGGTTGTAGCTACCTTCCGGTTGTAGCTGGAGAACATAGGGGTTTGTAGCCTCCTTCTGGTTGTAGCCAGAGAACTGAGGAGTTGGAGCTTCCCTCAAGTTGTAGCCTGATAAGCTAGGGGTTGGAGCCTCCTTCCAGTTGCAGCTAGAAAGCAAAGGAATTTGGTGCTTCCAATGAAAGTAATTCTTCAATACATAAAAGAAAAAACATTTTGTGGTTTTCTCTCACTTTGGGTTTCCAAGTAAAACACTGGTGTACTATGTATGTGTATGATTGTTCATTTGTTCATTGCTTATTTACTTTATAGTTATTGGATGATGATTCTACATTGATATAACACTTGGATTATATGGTTAAAAGGATTAAATTTCTCTATTACTGATTCACACCCCCTCTCAATAATCCAACAATTGGTATCATAGCTGGTTCCTTAAGGAAACCGTTTAACCACTGGAAGGAGATCATGGCTTATTCTAAGAATGGAATACCAATGTTTAATGGTCAGAATGGTTTTAAGTATGAGATGTGGAGCATAAGGACAAAAGTAGTTTTACAGGCACATGGACATTATATTTGGATATCAGTTGTTACAGGATATGATAGTTCAAAAAGGGCAAAGACTGTAGCCAAGAAGGAATTAAGGAAGCTAACAAAATAGAAATGGATTTCATCTGGGAAGGATTACCTAATACGGTAAGAGAAAAGGTTGGTAAATGTTCATCAACAAAATAACTTTGGGATGAGTTACATGACATATATTCTTCTCCCATCACAGATTCAAAAAATGTCAAAGAAGATGCAGATAAGGCGTCAGTGCATAGATCCACGGTTGATATTGAATTCCAGACCCCCTTGACCGTTATGCCTTTAATGGTGGGGGTGGGGTCTGGAATGTTGGTTAAACATCGCACTCAGATCCACGGTCCAGTGATAGGCACACCAATGGACGACTGATGGTATTTTTTAGACCCCCCTGACCGTTCTGCTTTTAACGATTGGGGGGGGGGTCCAGAATGGAGTGTTTTTTTCTGGGGGGCCCCCTTCTCTACATGGTAGGAATCCATTTCTCCATACTCCTACCATGTACCATTTACCACTTTCTAACATACCCCCCATCACTCTATGACACCATTTTCTACTTTTTTCTCTAAAGATCACATCTCATAACTCTGTTATTCCATCCCCCTGTTCACACGTTATGAGTCCCTTCATCATGGTCAGATCCCAATCAACACCCTCCACATCACCCGGTCGTATTTTTCAATCATTTTCACCTGCCATCTCACGCTCTAAAAGACATGTTTTCCATTTATTACAGTCTTAACTTATCCATTAGCTTGTTGATCTATCTCTCGTGCCCAACGGATATCTGTTTGCTAAAAAATACTCTTTCCGTTCATTCTCCCATTGCTTACTTTATCCTCGCACCAGAGATATTATCCCTATATTACCTCCATTCCAGTCAACCATCCAAAACCACAATCATCCCCACTAACATTTTGTTTGACTTGTAGGTATTTTCACAGTGATGGTGCCAAAATCAAAGAAAGCATAAGCCGAGGAAAATCCTTTCCTCTGTCCTTTTGTTGACCTCGATAGGATCCATTTGGCCAACAAAGATCATTTAATCGCAAACACCAAGTGTGAATTTGACTTTGCAGATTTGCAGTCATGGCTCAAAGAGACTTTCTTAGATCAGAGCGATGAAATTGGGCTCTGGGAGTCCAACCTTCCTCTGTATATTTTCCCCCAGGTTCACCATTTCCCTGAATTCACCCTCAAATGCCAGGCTCATTACATCCCTGACCAGAGATCTGTAGTATTTTCATCAAGAGAAACTATTTTCTTCATCACACATGAGGTCATTAATCAGATGATGTAGATACCCAGAGTTGAATCTGCCTCCCCTTTCAATATTGAAGTCATCACGGAGCTTTACCAGAAGCTATCTTTCCCTCAGAGAGCCCAAATTTTCTATCTTTTCCTCCCACAAGCTGCTCAGTTCCCCAAGACAAATCCCCCATACCCTTCCTCCCTGTTTTCAGTGAAAGGAAACCAGGTCATCTCATCACTCTGTGCTCTGCTTAGGTATTTTTCTGACCAATAGGTGGACGAACCCATATTGGGTTTCTTGTCAATTTTCTCCGTAGAAGAAAGACCTACCACTCAGTTCAATTATATCACTTTCCTGGCAAACAATATTCATGAACAGTTTTCAAATTTCATCACAGAGGGCATGTTCCAGTATTCCTCAATACTAGCCTACATGTTCACTTTTTTTCAGGCAGACAAATTCTCCTTTTCAATGAAGAATATGGACAAGGACAGGAGGTCGTAGGCGGTAACATATTGGACTTCACTACTCAGACAAAATTCTACAAATTTCAGCTTCAAACAGTTTATCAAGCAGTTTTACCATCCAGTGGTGAGAATTCTCAGTGGCAGACCTGAAATGAGAATAAATGAGAAGGTTCAGAGGATCTTACACCTCTTAGACCTGGAAAAAACTGGAGACTGGTATCTTTACCAAAACCACACTGAGATTAGAGTTTATGGATGTGAATTGGCTCCATACAAATTGCCCAAGTATCTACCCGTGAGTATATTTTCCCTGGAATACATAAGGGAAATGATTAACTCAGATGACAAACATTTTGTGTCTTTGAAAAATAAACAACAGCTTAGAATTAAAGGGCAAATAGGGTCTTTCATTTGTAATAGCTGAAGTGTCGGGGAGGAAGCATACATATTGTTGAAAGAAATGAAGTTTCATGTTAGTTTCACATGGCACTATGATCGGTGCAGGATAATTTCTGAGATGAGGGTTGAAAAAACAAATGTCACATATGTTCATACACCCAATCCTAAGATAGAGAAGTTCGCGAATCAAACAGAATGGGAGCCGAACACTCTGGTCGAGATAGAACAGCAGGACCCTTCGATCATCATTTCGCAAACTACCACACCACAAGTTCCCAAGGAGAAAATACCTAGGAAGGATACTCCACCTTCCATCTCTGAAGTCTCAGCTGAAGATTTCCAATTACACACCAAAAGGCCAAAAACCAGTCATGCACCTAACTCGGCTAGTGAAAAGGGAATCCAATCCACTGCAACTATGAAGGATAATCGGTCGCTTATTAGAACAAGAAACAAGTAGATCATGTCTATAGTTTTGTCCAAGAATTCCACAGATACTCCACTAGTCGACCAGCCGAGAAAAGTAGGACCAAAGTTAAGTGTTTTTGAGAAATATGACCTGATAAAAAAGAAAAATCAAATGTTGATCAACAATACTTATGCTTAGTTTTGGAAACAGACATTAACGACAAAACATAGACTATTGTCTGCATTCAATATAGAGAAGGGTAGAATGCACATGGTGTTTCTACAGACATAGGTGCCAGACCCTAAAGTAATCACCGATTACAAAAGGGAAACATTCAAGTTTTAGACTAGAGACGTGCACCTTGCTGATCAAATGGATCTGCACAGGAAACTGGAGAAATGGTTTTCTCCACATTTGCAAATGCTTCTACTGCAACTGCTAAATTATAGGTATCTCTGAGCAATTTTCAGACACAACTGAAATTAGAAAAGATATCATCCTTTGCAAAAGATAATAGAATTAATACATTGGAAGAATTGGTCCTCAAGATCGGGTATCATCCCTCGAATGTGAAAGAAGTTGAGGAGATGTTAAAAAAAATAAAATTGATATGGAATCTCTAAGGAAACAACTGAAACTTCCACCAATGGAAGATGTACAGGCAAAGGAGATAGTTGAGACAGAAGGGGAAAAGGATGAGATGCTCAGGATGATTATGGAGCAGAATGCACAGTTGAAAGAGATGGAAGCATAACTGGAAAGGTTATTGAAAGAGAAGTAACAATCAAATCCTATTGAAGTCATTCCATTAAGAGCAGTTCCACTCACAGGAGTAAGTACAACATATACAACATAAATTCCCTCAACAACTCCACTGACAGCTCTGAAGAAGACAGTAGAACTGGAAAAATCCATGGAAGAGATGAATTTCCAAGAGACAGAGATTAGCAGACTTAAAAAGGAGGTTGAGAACCTTCAGGAACTCAAGTCTTCTTACCAAAATAGCTACTCCAAGGAGAAACAAACTTCAGACAAGCTCAAACAGGAATTGCAACAGCTTCAAAAGAAAATAGTGGTAGGCAAAACACTTGTTGAGGTCAAGGAAAATGTCTGGATGGATATCACCAAATCCATAAATGAAATATGGCCTATGGTACAAATCATGTTTGAGAAGAATGAACTGGTACAAAGAAGTAAGCAGGCGATTGAGAAAATAAGAGGAGAATTGGGAGAGATGCCCACATAATCCACTGAGATCATTAAATTCCTGAATTCAAAAACCAGAGAAGAGTTAGAGGATTTGAAAATTGAAGATAGGAAAGAAACCATCCTCGAGGTCAAGAGGGTCCTGAGCAAAAGAGGAATGATGTTACAACTGGAGGAAAAAGTCCAGACTATGGACATATGAGTGCAAAGATTTTTCATCAAAATTGAAGCTCTGCAAAAGAAAGGCCTCCATGGCTTAAGAGTCACAAATGACAAGTTAATGACACTTTCTGATTATAAAAATAAACTAGCCACCGTGGCTAAAGATAGTTCGAAATTCTCGGGAATACAGGGTAGTATCACAGGAAAGACATTCTTATAAGATTTACAGTCAGACATCAGCATACAACATGAGATCTAGTACATTTTCATCGTCAAGCCAACTTTTTCCAAATAGACAGAGATGGATGAAGTATATCAAAGACTACTCAAAGTCGTCGTTCCTAGTCACCTTCTATGGGAATATCTATGAAATTTGATCGAGTAAGAGCTAAGGTGTCCAAGCCCAGTCAACTATCCAATCAGATGAGGTCATGTAGAGGACTCACCAACATTTTACCCTAGAAATCAGCATGAAGTTTCAACACATCATCAAACAGTTCCTGAATTTTTGTATTTTGTTGAGTTAGTTAGCTAAATTTAGAACTGCCACATCTCGATCTTTAATGACAGGATTGTATGTAATTTTTTATTATAAATACTTCAAACTTTGAAGTACCTAGGGTTGATCTTTACACCTTGTAATCTAGAAATACTGTAATTTTTATCAAGATATCTTCCAGTAATACAAAGGGACGTTTCACAGGATTCTCGCATGTTATTCATTGGTGATGTTTTCTTTTCTATGTTAAATGTTTTTCTCCCTTAGTTGTCATATTGTTTTCTAATATAATATTTTAAAGTAGCGCATGTTGCAGGATTTATCTTTGTATACCCTGTTTTTGGCTTTGAAAGATCTTAATGTTTATCTTTCTGATATTATAGTGAAGAAATTCTTAAGTGCTTCTTTACTTTAATTGATATTCTCATCTTTTCTGCTATTCATCACTTTACTGCTAAAGAATCCAATGAATGCATTATCTTTCCTTGTGAAAATAATCTTTTAATTTCTATTTAGACCTCTTTTTTTATGATATAGACCCCATAACCCAATGGAGGTGTAAAACCCTTTTCAACCAACTTAACAAAATCAACAAAAAACCATTCAAACTTATTTTGTTTAACTAACCTAATATCTCAAGGTTAAAACATAGCTAAATCATACAGAGAGATCCCTCTCTGAAGCTGGTAGGGATAGATTCCAGTTTCAAAGTGGTTGGATAAATTTACCTCTTGTAAATTTCTTCTACTCTAACAACCTCTAGGAATTTACAGAGCATTAACACCTTGCATAGGTGTAGTCATCCAAAGTAATGACCTGTTGCTGCCACTAGTAGAAGAAATCCTTGTTGTAGGGTGTGGGCACCCTACCTCTCCTCTTTCATCTCATTACCTTAGTCCACCATGCCATGGCTAGATCATGAGGTCCTCTTAGAAGAATCGTGACTCTAGGTCCCAAACCTATAACCCGCTCGAAGAAAAAGATACATAAGATAAAGGAAAACCTAAAGTTTCTCTTGCTACCATGTTTGCACTCTGTCAACTACCTCTTCAGATTATCTAGCAGTGAGGTACACCGTTCATATACTCTAGGTCTTAAGCACTCTATAGCATATAACATGAGCATCCTTGATTCCTGGTGCAGTAGAGTTGATCATGTGATCCTCGTCAACACAAGGAAAACAATCTTGAGGCTGAGATTGTTTATTGCTCGGATGGGGAGTTAACTTCCTACCTTCAAAGTCCCTACTACATAGTGAGCGTCTATGTACTCCTCTATTTTCATTCCACTCCCCGATCCCCATGATTTTATGTTTACAACCTCACCTCGACATGATAATCGAGTCAAAAAGTATATATCCTCTACTTCAATCCTCAATGGTTTCCCATCGAGGTTGAAGCTTTCACTATCAGGGTCCTAGTAATCCACAAGCATCTCAAGCAACCTCACCTGGACCCTCATCCCTTTGAGTGCCAAAAATTTATATAAGCCACATCTTTTCAAGGCCATTTGGGCCCCTAGATATCTATCCACAACAACAACTACTTCCTTGTGCTCTCTTTCCATCCATTCTAGCAACATCCTTCCAGATAAAAATCAAAATTTGAGTTAGCAACCATAGAAATTGTTGATTATGGACTTGTATGCGAGATGCTTCATTTACAGTCATGTATTGGGCTGAGAATACATGCCCTGTAGTTTTCACAATCACGTATAACCTCATGTATAGCTGACCCGATGAGTGGTAGCCCGTGTACACCGAGTTACCCAATTTGCGCCCTAATTTACTAAAAATTTGAAGCCTAATTAAAAAATGTAATCCACTAGAAAGGAAGAGGAGGGAAAGAATAATTACCTGGTCTAGGCAGTTTCTGATTTCGTCACCTAACGCTTCCGCAATCACCAATTGAAGATCAGAGGTAATTTGGTCCAATTTTCATTATTTGGGTAAAAAGTCAAAATGACATAGTAATTTTTGGTTTTGTTACTATTTATAATAGGTTTTACCCACATTCTATAGATTTGAGTCATTTTTTCGCCTAATGGACTAATACATAAGTGGATTGAGTTGGTTTTTGTAGTTTTCACTAGGGATTCTTTCAGATTTCAACGTTATGTTGGTCATTCGTAACCACGGGAAGGTATTTTCACCACCCAGCATATAGGATAGGTACCCATTCCATCATGCATTTTTGCATTGTCTTATAACTGTCACTTTTATGCCCTAGGTACAAACGCATTTGTTGTGACACAAAACCTTCCATCTACTATAAGTGGTGTCATTATCAAGTGGTAGAGACTTACCAAACATGGGTGCCCTAGTTACATCCCCTGCTTCATTTGGTGCCCATGCAGATATTTTTTCCATAGGACCAGGAATCCCTTATAGCTAGTACATGACTTTATGTTGAGCCCCATTTCTCACTTATAAACATGATACCTTATACCTAGAGGACTCCCAACCGAGTTTAATTTAAGCTCTTTTCCAACTCGTCTTCAAAAAGAGAAAATATTGTCGAGTAAACTTGTCTCTTTCACACTCATAAATTGGATTTGAAACAATGTCTATTTGGCACAATTTTATCCCTTTTTCACACCAAGTAGACTAAACATCTTGAAAAAGGATTTTTTTTGGCGTTAAGTTGTGATTTCATCTCATGGCCTTGCTTGCAGTATTGATCCTATAGCTAGTTCTCTCTTTGCATTATAAATTGTTTGCCTCGGTATTTTTTTCATCCTCAACCAGGCAGAGCCTCGTTTATATCCTTCGCATATTGACACCCTATACCCAGGAGGGAACATTCCCCCGAGTGTCCATCCCCCGCATGCATCTCCTTTCATTGAGCATAGGTATGTTCCACTGATGGAACTAGTTTTTCTTACTTGCGACACTCATTTCCTCCTCTGTATCATAGCATTCATTTGTCTATGAAAATAAAAAAAAATATGGGCGGGAAGGGAGTGTTATCTTTTATTGGAAGAATTTGTGTCACCTTTGAACATAGCACAAAGTTATTGAGTCCATTTGTCATCATAATTTTTTCATTAGCATGGCCTTAGGAAGATGAGCTCATTACAAAGTCTTCTCTACCGACTGATTACTCTTCTAGTCCCTATAGAGAATTTCATTGATGCCTCCTTCATCTCATGGTTTCATCATTGAGTCTATGTTGCCAGAGTCTTCCATATGTCTCATGCTCTTGTTCAAAGGAATTATATCAAGCTGTGTTGGCCATTTCTCATAACTATTGACTTTGCATGTCATTCATACCCTCAGTTTGTCTCAGAGTCACATGATATTGTAGTCCCATCATGCACCTTGGTCCAACTTTCTTGATCGGTAGGTAACATTGAACCTAACACTCGACATTTGATCATTGATTGTTGATTGGGTGGTTTCCCTTATGTTCGATGGAAAGACATCTATTCACACATTGGAATTTATGCATTGTCTTGGATTCCATTAGCCTTATTGGTGGTTTTCTCTCCGTTTTCAACATTTTTTTTCATTAGATGCTATTCAGAGGGTCATTTTTGTGTACCACTTTCACTTTGCACATGCGAAAGATGCACAGGGTCGTTGGTTCATGAACATGTTCTTTTTTTTATTTCCTCCAAATCATGAATATTTTTCTTTGTACCTCATGTTGAATGATGATAGATGCATTTATTTCCTTTGATTGGGTCTCCTTCCATCGATGTTAGCTCATCTATTTTGGAAATGGTACCTAGATTATTATGAGAACCTTGAGGCTTGCAGTGATTAGTGGAAGGTTCTCTCTCCATTGAAAGTTGAGAATACATCAATGTCTCCTAATCGATGGATTCTTTAGGTGTTAGAAAATGACTCCCTTATTCACACTTGTAAGAATGTACTTGGTGCCTTGATACCTACTTTCATTATCGGTAGGCTATCTCACATTTGTTAATGGTATACCTCAATGACCAGTAATCAAACGATGTCTCATTGTGTTCGACCTCAACTCCTTTATTCACATAATGTAGACTTGTGCCCTTGGTGGATTATGTAGAAGACTTGAGGAGACCGATATGTGGCCACAACTTTCCTGAGTTGTTGCTTCCTTTTCATTGGACCAGTACCTATACGACTTAAGTGATCATGGGAGATAAGATTGTACTCAATTGTATACAGATATCCTTAGATTGATTTTGAGACTAGTTCTTCTGGGCCTTGTTCATTACTATGACATCCTTTGGCCTGCACCCAAATTTGTATTTTCCTATTAATGGACATGGATAGTTGTTTGGTATATTTTCACATGGATCTACAATGTAATTCTACTAGCAGCCATGTATGCAAAGTCCGTGTAGAATGTAATGAGCAACTAGTTCGTCCAGCTGGTTCACATCACTCCACTTCTAGATTGTTTATGATGTATTTCGGCCATCATAGATACTCCTCTAACCTCACACATTATGGGTTGTTATCACATTAATTTGTAAAAAGCGGGGGGGGGGTTTGTTTTCCTAAAACGTTGGACCCTAGCGAAGGAATCTAAGAAAGTGGTCAAAAAACTCACAAATCCGCTTATATCCTATGCTAAGCCCTAATATTGGCTCATTACCCCTTAATTTTGGCATATTAGATTAGTAGTGTTATTTTATTTATGTTGGCTTTAGGCCATTAGTTGTAATTATACCTCCTAGTCTCCTATATATACCAAGGAGACATTTTCATTTTGAATCATCTT
>JZKD02S0878860.1:507596-518067 GCA_000966675.3 Picea glauca
AAGGAGACATTTTCATTTTGAATCATCTTGTACTTGAAAATTTAAGTGGGGTAAAAGGAGGTTTCCCCCTCGAAGAGGCTTATTATCTGAAATTCTCTCTTTTTCAAGGCATTGAATACTTTTTCTAAGGATTTTCTATGCTATATTGATATTTGGTTCTTAACATCCTAAGTCAGAGGTGCAATGTGACCTTTGGGTGTGATGTGATAAGATGACGCATATCTGGGTGGTCAAGATTGGTGTTCCTCAGATCGATGGTCATCGATCATATCAGGGCTTCAACATGCACATAGGATAAAGTTTGTAGGGATGGCCAGGGAAAACGACCATGGTTTTTGAAGGTGCTACATGTCAGCCAAAGATGCACATCGGGCCCAAAAGTGGGGAAGTTCCAAACCACTTTTTCGTAGCCCTGATATGTGCATGAGCACATAGTGTCTTATCCTGGGTTGACAAGTGGCTGCCCCCCTTCACTTTTTCTCCTTCCATCTGTCTTCCACTCACCATCCCGCTCATACCTATCCCTTTCTCATCTCTCGCCAACTGTACCACCTTGGTCCACATCACTTTCATCCCATTACACCTCATCTCTCGCTTGTGTGGCCCCGATGCTATCGTCAGTCTCCTCAGCCATCCACAACTATCCACCTGGCCATCTCCCATTTTCTACTCCATACCGAATGCGCTGATCACTTTGTCAGTAGCCACATCTACCACCAGGATTCCCTATAAGCATCCAAATTAGATATAGATGGTGAATGTTGAGGATGCCACATCTTATAGGTGCAGAGTTGACCATATATTTCCTCAATCCCAATGAAGCAATTATTAAGGTTGGTTGGTTGTGGTTGAGCATCATTTCTTCCATAAATAGAAAGCACAGGAAAGGACTGCCAATTAGTCAGCTCATCAACAAATCCATTATGAGGCTCATTTGTGTATGATAGAGGTTCATATCTGGACAAAGACTGCATGCACAGTCTGGTAGGAAGAATGCAGACGTAATTCTTTCAATGCATCTATGCAGATATGCTTCCATGATTTTGTTTTGATTATAAATACTCAATTTTGATATATTGTAAGGGTCGATGGTAGAGCTACACTCCCTCTTGTAAAGTTTTAATGAGGCCTCTGGTCCTCTGGTTATGTATATGTATTTGAGACTTCTTGTTTAATGAAATTCAAATTCTTTCCATCTCTCCATAAAAATTGTGTTAAGACACTCAGAATTGGAAGATCCGGTCAAGGGTTGTGATGTTGTTGTGATGTAGGTTGGATCACTGCAATATTTTCACCAGTTTTAATCGGTTTCTCATGTTATCTTTTCCCCTCTTATACTGAGTAGCTCGGGCATGGAGGATACAATCAATTTGTTACAATAACATTATGATGTAGGTTTGATCATCATGTTGTTGCAATTGCGTCGTTTAGACATATCTTAGTGTCTAAGCTTTGGGTCCAAGAGGATATCATTCTTGAATATTTTCTTCCCTAGGCTACTAGAAGACCAGATGTCCACAACAAGACCTTACATCTCCTTACCAGTTCTTCCCTCTTCTCACCCTTTTACTGCAACTTACTGAGTGAAGTTAGATCAAGACCTCACTTACCTATGCATTGTATGGTCCAGGATTCTGAGTTAAAGCGATATAATCTTGAGACTACATCTAGTAGAACACCCTTTAAACTATTTACTATGGAATACAAATTGATGGGTATCAGGCTTATCTCTGATGCAATCCATAGGTGACTTCTAGTGCTAACATTTCTGGTGATGTTACCAGGGATGAATTGAATATTTTCCTTGGGATTGAATGACAAAGCTTACTAGTTTTGAAGGTACATCAGAACCCAATACATCAAGATTGCAACTATGCACCCGATGACTCCACTGTGGTGAATCCATTGATGCAAATCTATTGGAGACTCCATTGTTTTAGTTGCAACTTCCAGAGGCAGACACACGAGGTCTAATCCACAGCTTCCTTTGGCAACGCCTGAAGATGACCCAGAGAAAATTATCAGAAAGGGAAAGGCCCTTCATGAAGGTACTTCTAATTTTGAACCAGATATTTCTAATTAGTTTCATTATCCTATAGGAACTCCAATTTCTTCTTTTCAACCTTCTATTATACCTTCTATTGGAGTTTCCCGAAATTTGAATTTTGGGAGTGTTCCTGTTGAGTTTTCCCCTCCTGATCTGGGATTGGAGGGAGAAACCATTTTCACTCCTCTCTCCTTTTAATTTGCACCGTGGTTTATACCCAATGCCTAAGAAGATTTACCTACCCTGAGATTTACCAATTCTCCTCCTGTTAGAGTTACTAATTCCATGGATAGAGAGAACCATGTTCCCTCAAGCCCTCTAGATTTTTCTCAAAATCCTTTGATATTATTGTTTCCTCTAGGAAGCTCTTTTCCACTCTCCCATGTTCTAACACCTTCTCCCCCTAATTCTCCTCCACCTCATATCCCTATGGCAGGTGTTAATTGACCTATAAACAGAATGGAGGGCATAGTGGCTACTAGATATGCCTCTCTAGTCTTACCTCAACCCATGAATAAACTCCCTGATGGAGATTACCTAAAGTATATACCTAATTTCACTGGAGAGGAAGACATAACTGCTGAAGAGAACCTTGTTGCCTTCTATAGATATGCAGAGAATCTAAATATTGAAAATGAAGATCTCTGGATGAGAGTCTTTTTCTAGAGCCTTGATGGTGAGGTTAGGAAATGGTTCAGGGGCTTGACTCCTAGATATATTGTTGGGATTGAATCTCTAGATGATGTTTTCTTGAGGCAATGGGGGGATAAAAAATACTTTATGTATTATATCACAAAGTTTGGGTCCCTAAAGAGAAAAGAGGGGGAATATATTTCTGATTTATCCAAATGATTCAACAAGATGTACAATAAGATCCCTACTGAGATAAAACCTAGTGAAGACTCTTCCAAAATCACTTATTCTAGTGCTTTTGACCATGACTTCTAGCTCCTGCTCAGATAAAGAAGAGCTACTTCCTTGGCTCATATGCAATATGAAGCCTTGGAAGTAGAATCCAATGTATTGGCAGTTGAAATACTTAGGAACAAAGCTGACAGAGATAGAGGAAGAGGGAGATATGAGGCCTCAACATCTGGTTCTTCTCCATCCCATCCTCAAGTGGATGAATTGACCAAGATGGTGAAGTCCCTTTTTGCATAAATGGAGAAAATGAAGTTTGAAGGGAAGCAAGGTTATAAGAATGTCCCTGTTGGTGCAATTATATGCATAATATATTACCAAACATAAATGATCAACCGAGATTTGTAATCAGTAGAGTTGATGCACTACATGTGCCGATAACAGATAGGTTCCTATGTCTATTTAGTATAGCTTAGATAAGAAAACCATTTAGAAACCAACACACTTTTAAAAATAACAATCTTCACACAATTCAAAATCTGGAAAGAAAAAGTCATAAACAAGAAAAATCTTTTGCTCAGGTGATGGACATGTTCATTAATGGCCCATGAAAAGAAAAGATGAACTATGATTCTATCTCATATAGAAACTAAACTAACAATTGGGATGCTCCATTAAAGCTCATGTATGGTTAAATGTGGATATCCAACTGTTCCTACATTACCACACTTTGCACCAAATTTGAAAAGTGAAATCAAACAAAATAACATGAAATCAAAATAAAAAATACATGAAATGAAAATCTACACTAACAATTTACAATAAGCTTACCAGGCTTTATCGGTGGCCCTTGCCGATGCCAACATGGACTCTTTTAGATAACCAAATGCTAACTTCTATGAGAGACAAAATCATTGAATTCAAACATGCATTAATCTCCAACAAGTAGGTTTACAAAAAGAGTATGTTCATGAATCTAATCTACATCATAACAATTCTTTCAATCTACATCATAACAATTCTCCTTTAAGAACCAATCTTACATCATAATAATTCTTCCCCCTCTCATGAAGAGAGGGCACTCTCTTTTATACATGAGAGCTTTGAAAAGAAGATAAACATCTCATAATTATAGATCCACTTTTCTCTCAACCCATTTCCCTTTATTACAAAATATAATCCCTTCAAATCCTCACACATATCTCTCATATATCTTGGATAAGATATGACAACTAAATCTCCATGATCTTCTCCTTGGAATAAGCTTTAAATAACTATCTCCTTGAAATGGTGGAGGATATATTCGAGAAGTATTTTTGTATTAATCCTTCACACATTCCTACACATGATAAATATCACACATTTTTGAGATATACATGAAAACATGTCAATTTTCTAATATATAATCACAAATTCCATTTTAATACTAAAATAAATGATTTGGGAAATAATAAGGTTAAACCCATATTTAATTATGAAAATGTTATCATGAAAGGTTAATGGGGAGATGAAATGTGAACAATGATGAAGTGAAAGGTGGATGGAAATACAACATTTCTGAGTCCCAACATACCCCCCAATTGAATTTGTTGCATGTCCTCATGCAACTGTGCATGGATTTTCTCAAGAAATTTTGGCATCTAAATTTTGGCTTTGAGTGATGATAATGAATATTTCTAGGATGGGGTTTACATGAGTAACAACTAACATTTTCTTATGGTTGTTTCTTGTGTGACAACCATGAATATAGAGAATATTGGTTCTTTTTTAAACAACATACATTTCATTATTTTTTTCTCTTGCTGTTATGATAATAAAATGATGGTTCTTTTGTAAACAACATTCATTTCATTATTTGTTCTCTTGCTATTATGATAATAATTTACCCATTTACTTGTTGGAAAAAAAAATAAGCTATCAATGTGCATAAGGAAACATCACTGAGTATAATAAATCCATTTTTCATATTTTTGAATCATGTCAATATGTATATCAATGCTTATGAAGCAAAGTGCAACAGAGTATCATTGGAAGAAAGAAAAAAAAAATGTTGGTAAATGGTAAATGATACAAAAAAATGGAATGGTAGTGGAAAAATGGAGTGATGATAGAGAATATAGTTCCCCCCCCAACTCAAATGGTTACATTTCCTCCTGAAACATCACATGAGTTATAGAAGTGAAAAGGAAAGGTAGTGTTACACCTCAAAATTACTCACTTCAATAGTGTCACAAGTGTCATCATTACAAGTGTTGTATGTGTCGCATATTTTCCGCAAGTGTCATATCTTGACCACAAGTTTTGGAAGTGTCTCAAACATCATACTTCCATCTTTCCTATGTCGTGCCTCTAAAGACATCATAAGGACACTTAAGACTGGTCTTAAAGAGGAGAAATCACTTGAAAAGGAGTACAAGCCTTTTGCCACTGAAAAAACCACTCAAAAATGGATTTTGGAGGACAACGCTCCCCTATCCACTATCAGGGAGTGATAGCTCTCCCTCTTTTTGGGAGCGTTGGAGCACTCTGTGCACCCTTTTGGGGGAGCACTACCTTTTCTAAGCAAATTTTTGGTTTGTTGAGCTAAAACAGGGAAGAATCCCCTCAATCTCTGAAGTTGGTTGGATTCAAATATGAGTTCAAGGCATGATCTTAGGGAAGATATACAACTGAAGGAAAGGAATCCTCAACTTATCCCAAAGATCTCTCAAGTGGTTGGGCCTCTCAAAGATTATATAAGGAGGCCTTCTCATGGTGAAAGGCACAAAAGACACAAGATAGAGATACCAAACTTATGATCCTATAAGTGGAATTGACAAGAGACAAAGATATAGAGAAGCACCTAACTTATGATCTCATAAGGAAGAACATTGAAGCATAATCAGTGTAGATTACTTGAGCAAAGGGGTTGGACAAGGAGAGATGGAAGAAGTTGTTGCACCTTCATCAAAGGATTGTAAGTACTTTCATTCGTTCTCCCTAATACATATACATGCTTGGACTATTTCTTTCAAATTTATGTTTATTCCACATGAATTTCTCTTCAGTATATGGATCTATATTTTATCTAATCTCAATAGAATAGTTAGCTCGTCATATCTTTTTTTGTTCTATAGGACTTATCGAGGAGCTCAGGATTGGAGCTCAGCCTGGACTTTGCAAGGACAAACATCGTTAACAAGGTACACATTCCTCTTCGTATATTAGTTTGATTACATATAAAAGAATGTCAATGACCAATGATAGCACCCTTTCTGTCTTGGTTTAGGGGTCTAGATACCAATACAGAATCCACTTGTCCGCAAGAGGATTCACCTGTAATAGAAATTGGTGACTCCACTAGGGAGGAGATCTGATCTTTCTTTCCTCTCCTAGATATTTTTTTGGCCCTTTTATCATTCTTTGACCTTCTCCATGATGTGTCTCTGATCCTCAGATGCGATTGTTGACTCTTGGATTCATCTTACACACTAGATTTTGTATTTTTCCTGAGTTTTTTGGATTTCTTTGCAAAATTTTGAGTTCTGAGAGGCCAACGCTCCCCTGCCTTTACTACCAGGGCGTTGGCACTCCCTTGCATCTTTCCACGGAGTGTTTCAATGCTATGGTACCCTTGACACCAGAGCGCTACCTCATTTTCTACAAAAATCTGCCTGGGAGTAGTTTTTCTCAGTGTCTTTTTTGTCGATTCATCTGCTCAGTGTTTATGCTATCTTAGTGTGTCCTTGTTTAGCCTCCAATTATTTGATTTCTAAGGATTAATCATATTTTGTTTGGATTTTTTTGACATTTGTCCTTACTTCACAATAAATCTTTGTCCTTGATGATTTAGAGTCAATTTGTTGTTTTCTTCTCATTTATCTGATTGAGTGAAAATTTGTAAGGAGATTAAAAGGTCTTTTATACCTTTCCTTCTGATCTTTGAGGTCTTTCTTCCAAGAATTTCCTCCTATCTGGATTTGGTTTTCTTTTTTCTTGTTTGATCACAATGAGGGTGTGTGTTTTTGTTTGTGTGAAATTTGCTTCCAGTTTTCTTAAATCTCATAGATATTGAAGTTTTATTAACATAGGAAGCTTTACATCAAACTGATTATTAGTCACATATAAACATTTTAGCATTGCATCAGATTTTTTATTTAGGACTATTGCATGAGGTCTTTGCATATTAGTATTTGAAAGTGAAAGGAAAATCCTTCCCCTTCCCTTAGATAGATATTCATTGAAAGAAAAGACTTCTTATCATTTCTTATGCATGTTTTGGGAATTGAGTCATGACGTCATCGGTTTTCACCCTCATACTCCTTTGAGTAAAAAACAACCCTAAAATCAAGCGCTAAACTAAAATTGATTAGACATTTTAATATTTTCTAGTAGCAAACCTACATTATATTAATTGTAGGGATTTGGAATAGGTGTGAAAGATAACTTTCCAAAGATGAAAACAAACATAGGATCTTGTGTTAGGGAGCGACGAAATCCACTTGCCACATTTTGTCCTAGGAAGCCCTTCTCACACAAGGGTCAATCAGGAGGTCGCATTGAGACTAGCAGAGTTACTCACCTTGCTTTGTTGGTCTTGGTGTAGATATTACGCGTATTATGGGGGTCGCTTGAAGGTATACCCACAATGATGAGTGGAAGCCTTTCAAGTTGATTTCGGGCTAGATACCCTGCCCTTGCGTGTGGATCGGACTGTCAAATATTTCCCTAGGCTATTGGCATGTTTTCAAATAGAGGCAGAGTTTGTGTGTTTGTCATTGATGGTGATGTCATTGATGGAAAAGATCAACATGTTCGGTAGAGTGATGATGTCATGGAAATGGCAAGATCAATAGTGAGGAGAAACAATGATCGTTTGATCACCCATCTCGAATTCCCAATGACCATCAGATATGAATACAGATAGGAGGAATGCACAAAAGAGGAGAACAAATCTCAGACATTGGATCTGAGAATGAGGACTAACCATCATTGGATCCAGAAGAAGGAACACAATCTTTAAGTACAAGATGAAGTGGGCTTACAAAGTCCTGAAAGCAAGAGGGTCGTCCATTATTGAGGAGTACACATGGAGAGGGATTAACATTTCACTAACTGGAAAGTCAAAGGAAGGTAGTGCTCTAACCTTCCACCTCACGATATGTGAAAACTCAATAAGATCTGGATCATTGATCCAAGAGGGACATGTGGCAATAAATCAGAGCATGAAAAAGGTTTCGTTTCATAGTTTTAGATACTGGTAGTTGGAGGAGTCAAGGAAGCAAGTCACGATCGAAACTCACGATATGCGAGATCACAAAAAGATCTAGACCGTCGAATCATCAAGGTTGTGGACCGTTGATTTGACTCCATTTCAAAGTTTCGGATATCGGGAGTTGGAGGTGTCAAGGAAACTCATGACAAGAATGATGAAATCACGAAATGTGAAACCACGACTTAATCTAAGTCATTGATCAAAGGGAGATCGTGGACCATTAATCAAGCATGACGAAGGCCCATGAAGTTTCGAATTCACGATAAGATCTTGACCGTTGATCCAAGAGGGACATGTGGCGAGGGACTAACATTTCGCTGTCTGGAAAGTCAAAGGAAAGAAATTCTCTAACCTTGCAACTCGCGATATGAAAAATTGCGATAAGGTCTGGCCCATGGTCATAGACAAGGTCACATCGTCGAAGGCTTAAGGGAAGGATCTAATTGCTAAGCTCCATTTTGGGAATCACAACTTGGAGTGTCAATACCCTTCATCATAGGAATCCCGAAACATGAGATTGCAATGAGATCTGGACCATCGAATCATTGGAGATCTCAACCATTGATCAGGCTTGATGAAGTTCATAAGTTCATGAAATGCAAAGCACCTTTTGGTGTAGGTTGTGGTCATCGTCGATGGTCATGTGAGAGGGAGGATCTAGTGGATCTAAGCTCCATTTCGGGGATCACAACTTGGAGCATCGAGAGCCTTCGACACAGGATTTCCCAAATGTGAAATGCGAAACGCATCTTGATTAGGCCCATGGTCATAGCCAGTGGGCATATGGGATAAATACAAGACCCTGTAGATTTAATCCAACGGTGTTGGTTATTTGAGCATCTGATCGAAGGGCTACTATTAATCTTTATGATTAAATGTTTAGTTATGATTCAGTTAGCAGAACCAAATCATGGTTCTTGGATGGTTGGTGATTAAGTTGTTGAAGCATTGTTGGCCCAGGTATTCTAGGTGTAACTAAAGTTGTGTGAAGTGCATAAAAGAAACATGGAGTGACTGTGAATGGTTTGTTGTTCTGAAGGAAAAATGAGTTGAACTGTAAGAAAAGGGAAAATTACAGTATGTGCAGTGTGAGACCGACAGTATGCACAGTGTGAGATAAAACTTAGAGATGAGTACAGATGTTGAATAGATAGACGCAAGAGCAGAATTGCAGAACAGGTAGGAGCATAGAAGAATTGCAGGAAATAAGAAAAGTGGTAAGAATTGAAACACTTGCGTTGTTGGTTATTCAATCATTTTACTTATAATCAAGGAGGTAGGGTGGTGCTAGGGATGCCTGTGGTCCTCTGATATTTGAGTTGGTTCTTGAATATTGGGAGTTGTAGCTTCCATCTAGTTGTGGCTAGAAAATAGGGTGGCAGGGTGGTGCTGGGGAAAACACAGAGTTTTCTATATGCAAGTTGATTCTTGTATAAGTGGAAGTAGGTGCTTCCATTGAGTCAGTGCTGGAACACTCAGGGAGTTAGTGCTTCCTTCTAGTCAGTGCTAGAGAAACCAGAGATTTGGTGCTCTCAACAAGTTGGAGCTTGTAAAATAGAGGTAGTATCCTCACTTTGAGTTGGTGCTCAAACATAGATGATGTACATAACTTAAAAGATTGCCTATCATTTCGAAGAAAAAGAGGTTTTCTCCCTTTCCTTGTGAAAATCTGTCTCTATGTGTATCTTATGTGTGATTGATGCTCATTATTTATGTTGTTCATATGATGTATAGTATTGATGGTCATTTGATGAAAGATTAAAAATGGTTTAATAGACTTGATATTGTTTAAGCATAGTAACAACTAATTCACCCCCCCTCTCAGTTGTCTTAGTAATTTCAACAATTGGTATCAAAGTGGGTTCCTTTTATTTAAAGGTAGACCTATAAGCTTAAACATGACAAGTCATGAAGGGACTTCAACTAGTAAGCCTCCTCTATTTGATGGAACAAATTTTGCCTTTTGTAAGGTTAGAATGAGAACATACCTAATGGTCGTAGGTGTTGATGTTTCAGAAGTAGTAGAGACTGGATATACAAAGCCTGTTGTGTTGGCTTCCAAGGATGATAAGTTAGAATTTAGCTTTAATGCTAAGGGAATGAATGCTATCTTGAATGGACTTGCTGAAGCTAAGCTTGTAAAGGTGATGCATCTTGAATACGCTAAATCTATGTGGGATAAACTTATTAACAGTTATGAAGGAAATGAGAAAGTAAAAGATGCCAAACTCCAAACATATAGGTTGAAGTTTGAACAACTAAAGATGAATGAATATGAAACAGTTAGCAAGTATTTTTTAAGAGTTGAA
>JZKD02S0878860.1:525611-539531 GCA_000966675.3 Picea glauca
CCACAAGCTGAGATACGAGTCGTGAAGGTTCCGCTTGATAGCTGGCCTCGACAAAGTAACATTCTTGGGCTAACTGCTACAACTTGTCCCCCATTTGTGCATCGATGATGTCAAGGGCACTTAGTTGCTTGCTGGGCTGGATCAAGTGCTTATCAACTTGGGCCATGTCCACACTATCTATCTGAGAGACATCATCCGAATCTCTCTCATCCTTCTCTTTCAGATCAAGCAAGATCTGTTCCACATTCATTTGCATCAATGTTTCTGCGTCACCTCCATTGTCCATACCCAACATCTCGCCATCTATAGAATTGAAGTCTTCTTCTAATGAATTGGTTACCTTTTGGGCTTGTTCCTTGCCCAGGGCAATGTTGTGCTCCCAATCCTTCAACAAAATATTACCTCTGGTTTGTTCTAGGATGGCGAGTCTGAGAGAACCTGTCAAAACTTTGTTTTTCATGGCTATCACCCCCTCCTGGAAGGTGACCCAAGCTGCTTCAGCATCCCTTTCTCTGACAGTCAGGTTCTCGGAAACTTGCTTCATCAACAGACAATTCTCTCGGATCGCTCCCACTTTGGCGAGCAAATTCTGTTGTGCAGAAGAGATCATGTTCTGAATCTTGATTTCTCGAGATTTAAATCCCTCGACGTCGTTCATACTACTTTCGATGTTCTCTACCTGAGCCTGCAGCTCTGCAATCATAGTTCTTTGTTTGCCCGCCTATATCCAACCGTCTCGGACCACTAGATGTGCTTGTTCGAGCTTGGTTTTAAGCACCTCTATCTCATTATTATCAGCCAGTCGGGCCAGTTCTATCTCTGTGCTCACCTGGCCTTGAGCATTTTCCATGGCCGAGGCCAATCTGGCCTCGAGAGTCCTAATCAGGTGATTTTTTCTGTTGAGTTGGTTCTTTAAAAGCCCAACCGAAACTTGATTCGCCGATGCATACACTCCTAGCGTCTCTGTGATGTCAGTGGCGAATTGCTCATTCTTTTTATTCTTTCTGTCGATCATGACTTTGTATTTCTTAGCGGTCAACTCTCCCTCCTGGTAGAATTCCCTCTTTACTACCGCTTTTCTCTTCTTATCAAAGAAAAACTCATTCGGAGGAAGTTCCTCTGCTCTTATGGGCCTCGGTTCCTCATTGAAAATCCATCCTTCTTCTATATTTCCTTGCATTGACTGCAAGGGGGTGACAGAAGTGATGGGTTCCCCAATTTGTTTCGCTGATTTTCTTGGGGTATCGACCGAGTCCTGCTTCTTCGGAGGTTCAGGGGTCTTTGTCTCAGTTTTTAGATTCTGTTTCTTTGGCGGGTCTAGAGTCTGTGCCTCTGCTTCAGGCTTCTTTGTTTGTTTCCCCTCATCCTGGTGTTTTCCCGAGTCAAGAGTTGCATCTTTAGGGCCTTTAGTATCCTTTGGTTCCGTCTCGGAAATGCCCGGACTCCCTCCTCGCAACACAGCGGGAAGACAACTTCGTCTGTGTTCCTGAAATTTCAATACAGAGGCTGTGTCTTCGAGTGCTAAGGATTGGATTTGAGCTAACACTTCCTCATAAGACCTCACCCCTCGAAAAATGTCATCCGGGGGTGAAATCTCATGTTCAAACCTCTTTAGCCCACAATTAGCTAAATGGTTGCTCACAACTCTCTGAGGATCATGTTTTTTATACTTGATGGAGACCAAATTCAGGTCTTCCAGGGCTGCAGCCTCGGCTTTGGAATGCCCGAAATCCAATAAAGAATAAGAATTTAGCTGAATGGGAAAAGACAACCACACCTTATTTGAATATCCTTTGAGTTCTTTACTCACCCAGCCAATCACTGTTTGTCGGGCGACCTCGCGACAAGCCATCTTGTCGGGGATGAACAATGGTAGTGCAAGAGAGGAAACAACAACCCTAAACACTCTAAAGTAGGAGAACTCTGCCTCCACATACCAGTCCGCTATACCACTCAGATTTGCATCAATGCTGTCTGATATACGAGGTGGCGGGTGACCAAAAATGGCGATATGCAGGGGCACCATCACCTAGTTGAAAATTTCATAAATGAAATTGTCCGCTTTATTTTCCCACAGTTTGTCATGATACACATGTACGGGTTTTTCTTGGGCTGGATTCCAAGACCATATCATCAAGGGGAATGGTTTCATGGAACATACCACATCCATAATATATGCAGACATGAAAAATAAGGACGGTCTCCCACTTGCCTTCTGCTCCCGATACTCTGTGACCCGGTTGGCCAAACTGTCCGAGAGTATCTTTGCCCAATTAAATGAGCAACCTTCTGCGACCTGAAACATGAGAGGCACCCACGCAATGAATAAATGCGATGTGTCTTCTCTCCCAAATAATCGGCACATCATCATGTCCACATACTTATACAGTGGCTCCAACGAAGCGATTGAATAAACGCCCCGGTCATTTTCTCTAAATTTTGCGGAGCACGAAACCCAATCCTTTATCAAACTGGGCATGGTTTTATCATATTGTGTGCACTCCTTCTCTTTGAAATCCTCCCGGAATTCAGCACCATACATGTATTCAGATGTCGTCAGGAGCTTATACATGGTTTGGATATGCTCCGGCCTAAAAGTCTCAACCGTGACCCGCTGGTCGTTCATGATAGTTCTGGTGGGTAGGTCTATGTGATCCAATGCCCATCGGATCATATCATAATATGGGAGCAACCATGGTCTGGTTGCTACCCTGTGCATTCCAGATTGGACCACTATCTTGTATTTAGTGTTCAGGTCGTCCTTTTCATTGTCGTCGGAGTGTGAATAATTCACCAGCTCCGATTGCAGAATGTATGAAACAAACGACCAGCTAGGGACTGAGTCGACACTCCAAGGCAAAGTGTCTAAGACATTATCTGAGCCTTGTCCTGCGACCTTGACATTCACCTTTGCTGCTTTCCATGGAGCCATAGTTGAAGCTTGCATTTTTGCTCTTCTGTGATAGAAATGCATATACATGCAGAAATTAGTTCACTCGAAAATGATGAGCTCTGCGTACTTATGAAAATGCTTTCATTATAATAAAATGAAACTCTTATATATATTTGAAAATTCTGTACTTTTCAAAATAATTCTGTCAAATCGTAATTAGAAACAAATTAATTGCATAAAATCCGATCTTATATGCGTGGATTTACCCTACTTCTCTATAAATGTCATAAATTTCTGGCGCTTTGAGAGTCATTCGAAGTATGGAGAGAAAATGGATACTTCGGGAATCGTGCAAGCCTCGAGGTGCGGGATATATCTTTCTTTATCTTAAATTATCAAATCTTACCAACGCTCATCAATTCCTCGTTGTTCGCTACTTCATGCAATTTCTTTCAACATTTTGAGTTCCTAACTCCCGAGACCATGAGGGCCGATTTGGCTTAATTAAAGGTAATTGTGGTTTGGAGGCATAATTAATTTTATAATCATTTTATTTTCCATATCGCAACTTGGAACTTCGAAAACAAGTTTCTGGGAGATTAGTATGTCGATTCGTGAAACCGCGAGATGGCGATAATTAAGACTCAATTAAGGGGAAGAAAAACTTGGATTAGGTGATTAATTAATCATGCTATAATTACATCACGACTTCGTGAGTCGGGGTTTTAGGCGCCGTAACTTTCGAAAAGATAGTGTCGAGTGGCGAAACGCTGAGAACAGATTTTAGCCATGGTTAGCCTTTATGCCTTTAATCCTTGATCAGGGTTAGCCCGAAAGAACCTCGTGTTCTCGGCTCTCGGGGCTGTAAAAATAAAAAATTGAACTTGGCGAACGTCAAGGCGCGAAACCCCGACAATGTCTAATCATTGAGTTAAAAGATTTTACCCTGGTTACTGTCTTGAGTGAAAATTTAAAACAACTTCGCCGTTTCGTGACTCGGGACGTGTGAATTCATGGGTTATAGTATCTGAATTGCGAGATCCCGAAGTAAAACAAAGGGAGCGACATTCTTGCGAAAGTGGATTTGTTTTGAGAGTAGAAAAGCACAACTGCTTACATAATAAGGTTGCAGAGTTTTCAAAGTCTCGGGGGAAAAAATCAAAAGACCATCTTTAGATTTCAAGTATCAAAAATGAAAATTATGAAGGGTAAAAATAAAACGAGGGCAACTCCAACACCAGCTACCTCAATCATAGTTTCCTTTGGTTCAAGCTTGTGTAAAAATGAAACCAGGTCCAAGAATAGTTTTTTTTTGTTTTTAATCTTGTGTAAAAATTAAAATCTATCCCAAGCATAGTTTGGTTTTGTTTTAAAGCTTGCGTAAAAAATGAAAACAATCCCGAGCTTAGTCTTTGTTCTTTCTCATGCTCGTAAATACATGAGAATAAGTTACCAAGATTAGTCTTTGTTCTTTCTCATGCTCTTAAATATGTGAGAATGTAACCGAGTATACTTTTATCACTTTTTGAGACTCATAAAGGTTATACGAAAAATGAACCCCCTGGAGTTTCCTTTAAGCTCTTTTCAGACTCTCTAAACATGAAAATATTGCTGAGTGACCTTGTTCTCTCCACGCTCATTAAAGTATTTGAAGAAAATGTATGTTGAGCGATAGTTTATCTCTTTTTTGGTCTCATCAGACTACTTTATGAAAAATGAACTAAGAGTGTTCTCTTTAAGTGTTTTTCAAACTCTTTAAACATGAAAAACCCCTGAGTTTTCTTTCTTTGGACTCATTAAGAAAACATCGAAAGGCCCATGTGGGACCGAACCACTCCTTCTTAGAGTTCGTTAAAAATACTCTGAGGGACTCATATGAAGGATGAGATTACATTACAAGCATATGTTATCCTCCTCAAGCTTGTGTAAAAATAAAGAGGTATTCGCCAGAAATGGTGGGGGGGAAATTTGGAAAGAAATGTATCTAAACCTATATTCTATGAAAGAGACACTTTTGAACATGACACCCTTTCACTAGACTTGTGTCTAGGTTGGAAAATCCACTCGTCTCTTGATCATACTCCTTTATAAGATTACAAATTGGTATGTGATTCCTATTGTTGAGTTAGTGTTTCCAGGACATTTGTTGTGTCGTCAATATGTTCAAAAAGATGTCCAACCCGAAAATCCTTCAATTGCGTCGGCCATTTCTGCAGTCCTTAAGCCTTCTATTGTGTTGGCCATCCCTGAATCAGTCTTGAATCACTTGTTACTCTAATCCACTTCAAATCTTATTACCTGTTTCATGTCATTGATGTGGGATATATTAAGGCCCTCCTGTGACAAGTCTTTTCCTGATGACTTCAACTCATTATCCAAGAATTAGACTTAGAAACTAATTGGTACCTTGGAACTTGCATGCCTCAATGGCAGGTTTCCTCACTTTCGATAGTGGGTTTTCATTATCGAACCCTGATCCGGAGATTCCACCAAGTGTTCAACTTCATCTCATTAATTCAAATTCGTTGGATTGTAGTAGTGTACCTTGGGAGTCATTGACATTAATGATGATTTTCCTCACACTTGTTAATGGTATACACTAATGACCAGTAACCAAGTGGTTTCTACCATGTTCGACTTTGACACATGTATTCGCATGGTTAGATTCGTACTATAGAGTGGTGGAGATGAATACCCTGGATCTTTTCTAATAGATTCAGGTTGTGTTGGAGTATATTTAGTGTACTGTTACATAGATCCACATCGTATGTCTGGTGGCTATGTTCAAATTTGAGTCTTTAACACATAGATCCATAGTGTATTTTTGGTGGCTATGTTCATATTTGAGTCATATTGACATGGATCCACATTGTATGTTTGGTGGCCATGACTTGTCTTACTTGACATGGATCTTTGCATGTCAGCATTTATGTTTGAGTCATTTGTATTCTAAGTATGCGAATGCCTACCTCAGTGATGATATATTATTGTACTGTATTTTCTTCCTTGTTAGCAAGTTTCTGACCGACAGTTCCTTGTTCCCTACACACACTCGACAAAGTAGTTTAGCTATCACTTTGTTATAACTTCATACTTTGGGGGAATCTCTGTTACACATTATTTTTTTCATCCCTATGACCGTTAATGATGTAAACTTATCTGTAGTATTCAGAGGGGTCAGTGGCATGAGTTCCTGAAGGAAGAAGAGAGAAGAACTTTTCCTGAGAAAAGAAGTTGCATTTTCCTTTGTAAAAACCCTATAAAAAAGGAAGTTTGTAGGCTGAATTATAGCTAGGGTGCGAGAATTCCTGATTCTCGCAGGCTGCATCATAGCTAGGTCATGAGGAGTTTGTAGTCTACTCTATAGGTAGGGTATGAGAATGCTTACACATGGGAAAAATGAGCATTTTCTTGAATATTCTAGAAGGAGAAACTTCCATGGTGAGGTGGCATCCGAATGGTTTGGATGTTACTCGCTTTCATGATTTAGTGGGATCATCCTAACCTCCTCACCTTATCCTCTTCAGCTTATAAAAGGAGAGGAGCTCTCATGGAGAAGGGATAAGTTGGATTTCTCTTGAAATTATTAGTTTGGGTGGAGTGTCTTTGAGTTTTTCCTTTGTCAAGATAGATTGTGAATATTATTAGATCTATGCTCTCAGAATTCTTGGAATGGAAGTGTGTGGGGAACGAAGGAAAGTTGGAAGGGATCTTATGACATCAAGGCCATGGTTGTAATATCTCTTTCACATTTAATATGATACAGTAATATGATTCTTTCCTATAAAGCTTGTTGTGGTTTATTGTATGATTCCTTGATCACATACATAGGTTTATATTGAGTTTATGCTATTACTATCACTTTGGTTGGTTGTGTTCTTTTGCAGGTTCATCATTGTATGAGGGTTGGAATGGAGCTAGGATGGCGATGGCGAGAGGAAGCAACATTTAAATGGTATGTCACCTATCCCTCTTTAGTTAGTAAATTCAATATCTAAAACTTAAGGAAAGTGTCATGTTCTGGTGTGTTTTGTTCTAGATCTAGGTGGATGTAGGGAGATCAGTTAGTGTCTGCACCTACCAATTTATCCAATAACATAAGGTCTGAAACATAATCTTCTTAGTGTCAGTCAATTCTACGATCGAGGATGTGAAGTCGTTTTTACTTCCAAATATTGTAGAATAAAATATGTCAATTGAGGACAACTAGTTGCAAAAGGGATAAGAACAGAAAACAATGTCTATGTGTCAAAAGAAGAAAAAGAAGAATGCCACTTAAGAAAGTATGATGAAATTTGGCTATGGAATAGGAGACTTGGACACTTAAATTTTGATCATATAATCAAACTCAAAAATAATGGGGCATTAAAGGATCTTCCAAAGATATCAAAGCCATATGATTATGTTTGTAAACCATGCCAGATAGGAAATATTACTCAGACATGGTTCAAATCTAAAAACTTTCCTTCAACAGAAAAACCTTTTCAGCTAGTACATATGGATTTATGTGGATTTAGACTAACATGGGTTTCCTTTTTGAAGGAAAAATCTGAAGCATTTGAAAAATTCAAAGTGTTTAAGGCTCTAATTGAGAATCAAACAGGAAAAATATTGAAGGTAGTAAGATCTGATAGAGGAGGAGATTTTAGCTCATGGAACTTCAAAGAGTTTTGTGATAAACATGGAATCAAAAGAGAGTACACAATTCCAAGGACTCCATAGAAAAATGGATTTGTTGAGAGGCAGAATAGATCAGTACAACAAATGGCAAGATCAATGATGAATGAAAGGAACATACCTCAGACATATTGGGTGGAAGAAATTCATACAACTTTTCATATCCTTAACAAAGCACATCTCAGACCACACAGTGACAAGACTCCTTATGAACTATGGTTTGGAAGACCTACTTCAATCAAGCATTTTAAAGTCTTTGGGAGTAAATGTTATATTAAGAATAATGATGAAAATATTGGCAAATATGATGTCAGGTTTGATGAAGGTATCTTCTTGGGTTATGCTACAAATAGTAAGGGGTACAGATGTTACAATAAGAGGCTGCTTAAACTGGTTGATTGTATAAACATAAAAGTTGATGAAGAAATCTTGGTCAGAAGTGTAAGCAGTGTTGAACCAAGCATAGAAGATATAGTTGAAGATGAAGATGAACAGGTCCAAGGATAAAAAAGAGAAGAATCCGAATCAAATGAAGATACAAATACTCATGCTAACATAATTCAGCAGAAAGAAAGAAACTCACCTCTTAGAACTGTTAGAAAGAATCATCCCGAAAATCAGAGAATTGGAGATATAAATAAAGGAGTCTAGACAAGAAGGAAATTGCTTAAAGAATCAGAACAATCTCATGTTGCCTTTTTATCTATGACCGAACCTAAAAATTTTGATGAATCCAGCCAGCATGATGATTGGATTAGAGCTATGAATGAAGAGCTTGATCAGATTGAGAAGAACAATACTTGGGAGCTTGTTCCTAGACCTGAAGACAAGACTGTAATAGGTTCCAAATGGGTGTTCAAAAATAAAATGAATGAAAAATGACAAGTTGTTAGAAATAAAGCCAGATTGGTCTATAAAGGGTATGCACACATTGAAGGTCAAGAGTTTGATGAAACTTTTGCACCAGTGGAAATATTGGAAGCCATCAGAATGTTTCATGCATATTCATGTCATAAGAACTTTAAAGTTTATCATATGGATGTTAAGTCATAATTTCTTAATGGGGATCTAGAGGAAGAAGTATATATGGAGCAACCTGAAGGATTCTCATTGATAGATAACCCTGATTATGTCTGCAAGATGAAGAAGGATTTATATGGACTGGAACAAGCACCATTAGCTTGGTATTTTAGACTGGACAAATTTTTACAAGACAAAGGATTCAAGAAAGGTATTGTTGATAGCAATCTCTACAGAAAAATGGAAAGTGATGATTTACTAGTTGTTTTGATTTATGTAGATGACATTATTTTTGGCTGTAATAATGATTCCTCTGTTTAGTGGTTTTCTAATTCTATGCAAACAAAGTTTGAGATGTCCATGATAGGATAATTGTCATATTTTCTTGGCTTACAAGTAAAACAGAGTTCTGCAGGAATTTCTATCTCTCAAGAAAAATATTTAAAAGAGATGTTGAAGAAATTTTAGATGGAGGATTCCTCTCCTTTCAGTACACCTATGGTGGTTGGTTGCAATCTTAGTAAATATTATATTTCACCTGATGTTGATCAAAGGACATATCGCTATATGATAGGCAATCTTTTGCACATCACAACATCCCATCCTGATATAATGCAAGCTGTTGGAATGGTAGGTCATTATCAGTCTGCTCCTAAACAATTTCATTTGGTAGCTGTCACAAGAATATTCAAATAGTTGAAGGGAATAATGACTTATGGTCTGTGGTATCCCATAAATCAGAATTTTCAGTTAACTTCTTATTCATATGCAGATTGGGAAAATTGTGTGGATGAGAGAAAGAGCACCAGTGGAGGTGCATTCTTCCTGGGTGACTCGTTGGTAGCATGGATTAGTAAGAAGCAGGGATCTATTTCCTTATCAACTACAGAGGCAGAGTACAATGTTGTTTCTACTTGCTACACTCAGATTTTATGGATGATTCAAACTCTTATAGATTTGAAGGTAAATTATACTAATCTTATTATAATTCATTGTGATAATACTAGTGTCATTAGTGTCTCCAAGAATCTTGTTCTTCATTCCAAGACTAAGCATATCCCAATAAAATATCATTTTCTCAGAGAAAAAGTTACAAACAGAGTTGTTCAGCTGAATTATATTCCTTCCACAGAACAGATAGTTGATATCTTTACTACACTGTTAGCAGTGACTCCTTTTGTATATCTTTTCCAGAAGTTGGGCATGACCTCATTGTCAAATTAAGAGTGTCCATCCTATTACGGGGATTTTGTGTTGCTTGAATCTCTAATACCTCCAAAAAATACTGCAATAGCATAGGGGGAGTATGTGCTTGTCACATATCTGATATCTTCGAGATGTACTGCAACAGCTCAGGGGGAGCTTCTTTTTTCTTTGACATTGATGTCAAAGGGGGAGAAAGTGTGGTAACTTCAATACAGTGGTAAAGATGGATGTTCTTCAAGGGGTTGCCATCAATGCCAAAGGGGGATATTGTTGGCATGTTTTCAGACAGAAGCAAAGTTTGTGTGTTTGTCATTGATGATGATTTCATTGATGGCAAAGATCAGCACATTTAGTAGAGTGATGATGGCATGGCAATGAAAATATCAACAGTGAGGAGCAACAGTGATCATTAGATCACCCATCTTGAATTCCCGATGACCATTAGATTTGAATAAAGATAGGAGGAACACGCAAAATAGGAGAACATATCTCAGACATTGGATCTGAGCTCGAGGACTGACCATCATTAGATCCAGAAGAAGGAGCATGATATTTAAGTACCAGATGAAGCAGGCTTACAAAGTCCTGAAAGCAGGAGGGTCGTCCATTGTTGAGGAGTACACATGGGGAGGGATTAACATTTCATTGACTAGAAAGTCAAAGGAAGGCAGTGTTCTAACCTTCCAACTCGCGATATGAGAAAAATTGATAAGATCTGGATCGTTGATCCAAGAGGGACACGTGGCAGTAGATCAGAGCATGACAAAGGTTTTGTTTCGAAGTTTCAGATACTGGGAGTTGGAGGAGTCAAGGAAGCAACTCATGACAGAAACTCACAATATGCGAGATCATGAAAAGATCTAGACTGTTGAATCATCAAGATTGTGAACCGTTGATCTGACTCCCTTTTGGATTTTTGGATACCGGGAGTTGGAGGTGTCAAGGGCACTCACGACAAGAATGATGAAATCGTGAAATTCGAAACCATGACTTAATATGATTCATTGATCAAAGGGAGATCGTGGACTGTTGATCCAAGAGGGACATGTGGCAAGGGATTAGCATTTTTCTGACTGGAAAGTCAAAGGAAATAAATTCTCTAACCTTACAACTCGCGATATGAGAAATCTCGATAAGGTCTGGCCTGTGGTCATAGATAAGGTCACATCATCGGAGGCTTAAGGGAAGGATCTAATTTCTAAGCTCCATTTCGGGATTCGCAACTTGGAGTGTCGAGACCCTTCATCACAACAATCCTGAAACATGAGATCGCGATGAGATATAAACCATTGGATCATTGGATATCTGGACTGTTGATCAGGCTCGATGAAGTTTATAAGTTTGCGAAATGTGAAACACCTTTTGGTGTAGGATGTGGTCACCGCCAATGGTCATGTGAGAGGGAGGAGCTAGCAGAGCTAAGCTCCATTTTGGGGATTGCAACTTGGAGCGCTGAGACCCTTTGACACAGGATTGTCGAAATGTGATATGAAAAACACATCTTGATTAGGCCCATGGTCATAGCTAGTGGGCATATGGGATAAATGCAAGACCCTGTAGATTTAATCCAACGGTGTTGGTTATTTGAGAATCTGATCGAAGGGATACTATTGATCTTTACGATTAAATGTTCAATTATGATTCAGTTAGCAGAATCGAATCATGGTTCTTGGATGGTTGGCGATTAAGTTGTTGAAGCATTGTTGGCCTAGGTATTCTAGGCATAACTGAAATTGTGTGAAGTGCATAAAAGAAAGATGGAGTGACTGTGAATGGTTTGTTGTTCTGAAGGAAAAATGAGTTGAACTGTAAGAAAGGGAATATTACAGTATACGTAGTGTGAGACCAACAGTATGTGCAGTGTGAGATAAAGCTCAAAGGTGAGTAACACATGTTGAATAGACAGAAGCAAGCGAATAATTGCAGAACAAATAGAAGCATAGAATAATTGCAAGACATAAGAGTAGTGGTAAGAATTGAAACACCTGCGTTGTTGGTTATTCAATCATTTTACTTATAATCAAGGAGGTAGGGTGGTGCTAGGGAGGACTGTGGTCCTCTGATATTTGAGTTGGTGCTTGAATATTGGGAGTTGTAGCTTCCATCTAGTTGTGTCTAGAAAACAGGGTGGCAGGGTGGTGCTTGGGAAAACACAGAGTTTTATGTATGCAAGTTGGTGCTTGTATAAGTGGAAGTAGGTGCTTCCATTCAGTCAGTGTTGAAACACTCAGGGAGTTGGTGCTTCCTTCTATTCAGTGCTAGAGAAACCAGAGAGTTGGTTCTCTCAACAAATTGGAGATTGTAAAACAGAGGTAGTAGCCTCACTTTGATTTGGTGCTCAAACATAGATGATGTATAGAAATTAAAAGACTGCCTATGATTTCGAAGAAGAAGAGGTTTTCTCCCTTTATGGGTTCCCTCATGAAAATCTATTTCTGTGTATATCTTATGTGTGATTGATGCTCATTATTTATGTTTTTCATATGATGTATAATATTTATGGTCACTTGATGAAAGATTAAAAATGGTTTAATAGACTTAAAATTGTTTAAGAACAGTAACAACTAATTCACACCCCCTCTTAGTTGTCTTAGTAATTTTAACACAAGAATCATTGTTGTAGTTGGTAACCTTAGTGGCCTATCTCTTTAGGGTCTTTACACAAGGTGACTGTGGAGGGGCAAGTCTTCACGATACCTGGAATCGACGTTGGCTAGACTCACTCGGGCTCCTTGGAGGCTATACCCATGATTATGTGTGGGAGCTTGCACCAAGGTGTAAGTCTATTAAGCAAGTCATCAACGTAACTTTTCCACCCACCCTATATCATCCCCTTCTTACTTTGGTCCCATGACATTGGATTTCATCAACAAATAGTGTGCTCATCGTGAGAAGGTGTTATTTGCTTCCTTGCTTACTATATTTTTAGCGAGTTTTGTTTTTTTTAATTAATAGACCTTAGGAAGAGTTAGTGTTGATGGAATCTGCTCCTAGGAGTACCAATGGAGGAACCCCTTGTCCCAAGGAACCTTTCACCTTTTCTTCTTTTGGAAACTTTGGTCCTCCATACATTGCCACACTGAGTCTTCTAGGACTCACCATCGGATTACCGGTTTGGTTATTCCCCACTCCGGTGATCTCGAATCCTCCCAATGCTTCAGATACCCCTTATACTTCAGGTGCTAGCACACCACCCACACATAAAACTCATGTCAACCTTTCTCCTTCTTCGCTCGTCAAGTCTCCTTCCATTTCTTCTTCTTCACCTAGTGAAACCTCTAATGCGAGTAGATAGATTAATAATAAGAAGAAAAAACAGAAAGGGAAGAAGAAGAACCAGAAAGGGACCAAGCCTCCAACTACTTCACATGTTGGATCCAAGCAACCAACTACTATTAATAGTACTGGGTGTTGGTTGTGGAGCCTGATTATCTTCCTAATGTAGAGGTCCTTTCTTTCAGCCATGTTTATACCCCATGAAGTATTTACACCCCAGAAGTATGTACACTCTTCCACGCGGGGGATTTTAGAGGGGGGGTACACCCTCTACGGGGTCTGGGGGCAAGCGGGCCCCCAGCGGGGGTTCGGGGGCGATGCCCCCGAAGAAAAAATTGCCTTGTAAAAGTATATTGTAATTTCATTGTAAATCTGGACCGTTCTTTATAAGGTCGTAGATCTAATGGTAGAGATTATGTTAGCGTTTTTTTCCCTAAAAGGCAACCCTCTTTTATGAGGGAAATGTATTGCGGCTATGGATGATGGTGAATATCGTATTCTGAGAGAGGAGACTGTGAGAGAAAGAAGAGTAAGTTACATCAGGTTTTGCTGTAGGTTGTATCCCTTCATTTTGATGGATAATAATAAAGGAAGGACCTGGTAATTTCTCTGGTGGATGTAGCCCACACTGGGTGAACCATGTAAATCTGTGTCTCTCTTGTATTATGTGTCTTTTGTGTTTTGTTTCTGCATTTGTTTTATTTTATTGCTCTGTGGTCCTGTTTTTCTAACCACTAGTATCAGAGCGTAAGGTAACTCACAGGAAAAGAGGGTTCCTGGTTCGAGTGGGAGCAATGTCGGAAGATGGAAAGTTTAGGGTCGAGAAATTTAACGGCCAAAACTACCAG
>JZKD02S0878860.1:543048-567380 GCA_000966675.3 Picea glauca
AAAAGTATATTGTAATTTCATTGTAAATCTAGACCATTCATTATAAGGTCACAGATCTAATGGTAGAGATTATGTTAGGGTTTTTTTCCCTAGAAGGCAACCCTCTTTTATGAGGTAAATGTATTGCGGCTATGGATAATGGTGAATATTGTATTCTGAGAGAGGAGACTGTGAGAGAAAGAAGAGGAAGTTACAATAGGTTTTGTTGTAGGTTGTATCCCTTCATTTTGATGGATAATAATAAAGGAAGGACCTGGCAATTTCTCTGGTGGACGTAGCCCACACTGGGTGAACCACGTAAATCTGTGTCTCTCTTGTATTTTGTGTCTTATGTGTTTTGTTTCTGCATTTGTTTTATTTTATTGCTCCGCGGTCCTATTTTTCTAACACTGGGAGTGTTGATGAGGTCAACAAGATTAAAACGAAGAATCTGAAACCCAAATTCCCTTGCAGTCTTTTCAAGGGTGACCACTTTCTAAGGGATTTCCCTAGTGTTCCCAAGGTCTTAGAAATGTGGTCCTCCACATCATCAGTCCCTGCTATACAAGCTGGTGATTCCCCATCAACTAGTGATGTTAAGGTTGGCAAGAAGAAGACAACTGTCAAGTTTCCTTGGATGTTATGAAAAGGTGATCATTATTCTCACATTTTTCCTTGTATGGACGAGGCTTCTTATATTTTGGAAAAATTTCAACTTCCAAAAGGTTATCGTAAAATTTCCCCCAACCCATTGTTGGTCAAGGGACTGGTCAATCCAGTTCCATCCTCAGTCAGTCTGGTTGATCAGGTGGTCAATCTAGTTTCATCCTCGATTGAACCACAAACCCAAGTAGTTGATCTAGTTCTGTTATTGATCAGCTCCACTCTTCATCAAAAGAGTGAAACCAAAGTGGTTGATTTGGTTCCACCATCGGTCGATCCCACTCCTCCATTGAGAAGTATCAAAGTGACCGATCTAGTCCCTTTCTCAATCAATCCCACCCTTCACCTGAAGAGTGTCAAAGTGGTTTCTCTGGTTATATCATCGATCAACCCCACTCCTCCTCTAAGGAGTGCCAAAGTGGTTGATCCAGTTCCACCATCCATCGATCCTACTCTCCCTCTACAGAGTAAACCTGACATTGCCCACATTTTTCTCGTTGATATAGGATCTACCATTTCAGGGGGCATTCCTCCTTCTCTCTTGAAAACCCCTTCACGTAATGAGGCCATCCTTTTTGATTGGGGTGTGCTAACTGGACCTTGTATTCCCTCTCACATTCCTTTCAAGATTACGGTATAGGTTTGTGGTCAGGTCGTTCCTCAGGCACTGATAGACGAAAGTTCGTTCGTTAGTATTTTTTCCTCTATTGCTTGGAAAGCTTTTGTTTAACCTCAGCTTGTGTTGGTTACCCAGACTTTGTTCTCTTTTAACAGAATAACTAGTCACCCTTTAGGGATCCTTCCTCAGTTTCCCGTAACTTTGGGAGGGAAAACTATCTAAATTTATGTTATGGTAGTCTAGGACCCCTTGGATTTCGATTTACTCCTTGGGAGAGATTATGTCTATGCCATGAAATCTATTATTACACCCTTTTCCATGTGATATCTTTCCCGCACGATGGAAGAATGGTGACTATTGATCAACTTTCGTTTGTTGGCCCTGATTTGACCATCAACCTAATGAACTTCCTAAATGGTTCTTATATGTAGTCGGTATCACCCTTTCCATAGGTCAATTATGTGGCATTATATTTCACGACTTCAACTTCCTAGGACTTGGATCTGGTAGTTGACATGGTGATCTCTTTGATAGGGCTATTAGAGCTTGATCTCCTTACCCCTGCCGCAAAATTCAACATGTGTGCCTTCCAGAGCGTTCTTATTCCATCCAGTGAAGATATCTTAGAATTCGTGTATGACTTTTGTCCCTTGACATGTATTCCTTCCAGAGAATTATCCTCTTGGAAGTCGTGATCAAGGAGCGTCCATGAGCATAGTTTCTCTTCTTTGTAACAAGCTTGTTAAAAATTGAAACAGAGGCCATGAGGATAGTTTTCCTCTCTGTAGAAAGCTCATTAAAAAATGAAACACAGATATGGGGACTCAACCCAGAGCCTTGAAAATAGTTCTTTTCTTGTGTCAAGATCATTAAAAAATGAAACAGTCACCTTCCTGTCAGGTCGAGTCTTTCACCAGATCTCGTAGATGTCGAGTCGAGTCTTTCATTAGCTCTCATATTTGAACCTTCATTTCATCCACCTGTATATTTTTTCTCCATCTAGTACATAAATTGGTGACAACCTCAAAGTCAGTGAATGAATTGAATCTTGGGGGGCATGTATCCAGCCGTTCATGATCATTCTAGAGTTAAGCCACGAGCTTTCAAGCTGGGGGCAGAGTACCAACCATCCATGGGTATCCCTACCTTTGGAAATTTATGTTGGAAATTTACAAGCATAGTTTAATTTTGTTTCAAGCTTGTTTAAAAATGAAACCAATACTGAGCATGGTATTAGTTCCTTCTCATGCTCGAAAAAACATGAGAATGTAACCAAGCAACCTTTTATCTCTTTTTCGGGCTCGCATGGATACACGAAAAAGGAACCCCTTGGAGTCATCTTTAAGCTCTTTTCAGACTCTCTAAACATGAAAATATTGTCGAGTGATATTGCTTCATTTCCCACTCGTTAAAAGGTTTGAAAGGGCATCTTTTGAGTGATAATTTATCTCTTTTTCGGCCTCATGAGACTAATATTACGAAAAAGGACCACATTGGAGTTGGCTTTAAGTCATTTTTAGACTCACTAAATATGAAAAACAACCGATTTTACCTTCTCTAGACTCGTTAAACCATCATACATTGAAGGGTCCATATGGGATCGAACCCTTACTTCTTATAGCTTGTTGAACAAAGGAAGAGAAACTTACCAAAGGTGAGTTATATCGAGTATGTGTTACCCTCCTTGAACTCATTAAACTAAAAAGAGGTACTTGTTTATCTGGATGGGGGGGAAATTGAAAGATGCAAGTCGAGCAGCTTCTGAGAACTTCACTAGTACCTTATAGTCTCCCTTGAACAGGACATTTTATCTTTGCAAGCATTTCAATCTGCTGAACCTCTGCACTAAACTAATCCTTTGAGTTTCCTTACTCCTTTGGGTCACCCGACGTAAGTCACAGTATCCATTGCATTATCAAGTTTTGGTCCATGTCAAGTTTATGCTATTATGCCTCAGTGTTCAAGGGAAGTATCTTCCTTGAGAGTCAGCCATCACAAATATCTTGTTTCAATACTCATGTCAGTCCATTTTCATTCGATCCACCAATTACGTCTCTATGTTCATTTCGTGTCATTGATGGGGGATATATCAAGGTCCTCCTTTGATGAGTCTATTCCTGTTGACTCTAGCACATTATCCAGGAGCTAGACTTAGAAACCAGTTAGTACTTGGGACCTATATGCCTCAATGGTAGGCCTCCTCACATCCAACAATAGGTTTACATCATTAACCTTTGATCAGATGATTCCATGGATGTTCGACTTGATTTCATCCATTCACATTCGTTGGAATATACTAGAGTCCCTTGGGAATCATTGACATCAATGGTGATCTCCCTCGCGCTTGTTACGATTTACCTCATTGACCAGTAATCAAGTGATTTCTACCATGTTTGACATCAGGACATATATTCACATGGTTAGATTCGTACAACATCAAGATTGGCAAGAAGACCTTGTGTTGAGTCATCACTCTGATATATACTTTTCCCAGGTTGCGATGGAGTTTCTTTGAACATTGACACATATATTGTAACATATATCCATTTTGTATTGGTCATGGCTATGTCTTGTCATCTCGTAGATCCACTATGTATTCTTCATGGATACGATCATTTCAGGTCATAGGAGTATAGATCCACATTGTATCTTCGGTGGCTATACCTTTTTGTCAATATAATTATGGATCTACGGTGTATTCTATGGCGACCATACCTGAAAAAGTCTTTATCACTCAAGCATAGGTATGTCTACCTTGGGTTTGAAACATGTCATAATATTTGTTTGATGGTTGTGTGCAACTTTTTTCCAGCCTCTATGCATCCATACCCTTGCTTGAAAAAGTCTACAAAGTACTTCAGTCATCATCATCTTCTGACTTCTCACTTTGGGGGGCAATATGTTACACCTCAAAATTACTCACTTCAATAGTGTCGCAAGTGTCGTCATTACAAGTGATGTAAGTGTTGCATCTTGTCTGCAAGTGTCACATATTGACCACAAGTGTCGCAAATGTTGCAAGCATCATACTACCATATTTCCTATGTCATGCCTCTAACGACATCATAAGGACACTTAAGACACCTCAAAGACTAGTCTTGAAGAGGAGAAATCACTTGACAAGGAGTACAAGCCTTTTGCCATTGAAAAAACCACTCAAAAATGGATTTGTAAGGGAAGCTCTCCCTTACCCATTGTCAGGGAGTGATAGCACTCCCTGGGCCTCTTTGGGGGAGCATTGGAGCACTCTTTTCACCCTTTTGGGGGAGCACTACCTTTTCTGAGCGAATTTTTGGTTTGTTGAGCTAAAACAAGGAATAATCCCCTCAATTTCTAAAGTTGATTGGATTTGAATATGAGTTCAAGGCATGATCTTAGGGAAGATCCACAACTGAAGGAGAGAAATCCTCAACTTATCCCAAATATATCTCAAGTGTTTGGGCCTCTCAAAGCTTATATAAGGAGGCCTTCTCATGATGAAAGGCATAAGAGACACAAGATAGAGATACCAAACTTATGATCCTATAAGTGGTATTGACAAGAGATAGAGATATAGAGAAGCACCTAACTTATGATATCATAAGGAAGGACATTGAAGCATAATCAATGTAGATTACTTGAGGAAAGGGGTTGGACAAGGAGATTTGGAATAAGTTGTTGCACCTTCATCAAAGGATTGTAAGTACTTTCATTCATTCTCATTAATACATATACATGTTTGGCTTGTTTCTTTCAAATTTATGTTTATTCCACATGAATTTGTCTTCAGTATATGGATCTATATTTGAGCTAATATCAGTAGAATAGGAAGCTTGTCGTATGTTTTTTTGTTCTACACGACTTATCGAGGAGCTCAGGATTGGAGCTTAGCCTGGACTTTGCAAGGACAAACATCCTTAACAAGGTACACATTCATCTTCGTATATTAGTTTGATTAGATCCAAAAGAATGTCAGTGACCAATGATAGCACCCTTTCTATATTGGTTTAGGGGTCTAGATACCAAGAGAGAATCCGCTTGTCCACAAGAGGATTCACCTGTAACAAGGAGCATGGTGAGGGATTTTTCAAAATTCATTCTCTCTAGCATGTAAGGAATTGCATGATTAAAGAGTAGAAAACAACATACCTCCAATTACCCAAAATTATGATGAACTATGCAATAGAAATATGGTTGATGTAGTTGCTGGAGCATGGAAGATGTCACTGCTATAGGATCATGTGAAAGGTGGATGTTGTTGTAGCTGTGACTGTTGTAACTGTTGGATCAAAGAATATGAAGTAGAGGAATCTGAACTGTTTTTGATGAATCATGGAAAAGAGGAAGTATGAAATTGGAATTGTGGTACTCTCATATGACTGGAAAAATACTTCTCTAAGTGCTGATGGAGTGATGGAAAAGTGTATAGTCTTCACCCAATGCTAAACCCAATGTTACAATTCTAGTCATGCGAATGAATGTGTCGATGTCGAGCATGAAGAGAATTCATTAGATTACCGACCATTGATGAATGTCATTAACCAATGCAAGGAAAAATCACCATTGATGTCAATGAGTGCCAAGGTACCTAAGTACATCTTGTGAAGTGCAAATGAATGAGCTGATGTTGAGCCACTTGCAAGATCTGATGATCAAGGGACAATGATGTATTCCCATGATTGTCAGCGAGAGAACTTGCCATTAAGGCATGCAAGACTCTAGGTACTCAAACAAAACTCTATTCTATATCCTAGATAAGGTGTTGAGGTCGATGGGGCAAGACCTTTTGAAAGGTGGGCCTTAAGGAATCCCACATTAGTCAACGAAAGTTATGATAAAAATATTGGTAGGATTATAGGAAAGATCTTAGTAGACACAATGTTTATAGAAAGGAAATATAGTCATGGAAAAGGGAGCTGGATGGTTTTATTCATAAGGAAAAAAGATGAACTGAAAAAGATAAAGAGATGTATGTGAATCAGAAAGATAGGCGTGTGCGAAGTCATGAAGGATAAGGTGATGGAAAGTGGACTTTGGCATGGATGACTAATGTGCATTTGAAGGAGAAATGGGGGAAGGCATTCATGATGCAAAATGGTTGTATGGATGGGTTTTGTGTAACAACAATCGTCATGATGTGTATAATGAGATCAACTCCTTCAAGCTTGCAACAAGCATGTTTTTTGGAAAAAATTTACAATTCTTGAAAAGCATTGTGGCATGGAATGTAAGCATCTTCATTCCTGCAATCGAACTTAGTACTAATCCTACAATCAAACTTGTGAGAAGTTTGAAAAACATATTTATGGAGAAAGAAGTACGAATGCGGAAAAATAAAAGATGTTTTTACCTGTTGTTGTTGTGTGCTAGATTCTTCTCCCAATTTCTGTCAAAGTGACTTCAAGAAAACAAATTAGTGTTTAAGCATAAAAGCATGTTTGGATATTGTGTCCAAGAATAGTGAGATGTCCATTTCCAAATTTTTAGTTATTTTGTTGTTTTGCATTTTTGTAAGTGTAGGTATTCAAAAATAAAGTAAAAAAGGAAACTACAAAGTTTTTTATTTTAAGTTTTATTGTTTCTTTTTTAATTATTATTATTATTATTTTTTAATTCTATTTTTTAATAAATAAAAAATTATTCTTTTTATTTGTTTTATATGTTTACAGAAAACTTTAAAACCAAATTAAATAAATGTGTTTTTTTTTTTTGCTTTTTAATGTGTTTAGAATTTCATAAATTTGTGTACCTATCAATGACTTGAACCTCACGTGATTTTATCAATCAATGGACATATAAACCAGGAAATGCTAGTTCCTATTGGATTCTCAATTCTGAGTGCAAGAATTTATAATGTCGAAAATCAAACAACTAACTTAAGGAAGACTAATCATGGTTGACTATACTTTATTATTGTAGTCTATCCAAAAATTTAATAAAATCATGCCTTCTTTTTGTGGAATGAAGGGAGAAATTCGAGATAAACCTGGATGGTGGGAGTCTAACCAAGACATCCCTTATTTTTTTGCACAAAACTTGGGTGAGTAGAGGAAGGATAAGGGGATGGATAAAGAGATGTATGTGAATTAGAAAGATAGGCATGTGTGAAATCATGAAGGATAAGGCAATGGAAAGTGGACTTCAGCATGGATGACTAATGTGTGTTTAAAGGAGAAATGGAGGAAGACATTCATGACTCAAAATGGTTGTATGGATGTGTTTTGTGTAACAACAATCATCATGATGTGTATAATGAGAATCAACTCCTTCAAGCTTGCAACAAGCATATTTTTCGGAAAAATTTTGCAATTCTTGAAAATCATTGTGGCATGGAATGTGAGCGTCGCGCTAGATTCTTCTCCCAATTTCTGTCAAAGTGACTTCAAGAAAACAAATTAGTGTTTAAGCATAAAAGCATGCTTGGATATTGTGTCCAAAAACAGAGAGATGTCCATTTGCAAATTTTTAGTTATTTTGTTGTTTTTCATTTTGTAAGTATAGGTATTCAAAAATAAAGTAAAAAAGGAAGCTAGAAAGTTTTTAGTTTTAAGTTTTATTGTTTATTTTTTAATTACTTTTGTTTTGTTTGTTTTTATTCTATTTTTTAATAAAAAAAATTTATTATTTTTATTTGTTTTATATGTTTACACAAAACTTTAAAACTAAATTAAATAAATGTGTTTTTTTTCTTTTCTTTTCTTTTTAATGCATTTTGAATTTCATAAATTTGTGTACCTATCAATGACTTGAACCTCATGTCATTTTATCAATCAATCGACATATAACCAGGAGATGCTAGTTCCTATCGGGTTCTCAATTTTGAGTGCAAGAATTTATAATGCCAAAAATCAAACAATCAACTTAAGGAAGACTAATCCTGGTTGATTATACTTTATTATTCTAGTTTGTCCAAAAATTTAATAAAATCATGCCTTCCCTTCATGGAATGAAGGGAGAAATTCGAGATAAACCTGGATGGGCAAGACACCCCTTATTTTTTTGCACAAAAGGTGGGTGAGTAGAGGATCTAGAAAATGGAACCAAATACCCAACTTTTGCCACTCCTAAGTTCCAAAGTTTGTTTTTCCTTTTGATCTTCCATTTGATAGGACTATTGACTTCCATGGGATCAAATAAGTGGAAGTTTCTCTCCAAACCCCAAAATATCATTCATTTGGTGACAGAGATATTGAAAATATTTATCAAAACATTCTTCTGCAGTGCAAACATGCTTGATGAGTGTATGTTTTGAATATTCAAATATACCTGAAGATGTGTAGGGGTCTAGCATTCCTCATGAGTGAGTGTAAAACTCATCATTCATTCATTCTTCACAAGTAATGCGGATCCTACAAGTTCCCTTGCCTCATCGACAAAATTGACCCCTTTAAAACTAACCAACCACTGATGTTATCCAACATGAAATCAAGCTCAAACTCCTTTCTTGTCAGAGAACTAGAGCTTCTCATTCTCAACCATCTTACACCTGGCTTCAGAAAACGTTCCTCTGGAAAATTTGTGGCGGGTTTTACACGGATCTCTCCACGAAGGAATAAAAGTAAACAGTGGGTAGTTACTACTAATGCCATTAACATAGCAAAAAAGACATCTAATGTGTTTTCTAGTTCACCTGTTCGTAACACAACATTCTTTACTGCGCGACTCTAGTAAATTCCAGAAGAATGCTATTATTCTCCACAATATTGTTTCCCAATGAGACCAACTGTTCTCTAAAAATGCCAAATACCTTTTTGAGAATCCCAGTTTTTCAAGATGTTGCGCGACATGTTTTCACCCCTGGAATTCATTCTTGCCTTTAGCTACGTTTCGTTTGAAGGTGGAATAGTGTTTTAAATGAGGTAAAATAGTAGCAGGCTACGAATTTGTGAGCACACCAAATCTGGCACAACACCCAAGCATCCAACGGTGCAGCTCCGCTGGTAAGGATTTGTCTGGCTAGTATATCGGCAGTTGTAGTAGGAACTACCGCGATGAAAACACGGCGCATTGTTGCACCTCAACGTGGTGTAGTTGTTGTACGTCTGGGTGGCCATAAAACGCCTGTTACAAGGGTTCAATCTCAAGAAGTGCTTCTGGCGCAGCGAGTGACGTATTTATTATAGCTACAAGAAGTACTACTTCTTCCATTCAAACAATAGCTACAGAGGTATCCCCATCGATTTATGATAACTCACAAGATTCATCCAATTTCACAAAAAAAAATGTTAAAGACCCATAATGGTTAGAATTTCAAAATGAAATGACTCGTTGACAGTTTTCACGACTTATATTTCGTAATTAGATAAAATTGGACTCAACATCCAACTTAATGCATTCTAAGTTCAACCAAGAATATTGAAACACAATCAACAAAATTAAATTTCTTTTATGGACCTTGGCAGTCTTTTGAGGCATCTTCATAATCAGATAGGGCACATAAATAGCAATGCAATGAATTATATCAAGCAAAGTCTCATGTCATGGAATGCCATCTGCATTTGTGACTAGGAATAGTTCTCCATAGCTCTTAAACTATTTTTATGGCTATTCCGCATTGTTTTTCTGCCTACACCATCATTTCCTTTACGCATCATTGCCACAAACTCATTGTAATCAATTCTCCCATCATTATCTTGATCAAATTCTTGATCATTTCATCATGCTAGGTATCACCTATACCAAATTCCTGGCAAGCTTGCTAAATTCTTGATCATTTCATCATGCTAGGTATCACCTATACCAAATTCCTGGCAAGCTTGCTGAAGTTCATCCAGAGTAATTTGCTCACTTCCATATTTGTCAAAATAAAACAGAAAAGAGATGCTCCTCACGTTCCATCTTGTTTTAAACATATGGAGGACTCAATATTCATAAGAGTTTTCAAATACAACTCATCAAAACAGTTCTTGCCAGAATCATACGTAAAGATTTAAACCGATGTCGTGAGATATTTGGGGGGAATGTTAGGAGCATATTCCGGAAACAAACATTCACAAATGGCCGAAGTTACCTAACTGTCTAATTTTCACTGCGTTGGTTAACAATATCGACGAATGATATTCTAGATCCCCTAAAATAGAGTTCAAATCGTTTGGGTTAAGCATCCCATCGGCCAACAAAGAGAGAAACATCAAACTAGATTCTATATAACATACTTTATTATAGGTACGTATAAGACAGAATGAACAACTGAAAGCATCAATAGTTCGTGGTGGTTTTGTGTGTAGATGTAATCTGTATGTGTGGCTGAACTTCGCCGACTCAAACACTCTTCTTCATTCACATTCTTATCCCTCCTTGGCCTCTTCTTTGCCATTACCTAAAGCTTGGTTGATCGACAATTGTTTTCTGCTTACCATGGACTGGCTTTTATAGGAGGACAGATTGGAATTACAGTTTCCAGAAGAAACGAATATCACGAAAAGACAAAGACACACTTTGGAAGCATTCCTTGAACTTTCGCCGTACTTTTTTATCATTTTTCAATCCAGAACTGACTGTATGGGAGGAGTTCACAATTTTTATCTATTGTCCTGATTAAAGGGTGATTCTTTGAGGGAGGTGCTCCCTGAGATAATATGCATATTCAACACCAATGTGAATGTCAAATTTCATTTCCCTCTTGATTAATCACAAGAATGTTGGCTTGATTGGAGCCCTTGCAGGATTTGCTCTTGCTATATTTTTTACGTGGAAGTACCTGAAATCTCCTGGAGGACACCATACATCGCTTTTCTCCACTTGAAATCCGATTCTCCCATGGAAAGACATATTTTGGAAACATCAGAAACAATGAGAGAATCATCTGATGAGTTGAGAGGATGCCCATTCAGCTCTACCAAATCAATCGTAGATCGCATATATTCCTCCTTCATTCTTCTATTGCCTTCGTTAATCAATATGAGCACTCAGATATGGCTGAGGTCGGTGCTGAAGGATTTGATGGTTTTGTCTCGGATGACCTCATTCATTCCTCTAGCAATTCCCATGAGAGGAAGAGGGGAGTGCCCTGTACAGAGGAAGAACATCGGATGTTTCTTATTGGCCTGTAGAAAGTTCGCAAGGGAGATTGGCGGGTCATTTCCAGAAATTTGTTCTGTTTCTCTAGCCGATTTGCTGGAAATTGTATTAATATTCAGTTCTTTTAACTTCTCTAGCGTGATTGTCTTCATCTTTGTCGAGGAACAAGGAACCATAGAATCAGTGTTTGTTTGAGATTTTCAGTGTGAAGGAATGCAATGCATGAGGGGAGAGTCATTTATTATTAATTTTTTTTTCCTACCAGAATGAAAAAAACCCAAACTAAAAATAAAGGAGCATTCATTATTTTAATTTTGTTTCTATTTTGTATTATCCCTAATAAAAACAAAATCGTAAAAAATTTAAGACAAATTGAAGTAACTAGCAAATGGAAGTCCGAAATAAAAATATTAACACCATTTTGTATCGTCATTCTTCGTGAAAACATTCATGGACACCCTACTTTCTGATCCTCAAGATTGCACGAAGCGGGGAGGAGACCATACTTATTCTAAAGTTAAAAAATACTTGAAAATAAAGTCCTACCTACACTACACTAATTAAAGATTAAATATTAGTTACCTGTACTCAAATAGCCAATGTAACCATGGGCGCAACAATAATAAGAATATGTTCACTATGAATTTCGCAAATGATAATCGAAAATATATAAACTGTGTGAAATTAAATATTGAAACTGTAATTTAACAAAATAAAAAGAAAAACTGAATGGATCTAACCTGGTACTCTCTTGAAACCATTGTTCGATAAGGCTTTTGTAGGCACAATTTTCACTCCTCAGATCATGCCGCAACTCCTCATTGTCCTCCTCGATTTTCTACTCGCATAATTTTTAGTCATTAGATGTTTAGTCATTTGCCTCTGGAGGAGTAATTAAACATTCAACTGATGTCAAGATCTCCTCTTCCCAATAATAAAGGATCTCGATGAGTGACCTGTTCCAAGCTTATACTCATAGTTAAACCACATTGAAAAAGGAGAATGATTTATCATCAAAAATTTGAATTTTTAAACATAAGAAATTAAAACTATTTGTAAAAATAAAACACACCAAAATTGAACTCCTTGCGTTAGTGGGACCTTGCTGTCACCGCATTATCGTTTGGTACAAGTTATCTCATAATAAATAAAAACTAAATTTGGATAAATAAAAACTAAATTTGCATAAATAAAAATACACTTTTGCATAAAATAAGGAGAAACACACTTCTGCATAAAAGGGAGATAACAACCTAACTTTGGAGAAACCCCACTAAAGTGGATGTGCAGGATCTTACCTCTCATCTTACCATCTTCTCTTCGCCCTTAGTTCGTCCATAAAATGAATCCAAAATCATTAAAGAAATCTAATTAAAATTCTACCTATTACCGTTTACAACTCCCCGACAACGATGCCAAAATGTTGGTGCAATTATATGCATAGTATATTAGATTCATAATCAGTAGAGTTGATGCACTATATTTTACGATAACAAATAGGTTCCTATGTCTGTTTAATATAGCTTAGATAAGAAAACCATTTAGAAACAAACACACTTTTAAAAATAACAATCTTCACACAATTCAAAAGATGGAAAGAAAAACTCATAAACAAGAAAAAACTCTTGCTCAGGTGATGGGCATGTTCATTGATGGCCCATGAAAAAAAAAGATTAACTTTGATTCTATCTCCTAGAGAAACTAAACTAACAAGTGGGATGCTCCATTAAATCTTATGTATGGAGAAATATGGAGATCCAATTGTTCCTTCATTACCACACATTGCAACAAATTCGAATAGTGAAATTGTTAGAGTCCTAACCCGCACATAGGTAGAGAAATATATTCGGATGTAATAAAGGTCAATATTAATAATGCCTTTCAATAAAATATAATAAGGCAGATGTAAGAAGACTTGATAGAAGATTTCGCTTCTAGAGGGATCTTCCTCTAGATGCTTCTCTTGATAGACATATTTAGTATAAATAAGGGTTGAGGGTATGAAAACCCTAGCTTGGAGATTATTGTAACAGAGCGTTGCTCGACTAGAGGTTGCCCCCTCGAAAGGGCCCGTGAACATTGCTTTCTAAATCAAAGTGTTATTTATGTTGTTGTTCTTATATCATTTCTGTGTTATTGTGAAGATTATGTTGGTTATATTACTGTTATTTTGCCATTTCTAGCATTTTATTTATGTTCTGCATACTTTTTATATCTGGTATATTACAAGTGCTATCAGAGCACTTTCCTTGGCAGAAATTGTGGGAAAAAAAATTTCAGGGTAGAGACGTATTTCGACGTCTTTAAGCCACAGAGATCTGTTGTTACGCACATAAACCCATGGTTGAGGGATTCATACATGCAAGAAATACAAGTGGTTCTTAAGCGCACATTTGTTGGCCACCCTTGTAACCCCTGTTGGTTCCCCTTCAAGTGGTAGTGCATCAGACAACACCTGTGTATAGAATCGACCTAGATTTCCTGAAGCCCTCTTTAGATAAATCGATCGACCGCCTGACTGCTATAGTGCCACCGATAACAATACTCAAGAAGATACTCTCTAGTACCCGGGTAATAGGGTAGTACGGCTAAGGGTACGGTCTATCCTCCTTAGTTAGTGCCCTGAGATATTGAGCCGAGTACTATTGCTGGACCCCACACGTATATCAGAGAGAAATAGCACAGGGAAAACCCTTGTCTATAGAACCCTTGAATACCTAACCCTTGGGGGACAGAAACATAAACAAATTAAAATAGACAAGATCTGTTGCCGCAAAATTGTGTTCGGGTTGCCAAATCAATCAACTTTCTTACTGGTTAAGAATTTGGGGATTTCATCGCTGCAGTATTCTTCAGACCGGAGTATAACTCCACAGGTGTACAAGCCTTATTTTTTCACCATTATTTGAGACCTATTCCATTGGATCCATCTCTTTTCCCTTATCACATTCATCCATATCATTTTTCAGAAGAAAAAAATTGACCCCACCCGCCCCTTTTCAGTTCACCCATCCTCATGGCCCATACCCGTAGCCAAGACCTAGAAGCTCGCTTCAACACCTTGCAATCTGGTTTCCTTGAGACTCAAAAATAAGTGAAACAACTCAGTGCCATTTTTGCCTCCATCTATACATCCATCAATACAACCATAAATGCAACCATGTAGTCCTCAATGGAGGAAGTCAAACAAGAACTGACCACCCAACTTGAATCTGTCTTTGCATCACTCTGCACCAAACTGAAGATACCTACAGATGACCCTTTCCCTGACGCACCTCCAAAGACTGAAGGTGAACATTCCTCTCATTCCCATACCTTTCAGCACCATCAATTTCAATGTGACCTACGCCTTCCTTGGGTGGATGTGACCAAATTTGATGGCCCAGACCCCACTGGTTGGGTAACCCAAATGGATCATTATTTCTCTTTATACGACATTACAGATGACTTGGCCAAACTCCGGTATGGTGTTCTCCATCTAAATCAACAACGTTGGCAATAGTGGCAATGTAGAAAAAATTCCCGTCAAGGGTATATTGCTTGGACCCAATTTTTGACTGAGCTTTATGAATGCTTTGACACTGAAACCAACCATTTGGGTCGTTTGACAAAGTTGAAACAATTAGGGAAAATAGAAGACTTCATAGCTACCTTTGAGTGCCTGGCTTTTCGAGCAGAGGGCGTGACTAATGCTTTCTTTCGAGAGTGTTTTATCAGTGGTCTCAAGGATGAGATTTGGGCCCATGTCCTCATGGCTCAACCTTTGAGTTGGGTGGAGGCTACTAAAAAATCTAAAGAAGCACAATAGGTTGTATCCTCTCGAAATTGTAAACCCTCCTTTATGCCTCACCCTAAATCTGTAAATCCCACTACTCCCTCCGCCCCGTTAAAGATCCAAAAATTGGCTAGGGATGAAATGGATGAATGCCAACTCAAAGGCCTTTGTTATAATTGTGATGACAAATATTTCCTGGGCCACAAGTGTAAGGAATAAAATATTTTTATGGTCATCTCTGAGGATATTTTGGAAGAGGATGTTGAAACTCCCCTTGTGTCTCAGTCACCTGAAATCACTAACATAAACCCTCCCTCAGACCCTCTCGAAGTGGAACCGATCATTTCCCTCAATGCTCTCACTGGCTTCTCTGCCCCCCAAACCCTCAAGTTAATCGGTTACATCAAGCATCAGAAGGTCATCATTCTGGTTGATAGTGGAAGCACCCATAATTTTATTCATCATCACATTTCCCAAGAAACTCATTGCTACATCCATGCTATCAACAATTTCCAAATCATAATTGCCAATGGTGGTTCCATGAAATGTGGAGGGCACTGTGAAAATGTGCATCTCCAAATCGGTAACTACCACCTAAAATCCCATATGTTTGCTATAGACATTGGCGGTTGTGACATTGTGTTGGGTGTAGACTAGCTAAGGACTTTGGGTCCCATTCTCATGGATTTTAAGGAATTAACCATGAAATTTGACCAGGAAGGCCACCAATATAAATTCCAAGGCATCATTGTTGGTTCACCTAAGGTCATTAGTTCCCATTGCATAGAAAAGCTTCTCAAAAAAGGTCATTCTAGTGTCATTGCCCAACTCCATGCCATACAAGCAACAGAGACACCCCTGGTGTCGCAAGACCTCCAAGCCCTCATTTCTAAACATCAAATGGTATTTTCCACTCCCCAAGGACTCCTTCCTTCCCATGGTGTTCATGATCATTCCATTCCCCTTGTACCTAGAATCCTTCCTCCCAATATCCATCTGTATTGCCACCCCTTTTCACAAAAAAATTAAATTGAGAAAATGGTCCAGGAACTCCTTAATGCAGGCATTATCTTCCCTAGTACAAGCCCTTACTCTTCTCCTGTAGTCATGGTCCTGAAGAAAGAAGGTTCTTGGAGAATGTTTCCTGACTTCCATGCTCTCAACAAACTGACCATTAAATGCAAATTTCTCATTCCTGTCATTGATGACCTCTTGGATGAATTGAGTGGTGCCCAATTCTTTACTAAACTTGATCTTCACTCGGGCTATCACCAGATACGTATGAAAGAGGAAGACATTCCCAAGATAGCCTTTCGAACTCATGAGGGCCACTATGAGTTTTTGTTCATGCCCTTTGGCTTGTGTAATGCCCCCTCCACCTTCCAAAGCCTCATAAATCATGTGCTCCATCCCTTTGTCCGTCATTTTGTCTTAGTTTTCTTTGATGATATCCTCATCTATAGAAAAACCTAGATAGACCATCTTACTCATGTGGATTGAGTTCTCCATCTACTCTCTCAGCACCAACTTTTCCTGAAACAATCTAAATGTTCTTTTGGTGCCTTAGAAGTAGAAAAATTGGGTCATCTGGTTGGCAAGGATGGCGTCAGGGTGGATCCGAAAAGGATTGAAGCTATGCAAGACTGTCCGCACCCAAAGACTCTCAAAAACTTATGTGGATTTCTGGGCTTAACAGGGTATTATCACAAGTTTGTTAAGAATTATGGAAAGATTGCAACACCTCTCACTGCTCTCCTAAAAAAGAACTCTTTCACTTGGACTCCAGTCATTTCTCAAGCTTTCCAAACCTTGAAGATGGCCATGTGCACCACTCTGGTTCTGGCCCTTCCTGATTTCACAAGGACATTTGTGTTGGAATGTGATGCCTCAGGGAAAGGAATCGGTGTTGTGCTTATGAAAAAGGGTCAACCTTTGGCCTTCACCAGCAAGAAACTATCTAAAAGGAATCTGGGCAAACCCATCTATGAAAAGGAAATGTTGGCTATTCTGCATGTCATTGATCTGTGGTGCCTTTATTTCTTGGGGCAACGTTTCCAAACTAAGATAGACCATCAAAGCCTCAAGTACTTTCTGAAACAACACATTTCCTCCCCGGAGCAACAAAAATGGGTGACTAAGCTCTTTGGATATGATTATGAGATCATTTACAATAAAGGCAAAGACAATGTGGTGGCGGATGCACTGTCCTGAAAATATGAAGAAGAAGGATCCCTTTTTTCTCTTTCTTTCATTGTACTTGAATGGCTCCAAGTTGTTCGCCAAGAATGGCTACAAGATACCAAAAGTTTGCATCTGATCCAAAAATTGCAGACCAATGCTCCAGCTCCCCCAGGGTACTCTTGGCTCCAAGATGAGCTTCGATACAAAGGTCATTTGTATTTAAGTAAATAATCAAAGCTTAAATCCATGGTACTTTCTGAGCTTCATGCTACACCCACAGTGGGGCACTCCAAGTTCACCAAAACCTATGACAGGGTCAAACGTTCTTTTTTCTGGGATGGTATGAAACAGGACATCCATAATTTTGTCGCTAAATGTGATGTGTGTCAATGCAACAAGGGAGAAATAGTCAAATCTCCAGGAATACTACAACCGCTTCCGATTCCACCTACAATTTGCAAGGATATCTCTATGGACTTTATTATCGGTTTACCCAAATCGCGAAATAAATCCGTCATAATGGTCGTTGTGAATCGCCTTTCCAAGTATGTTCATTTCTGCGCTCTTTAACACCCATTTATTGCATCCATGGTGGCTCAAATTTTTATGGACCATGTCTTCAAGCTTCATGGCATGCCGCACTCTATTGTTTCTGATCATGACCCAACTTTCACAACCAATTTTTGGCAAGAACTGTTCAAGCTATAGGGCACCCAATTGCATCTCAGCACATCTTATCATCCCCAGAATGATGGTCAAATGGAAGTTGTCACAAGTTTTTGGAAACATATCTAAGGTGTTTTTCCTTTGAAAAGAAAAATCAGTGGGCTCAATGGTTACCCCTAGCTGAATGGTGGTACAACACTTCCTACCATACAACTACATGTATGACTCCTTTTGAAGTGGTATATGGAAAGAAGCCACCTTCATTTCTCTCATACTTATCGGGTACCTCAAAGGTCCAGGCGGTTGACCAAACACTTACAGTTCAAGAGGATATTCTCCATACCCTCAAAGAGAGCTTGGTCATGGCACAGAATCGCATGAAGCAACAAGCAGATCAAGGTCACTCTGAATGTCAATTTGCAGAAGGGGATCAAGTGTTTCTGCGACTCCAACCATACAAGCAAACTTCCCTCAAGGCTGAGCATTGTCAGAAGCTAGCACCCAAATTTTATGGTCCTTATACAGTTCTCAAGCCTGTGGGACAAGTCGCCTATCAGTTAGATCTGCCCAGTCATTCGAAGCTACATCCTATTTTTCATGTTTCATGCTTAAAGAAGGTGATTGGAACTAGGTTCCAAATTCAAACCAACCTTCCTGAGTTAGCTGAATAAGGATCCAGTTGGCTACAGCCAGAAGCAGTTTTGGACCAGCGTGAGCATCGCCTGCATCAGAGAACCATCAAAGAAGTGCTAGTCCAGTGGAAAGATACAACCCCAACATATGCCACATGGGACCCAGCTACCATTCTGCAACAGTTTCCACATCTCAAGCCTTGAGGACAAGGTTGTTTTTAAGGGGGCGGACATGTTAGGGTCCTAACTCACACATAGGTAGAGAAATATATTTGGATGTAATAAAGGTCAATATTAATAAGGCCTTTCAATAAAATAGAATAAGGCGGATGTAAGAATACCTAATAGAAGCTTCCGCTTCTAGAAGGATCTTCCTCTAGATGCTTCTCTTGATAGACATATTTAGTATAAATAAGGGTCGAGGGTAGGAAAACCCTAGCTTGGATATTATTGTAATAGAGCACTGCTTGACTGGAGGTTTCCCCCTCGAAGAGGCCTGTGAACATTGCTTTTTGAATCAAAGTGTTATTTTTGTTTTTGTTCTTATATCATTTATGTGTTATTGTGGAGATTATGTTGGTTATATTACTGTTATTCTTCCATTTCTAGCATTTTATTTATGTTCTGCATACTTTTTATATCTACTATATTACAGAAATCAAACAAAATAACATGAAATCAAAATAACAAATACATGAAATGAAAATTTACACTAACAATTTACAATAAGCTTACCAATATGGATTAGTGGCCCTTGCCGATGCCAACATGGAATCTCTTAGATCACCAGATGCTAACTTCTATGAGAGACAAAATCACTGACTTCAAACTTGCATTAATCTCCAACAAGTAGGTTTACAAAAATAGTCTTTTCATGAATCTAATCTACATCATAACAATTCTCTCAATCTACATCATAACAATTCTCCTTTAAGAACCAATCTTACATCATAATAATTCTTCCCCCTCTCATGAAGAGAGGGCACTCTCTTTTATACATAAGAGATTTGAAAAGAAGATAAACATCTCATAATTACAGATCCACTTTTCTCTCAACCCATTTCCCTTTATTACAAAATATAATCCCTTCAAATCCTCACACATATCTCTCATATATCTTAGATAAGATATGACAACTAAATATCCATGATCTTCTCCTTGGAATAATCTTTGAATAAATATCTCCTTGAAATGGTGAAGGAAATATTCGAGAATTCTTTTTGTATTAATCCTTCACATATTCCTACACATGATAAAGCTCACACATTTTTGAGATATATATGAAAATCTGTCAATTTTCTAATAATTAATCACAAATTCCCTTTTAATACTAAAATAAATGATTTGGGAAATAATAAGGATAAACCCATATTTAATTATGAAAATGGTATCATGAAAGGTTAATGGGGCAATGAAATGTGAAGAATGATGAAGGAAAAGGTGGATGGAAATACGACATTTTTGAGTCCCAACAGTCCCAAATATTGATAACAGAGGCAACTTCAGGAGGCCAAATAACCATGCTCCTTATATTATGCCAAGGGAACAAAGGGACAAGACAGGAATGATCAGAAAATTCAAACCCCCCTTTAAAACAACCTTGTTATTGATGAGGAAAGGGAAGAAGAGGAGCATGACCCTGAAATTCATTGTATTGGAGAAACCTCCCCTTTTCCCCATTTAACTCAATCATCCTACGAGGAGTCCCTCATGAACAGTCAAATAAATGAGCTAAGAAAGGGGGAGAAAGCCAATAATAGTCCCAATAAATACAGCCTCCAGTCTAAGAAGAAGGAAGGGAGGTATGACATCCCTGATCAACCTTCCATAGTAGAGAAACCTACTAAAGACGTATCAAACAACAACAAATAAAAGAAAGCTCAGAATCTTCCACCAATAGCCAAAGACCTTTCCCCAGAGGTAAGAGAGATTCTAAAGCGCCTTTCCTCCTTTAGTTTTGAGCATGAAATTCAGAAGATCCAAATCCCTGTCCCCCTTTCAGAGCTATTCAAGCATGAAGACTTCAAAAGGTCCCTCTCTAAGCTATTGTAGCCTGAGCCATCTTGCCATCCAATAGACTCAGTATATCTTCAAGATGAAAAGCCAGCAATCATCCTAGGTTCTATGATAGAATATATAGATTATTCATCCCCTCCCTTCTATACATCACTTAACATACATGATAAGGTGTTGCATAATTTATTGATGGACTCAGGGGCATCTCATAATCTCATGCCTTAAATTGTCATGGAAGAACTAGGACTAGATATCACAAAGGATTATCATGATTTGTATTCTTTCGATTCAAGGAGGGTGCAATGTCTTGGGGTCATCAAAGATCTAGTTTTGACCTTGTTTTAGCTTACCATGAAAAGTGTGTTCATGGATATTGTGGTGGCTAATGTTCCTCCCAAGTTTGGCATGATTTTTTCAAAATCTTGGATTAAAAGTCTTGGGGGAGCCTTGCAGATGGACCTCACATATGATACCATTCCTGTCTTTGGAGGGGAGCATAGAATACTATACAGAGAAGCTCAGTTGGCCTATATTATTAGTGATGAATCTAACCCCACCAACCATCCTATTTTTTCACTTGACACCGAGTTGGGGGCCAATTTGCTACAGTTCACTGATGCTCCTGAGCCTTCTTTAAATCTCAAAAAGCAGTCCATGTTTTTTCATGAAGCTTATTTCTCCACCACCTCTGTTTGGAAAATGTTTTTTGATGGAGCCTCCTCTAAGGATGTTTCTAGTGCTGGAGTAGTATTTGTTTCACCAACTCACAAAGCCATATCTCTATCGTAGAAATTGGAATTTGAAGCTACCAATAATGTGGCAGAATATGAAGCTCTTATTTTGGGCTTAAGAGTTGCAAAAGACATGGGGATCAAGGAAATATTTGTGTTTGGAGATGAAGAAAAGATTTTTAAACAAATTAGAAATTTGTATCAAGCTAAGAATCCCAGGCTCAGAAGCTATAAAAATGAATTATGGGACCTCATTGACAATTTTTTTCGGCATTCAACATTTCATTTATTCCAAGGGAAAAGAATGTCATGGCCAATTCTCTAGTTGTTTCAGCAAGCAATTTCAAAGTCCCTTTGCCACCTAAACTCAGGTATGATGTAGAAGTGAAATATAGACCCTCTATACCTAACAATGTCAATCATTGGAAAGTGTTTGAGGATGATCTTGAAATCAAAAGATTCCTGGAAACTGTTGAGGAGCTTTATGTATTGCACATTGATCAAGATCTTGAATCTGAAATAGAGCCTCATCTTGATGTTTTCTTGGAAATGATTGTTGATCGTCACATTGTCCAACTACCCAACAATCACATCCCAAGGGGAATAGTTCCTTTGGAATGAATTTTTGATAGAAATGATGTGGCGGTGAATGGTAAAATCTCAATTGATGATGCTGATGTGGCTGAGTGCAATATTGGCACAAAGGAGGACCCAAAATTTGTCAAATTATCAAGCAACATGTCAAGAGAACAAAAGGTCGATTATACTGAGCTGTTAAAAGAATTTTCTGATGTGTTTTCTTGGACCTAAGAGGACCTTAGAACATATGATATTAGTTTCATTGAACACAAGATCACACTGAAAGAGGAAGCCAAACCATTTAGGCAGAAGTTGAGACAGATAAATCCTATGTTACTGCCTATTATCGAAAGGAAGGTGAAGAAACTTTTGGATGCTCATATTATTGTGCCTTTGAGATATTCTAAGTGGGTAGACAACCTGGTCCCAGTAAGAAAAAAGAGTGGAGAAATCAGAATCTGTGTTGACTTCAGAAATCTGAACAGGAGCTCTAGGAAGGACAATTACCCACTGCCAAAGATGGAACACATATTGTAGAGGGTAATTAGTGCATCTAGGATTTCCATGATTGATGTATTTTCTGGCTACAATCAAATCTTTGTCATTCCTGAAGACAGAGAAAAGACAACCTTCACCACTCATTGGGGCACATTGATGTATTCCAAAATGCCCTTTGGATTAATGAATGTAGAAGCAAACTTTCAGCGAGCCATGGACATCGCCTTCATTAGGGAGAAGGATAAATTTATGGTCATCTATATCAATGATATAACAGTCTTTTCCATATCTGATAAAGAACACCATTGTCATCTGAGGAAAGTCTTCTTGAAGTGAAGAAGGTTTTTCCTTTCCTTAAATCCCAAGAAATCATTGTTTTCCATGAAGGAGGGAAAGTTGCTAGGGAACATAGTATTAGATGGAGGGGTCAGAACTGATTCAAGCAAGGAAGAAGCTATTCAAATATTGTAACTTCCCAGATGCAAAAAGGAAGTTCAGTCTTTCCTAGGAAAAGTTAATTTTTGAGAAGATTTGTTTCAAATTTTGTCGAATTAGTGAAGCATATCACAGTCATGCTCAGAAAGGGAAATGAAGTAAAATGGATTGTTGAGTCCCAAGAATCCTTCAGCCATGTCAAGAAGGCATTGACTCAGGCACCTGTTCTTGTCAGTCCTAATTATTCCAAGGATTTTTTGATTTTTTCTTTTGAGTCTTCTGATATAGTGGTAGTTGTTTTTTTGCAGAAGAATGATGAAGGGCTAGAGAATCCAATTTCATTTTTCAATAAGACATTGAGAGATGTAGAGGAAAAATATGACATCATAGAGAAACAAGACTATGCCTTGGTAAAGGCTCTCAAAGCCTTCAGAGTTTATGTTTTTCATTCAAAGATCATTGCATATGTTCCCTCATCCTTTGTAAAGGACATTCTCATTTAGCCTGACATAGGTGGGAGAAGGAGCAAGTGGATTTCCAAAATCCTTGAATTTGATTTGGAAATAAAACCCACCAAAATAGTTAAAGGCCAAGGTTTAGAAAAACTATTGGTTGAATCTAATTGTAAATATTTGGGGGTTAATTGCATCAACACTTATTCGAAAGATCGATAGGCTAAGTTGCCTGATAATAGTCCTCAGAATATCCCTCCACTGACAGGATGCACCTGGTAGAAAGATATTATATTTTTTCTGCAAGAGTTAAAGCCCCTTGATGGTATGGGAAAAAGCAAGGAAAGAGATTTAAAGCTCAAAGAAATTAAATTTTACCTTATTGACTAGGTCTTGTATTGGAAAGACCCTCTAGGTGTGCTCCTGAGATGTTTAGACCCACAGGAGGCCCAAAATATTATGTTCAACTTTCATGAAAACTTGTGTGGGGGAAATCATTTATAGAGAACCACAAGCTACAAAATTCTTAGGGATGGGTACTTCTGGCCTACTTTATTCACTGATGTATGCGCGAAAATCAAGGCTTGCATCAAATGTCAAAAATTTGCTGGGAAACAACAACTCAAGTCTCTGCCATTGAATCTTGTGGTAGCTTCAGGACCCTTTTAGCAGTGGGGCCTAGAATTTATTGGAGAAATTCATCCTTCTTCAAGTGGTCAGCACAGGTGGATTTTAGCTTCCACAGATTATTTCACCAAATGGATAGAAGTTATCCCCACAAGGAGTGCTTCTCATAAAGTGATCACTGGTTTCCTGGAGGATATTATTGTAAGGTTTGGTTGTCCAAACAAAATCATCACCGATAATGTTGCATCCTTCAAGTCTGAGCCATTGATCAAATTTTGTGAACAGTTTAGAATTACACTGATCCACTCTACCCCCTATTTGTTGGATCATGTTGTCATTGATTCCAATGGTTTTTCATTGATGCTAATGGTTTGATTACTTGGGAGATTGTTGGATCATATGTCATTGATGTAAATGGTTTGGTTTGATTGATGTCATTAGTTGATGTCAAGTAATTGATTGATATGATTCCCTTGATGA
>JZKD02S0878860.1:575071-588155 GCA_000966675.3 Picea glauca
GTTTTCCTAAGAAGTTGGCCACTGGAGAAGGAATCGAAGAAAGTGGGAAAAAAACCCACAAATCAGTTTATCGCCTAAGTCGAAGGTGTGATGTGACCTTTGGGCATGATGTGATAAGACACACATAGATCTTAACAGTCAAGATTGGTGAGCTTCAGATCGACGGGCATCGATCACATCGGGGCTTCAACATGCACACAGGATAAAGTTTGTAGAGAGGGTAGGGGAAAACAACCATGGTTTGTGAAGGTGCTACGTGTCAACCAAAGATGCACATCAGGCCCAAAAGTGGGGACGTTCTAAACCACTTTTTCACATCCCCGATATTTGCATGTGCACATAGTGTCTTATCTCGGGCCGACAAGTGGTCGCCCCTCTTCACTTCTGCTCCCTCCATTTGTCTTCCACTAACCGTCTCGCCAATACCTGTCCATTTCTCATCTCCTTCCACCTATACCACCTCAATCCACATCACTTTCATCCCATTACACCTCAGCTCCCACTTGTGTGGCCCCCACACTATTCTCAGTCTCCTCATCCCTCCACAACTGTCCACCTGGCCATCTCCCGTTCGCTACTCCATACCGAGTGCACCAATCACTTTGTCAGCAGCCATGTCTTCCATCAGGATTCCCTGTAAGAATCCAAATCAAATCCAGATGGAGAATGATGAGGCTGCCATGTATTACAGGTGTAGAGTTGACTTGATATTTCCTCGATCCCAAGGAAGCAGTTATTAAGGTTGGTTGGTGGTGGTTGAGTGTCGTTTATGCCATAAATAGAAAGCACGAGAAAGGACTCTCAGTTAGTCGACTCATCAATATATCCGTTCTGAGGCGCATTTGTGTATGATAGAGTTTCATGTTTGGACAAAGACTACATGCACAGTCTGTCAGGAAGCATGCAGATGTAATGATTTCAATGCATCTACTCGGATATGCTTCCATGATTTTGTTTGGAGTATAAATACTTAGTTTTGATATAATGGAAGGGTCGATGGTAGAGCTACGCTCCCACTTGTAAATTTTTAACGAGGCCTTTGGTCCTCTGGTTATGTACAAGTATTTGAGACTTCTTGTTTAATGAAAGTTAGATTCTTTCCATCTCTCCGTAAACGCTGTGTTAAGACACTCGAAATTAGAGGATCCAGTTGAGGGTTGTGATGTTGTTGTGATGTAGGTTGGATCACTGAAATATTTTCACCAGTTTTAATCAGTTTCTCATGTTACCTTTTCCCATATTATATTGAGTAGCTCGGGCATGGAGGATCCAGTCGAGCTGTTACAGTAGTATCTTGATTTAGTTTTGATCATAATGTTGTTGTAACTGTGTAGTTTAGACATATATTAGTTTCTAAAGCTTTGGGTCTAATAGGATCTCGTTCTTGAAGCTTTTCTTCCTTAGGCTGCTGGAAGACCATATTTCCATAGCAGGCCCTTACATCTCCTCACCAGTTCTCCCCCTACTCACCCTTATATTGCAGCTTACTGACTGAAGTTAGATCAATACCTCACTTACCTATGCATTGCATGGTCCAGGATTCTAATTTAAAGTGATATAATATTGAGACTACATCCAATAGACCACCCTTTAAACTATTTACTGTGACATACAAACTGATGGGTATAAGGCTTACCTATGAAACAATCCAAAGGTGACTTCTGGTGCTAACAGGGGGCATCTGTTATAGCAAGATTTGCCTCACCCTATGCAATCTTACACAAAAGGCATTTTTTCCATTTCCCTATTGTTGACAGGCGAAATTGATCGTCCATCAACTGGAAGAGTGGAACCGGTCCGGAGTTGTCTAATAACCCAAGCCGTTTGGGATGAACCACCCTGACGGGTTTAGCGGCTCCGTTAGCCGATCTAAGGTCCTAAGAAAACAAAAAAAGAAAACTATTCTAAACTAACTAATCTAACTAAAAATAACTATTAAAACAAACTAATAAACTAAAATAACTAAAACTAGCTATTAAACAAACTAAACTAAAACTAATTATTAAAACAAACTAAACTAATCTAACTATTCTATATATACAATCTACTAACTACTACTATATTAACTCTAACTAATTAATTATCTAACTACTAACATAAATAAACCTTATTCACAAAATGTACAATATCTACAATTTACAGATTTGAATAAAACTTGAAAAACTCATTTGTATTCTGCCCTAAGACAGAGAAATATATTTTTGTTGATTTTATAATTTTATGAACAGAAATAAAACGAAAAACTAACTAAACTAAATCACTAATCTAAACTACAAATATATCTAACTAAAATACTAATAGAATACTAAAGAAATTAACGAAAATAAATCACAAATTGACCTGGAGAAATGCTCTAGATTTGCCCTGTGTATGATGATTGTGCTAGCTGGTCAGAGGGAGGAAACCCACACCGAATTATCAAGGAGCTGCTCGTAAATGATAGCTGCAGTGCTCTTCAAGTATGATTACAGGACAAACAAGACATAAAATTTACAACAATCATATGATTTATAAATCTCCACAGTTAAATAAACCTGTATGCAAAGACTTATACAAGATAACTCAATTGATGAAGAAGAGAAATCTGTCATTCATTAACTGAATAGAGTCATTGTTGTATTTTTTAAGTATTGAAAGAAATCAGACATGGATCATATTAATTAAATCACATCATTCTGCAAAGGACTATGATAGCTAAAGTAGTCTATAATCAATTGCTAATGGCATGCATAAACTTGAAACAAAAGATTGATATTATGAAAGCTAAAGCTATAGCAGAACATCAACTTCTGTCTCAATTTGTATTAGAAATCCATAGCCTGGTTCTCCCACGAGTGAGGATGATCCTTATTACAAAAAATAATAAGTATTTAAAGGTTTTCCACAGGGTAAAACCTCCCTATGGAAGTTATCAAAACTGTTTACATAAAATCTGGGAAGATATCCCAAGTTTAACTTAAACTAGGAACCTACAATAAAACTAAACACACAAATATCCCCTAGACTATCCAGTATATCCCATGCAATTCGAATTTACCTGAAAAGGGTAAAAAATGGACAAGTTAGAAGGATCTTTTATTAATAAAATGATAAAAATCTAATTCTATAGACTAGCTACAGAATCTTGCGATTTTGTAGCTGGTCTAAATAAGACACAGAATCAACATTGAAATCGATTGAAAATATTTTAAAGAATTAAATTCAATTAACATGCAAATAGCTATTTGAAAACGAATCAATCAATTTGAAATTCTTACACCATTCGAAATCAAACAGGATCAAGGTCAATCAAATGGTTACAGAGATACGCGTACTCTATTTCTTTTGTTAACACAAAATCAAACGAACAAAATCATAATCAACAATTGTGAAATCGTTTGATATCAATGTGAAACCGATATAATCAAAACAAATCGTACACAATTGTTATGTTGCCTTATCAACAGGAGATACGATCGCATCCAGACCAGATCATTTTCAAATTGTTATAACTATATTGTCATAGCAAATGATTCATGCCACGAGTGGATTAACTTAAACTAGTACGAAAATCAACTCAAATAAAATCATAACAGGATCAATTAATTGGTAACAGAATTCGTAAGAATTATCTTATCATTTGTTATTGCAAATTGGGCAAGCAAGATCGATTGACTTTGATCAAAATTGTTCCATTCAAACGAATTATATCTGGATTTGATAGAGATAAACTAGGTTGACCAATTCGTTTTGCAAATTTAAAATCAAACAGAGCAGTAATTATAATCTGAATCCAACTCATGAAAATGATCATACTAACTGAAGGTACACAACAATCTAATCAAGCGAATCAAACAACTAGAGTTTTAACATAGTTATTATGAATCAAAACCATTCCACGATTCGGGCACATTTTCACATGAGAGCATTGTTTTCATAAGAAACAGAGTTGTTCTTTCCAAATTGAAACCAAATAGAGTTGTATTCCTGTTTTTATGACAAAGCATATTAAAAAATTGTAACAACCAAACTCATTGAAATCGTTTGCCAATCACAACATATGAACCATAGTGAAATCAAATCCAAACATGATTGTATTCTAAATTGAGCATGAAAAACTTCCTGTTCAGAGTAGATACAAAACGAATTCAATTGAAAGCAAACCATCAATTTCGTTAACTCAATCAGACAAACGAACAAATCAAATCCAAATGAAAACCAATCAAATCCGATAAAAATCTATCAGTGGCTAAACTGGGAATGATCAAATCATGTATCCAAGATGAAATTTCATTTACTTTTAGCAAAGTGAAAATACAGGATGAACACATTATGACAGAGCCATTTCAAAATATAAACAGAGCTATTCAAATACCAAATTCAAATCAGTATATTAATCCTGGTCATTCACAGAACTAAAACGATATCGAAAATCATACCTGTATAGCGATCAGACAGCTTGATCATGACAATTTGGTGTTGACAACGGCTGTGGTCGATTCAACATTCTTGAAATTGATGGAACCAATAGTTATCTGCTTCCTATCAGTCGCTTGGAGTTTGTCTCTTTGACTGGTCAATACTGCAACTTGATCTTCTAGTGATTGGATTTTCGATTGGAGAATGGGAACATCGATGTAGTATCGTTCCAACCACAAATCACATTGGTCATAGGATGACTGTGTGGACTTCAAAAGTACAGGTGAGGGTTGGATTATATTGCCGAGGGTTTCGTTAGGTAATTTGATCCCAGGGTAGCTTGGATTATTTCTTAGGCAAGGGGGAATATTCGAAGCTAAATCATAAGGTGGCTTGGGGCATAAACCCTGTGAATAAGGGTACTCACTAGCTAGGAAACGTTCTACGTCAGAGTCTGAATCCTCACTAAGGACTATGGGATTTGACTCAACAGAGGGTTTAGGTTTATTCCTAGTCATTCTCGAAATAAGCCGAGCGTTCTTTTTACCCTTAGCAATAACAGTAGGGTTTGCCTTGGCCCTTTTTCTCGCAGGATTTTTTATAGCCTCGACCTTCTCTGCTACAATGTATGGTAAGTCAATATCAGGGTCAAGTGAGGGTTTAGAAGAGGGAAGTAGGACATGGAAGGGCACGGGTGGCTGGACATTGGTTTCATTAACCACAGGCTTGCCAACCTGGACAAGGTCTGTGTCATCAAAACCATTTCAAGCGATGAAAGCTCTCCAGCTATCACCATGTAAACTCAAGTGATAAACAATGATAAGTTTAATTAGTCCATGGTGGAACAGGCTATTGTCAGCCTTATCCATTTTAAACCTTTTAGACATTTTATATAGGCTACGCTAAAAGTAAAAGGGCATATTCAACGGGTATCCCATAAAATTCATTAACAAACGTAGGTGGTAGAGAAACACGAGTCGATATCGACCTTCACAGGTCACGAACTGTTTGACTATTATGAAAAGGTCATGCCATCATGGTTTAAGCATGGATATGGGCATACCTCTATCACAAGAGGTGACCTTTCGGGAGACGAATAGTAGTGGCCATGCAACCTCTTCCACTTTCAAATTTTTGAACCAACCCTGGCCCGTGGCAGGTAAGCCTGTAGCAGAACTGATAAACTTCTCATCGATTTCCAACTGTATGTCACCGACCTTGGCTCTATAGCCATCAAACGTCAGAGCAAACTGTTATGCCACAAATAAGTTAAAACCCTCAAATTTCTGCACGAAGGTAAGCCAACCGTTATCCTCCAAGTCCTTCCGGGCATTGTCAAATAACAGCAAGGCTTGGCTACCATTTGGTTTGATTCGCACCACCGGTGCCATCGAGCTGAGCACATGGTGAACGAGCCAGGGTTTGTGTCATAGCATACACAGGAGCAAAGTGCACGAAGGGTTACCCGAGCTAACAGAGGTAAACAGGGATAAGGGATAGGCATAAATGTCATCGTGCGAAGGTGGTGGAGCTTATCTCTGCCATGAATAATAGTTATTGCCAAAGTACAACCGCCGACTTATAGTTGTTCTACCCATTATAGAACAGTTCAACAATCACGTCACTTGGCCGACCAATGAAACCAATAGTAAGTGTATAAACCAATGCGCACAATCAACATTATGCCAAAGTTTTAGACCATCAACATATAATTTGAAAACAATACCAAATGTTTAACCATGCGCCAATGTATCAACTCATATCAATAGTTTAACCAAGATGCCAATGGGTCTTCATATAATCATGCCAATAGTTATGAAAATACGAACGTAGGTATCATATTAAAAGATATATATAAAAGATTTAACCATAACACCTATGTATTTTCATGAAACCAATGGTCAAGTAGGTCAAATAACATGCAAATCCAAATGAAAATGCATTACAAACTCAATGAAACCAAGTCACACAATCAATCCAAGAATGACCAATGAGTATAGTTTGAAAGTTTTGCCAACTGCATAATGATAAGTGAAATGTAAGCGCAATAGGCATATCGACAAGAAGGAGAACGACAGTTCAAATGATAATTTCAATGCGACTTTGAAAGACTAAGTTTTCACGCTTACAGTCGTGAAAACAAAATGAAGGTAAATGTGCAAATGTCGCAAAAAGTGTCATTTATTTGAAAATTGCGACAAAAAATTGATGTTTGCAAAACATTGGTGTAGGCAGCTTATAAGACAATAGAAAAATGTTGATTGGCTGCCAACAATGGCGACACACTGGTAGAAGCAGTTATCTCTGCCAAAAGGAACAAATTTAGATTAGGATAGCAAAGAAAATTCCAACTCAAAAATAACAACCAGAAAATCATATAAACATCATCATTTACCAACTATTCCAGCAGTGTTTTAAAAGATGAAAATTGATAACAGTCTTAAGACCAGTGAATCACGATATTAAAGATAAAATCTCCAATACTGTTGGCAGAGCCACTACTGCCAGCAGGCATCCATAGCCTCGGCAGGGTTTCCATTTAACCCACTCTGACATATGTATCCTGCCAAGAAGTTCTAGATTAGAATAAAGGACATTAAAGAGGTTTCTTATTTGCAAATTTCCATATACCCGACATTGCTTCGCTGCCAGCGGGCTTGTTCAGTACCCTGACGAAGTTGTCTTGGCGTCATGCATGCATTTACCCGCTGCCAGTAGACCTATCCAGCATCCTGACGGGTTTACAAGCACTTCCCACAGCTCTTATTAATAATTTATTTTGTTTTTTATAGATCTGAGCGGGGTGACGCTGAAAATCATGATATTTTAACATATTTTTTCAGACCTCATCAGAATTTTTTTTTTTTTTTTAAATTGTCCCTTATTTAGATCCAGAGATGTTTTATTTACAAAAACAACTTCCTAAGACAGGGAGACATCATTCTGAGTCATTCCTTTATGGAATAGGGACAGCGTAAAAAGATAATAGATGATCATGACAAGCTTCACTCAGAGATTGAAATCAGTCAATTTCTTTCAAACAACAGACTTTTCCAACACAGATATAGATTTCAAAAATATACCATTGATGTTTGTACAAATTTCTCAGAAGTTATTTCAGCGAGGGAATTTTCTATTGTCTTTGTCTGAATAGCTCAATGTGCAGGTATGTGGATTTCAAAAATCACAAACTGATAAATTCAACACAAAAACAAAAAGAAAACGAAAACAAGCAAACAAAAGCAAAATATGTACATAATATACAAGGGTTGTTATCAAGCAAAGTATCTTTTCAAGGATTGGCCATTCACCGGGTAGGTGTCAGGCTGCCCTTCAAGATTTTGCAATCGAAAAGAACTGGGACCCAACTTTTCAGAAATTAAAAATGGTCCAATCCATAAGTTTTGAAATTTTGTGTGCTCTCCCTTTCCCTCATGTGGTTTGTCCCATTTCAAGACGAGATCACCTACTTCAAAATTCCTATCAGAAGCAGAGTTAGAATTGAACCAGATTTTAACCAATTGTTGATGTTGATCTAACTTACGTTTAGCTTGGGCTCTTACCTCTTCTAGCTTCATCAAAGCGTTAATTCAGTTTTCCAGAGGGGGGCAACCTTCTTCTAGGGATTTCTGTGACAACTGAATTGAAGGAAGAAGAATGTGAGGTGGCAGAATTTCTTCTCTGCCATATACGAGAAAAAAGGGGGAGTTACCTATAGCAGCTTTTGGCATTACCCTATCATCCCACAGCGCGTTTAGCAATGCATTGTGCCAATTTTTGTGATTTTCAACCACCGTTCTCTTGATTATTTTGATCAAGTTCTTGTTTGTGGATTCTACCAATCCGTTTCCCTGGGGGTAATAACTAGCAGAATACTTCATCTTAATTCCTTTTTCCAAAGTGAACTCGCTCATTTCGAGAGAGGAAAAGTAAGAAGCATTATCAAATACTAAACAATCAGGGATACCGAAATGAGTGATGATATTCGAATTTAGAAAGGCAATTACCTGATTGGTGTTGACAGTTCTTAACGCAGCAACTTCAGACCATCGGGTAAAGTAATTTGTGGCTGTCACAATAAACTTGTACTTTTTCGAGGACAGAGGGTTAATTGGACCTATGATATCAAGGCCCCACTACTGAAAAGGGGAATCTACTGAAACGGGTTGCAAAGGAAAGGCTGGTTTTTGTAAACACCCTGATGCTTTCTGACAGATAATACATTTACGACACAAGGCATGGGAGTCTCTAAAAAGTGTGGGCCAGTAATAACCGGCTCTTAAAACCTTATGAGCAGTGGTGTCACTGCCAAAATGACCACCAACTTCTCCTGCATGCAACTCTAGCAAGACTTTTTCTTCTTCGTATTTTTCAAGACAGCGCATTAGTACGCCGTCAAAACTCTGACGAAACAGGATACCATTAACCAGATGAAAGGAGGCGGACTTTAATCTCAGCTCTCTTCTTTTTGCGGGGTCAAGGTGACAGGGGGCTGACCCATGTTCAAGACATAATTTTATATTGTCATACCAAGGACTAACAGGGTTTTGTGTGCAACAGATTAGACTTTGATCGCTTGGTCCTAGGTTTGACATATCACTTTGTTCTTGTTGTCCTGCTGCTGAATCAACGACTAACTTGCATAATCCTTGGCCTCTCACAATCTGAGATGGGGTGATTTCCAATTCATACTCTTGCAAGGAGGTGAACCAGTTGGCTCTCTTTTCTCCTAGTTCCTTCTGCACTAACAGATTCCTAACGGCTGGGTAGGGGACAATGACTTTCATCCTTGACTTCAAAAGATAGGACCGGTAGTGCTTAACTGCTTTGAAAATAGTGTAGGCTTGCCGATCTACCGTTGGGTAATTAAGTTCAACGCCTTTGAAAGAAAATCTCATAAAGGAAATGGGTACTTCATTGTTCTCGACATTCTTTTAGGTTAGGACGGCGGCATAGGAACGGTCATAAGCAAAAGTGTAGAGTGTAAAGTCTTGAGAAAAATATGGGCTCATGAGAGACGGAGCGTCTATTATGGCCTTCTTTATTGCATTAAAAGCTTGATTTTCTAGGGGTTCCCAGTGATATTGGGTGTCTTTCTTAATCAAATTTTGTAAAGGCCTGACCATTTCAGAGAAACTGGGGACAAATCTTCTTACGAAGTTAATCTGGCCTAAGAAAGACTACATGGATTTTTTGGATGTAGGAGGGGGGATTTTTGCGATGACTTGAGTCCTTTCAGGGTCAATAATCATCCCTTCACTAGACACAATGAATCCTAAAAGTTTACCCTGTTCTACTGCAAAGATGGATTTTTTGGGATTCAAGGAGATGTCGTATTTGCGACATCGCAGTGGGACGGCTCACAAGTGAGCTAGATGATCGTTTTTGTTTTTAGAAAATACAGTCACATCATCTAAGTAAACTATGACGGACTGATTGATTAAGCCTAGGAAAGCAATGTCCATTGCTCTCTAAAAAGTGGCACCAACATTAATCAATCCAAAGGGCATTTTGCGATAAGCATAAGTGCCCCACGGGGTACGGAAGGTAGTTTTAAGTTGGTCTGGTGGAGACATTAGGACTTGGTTGTATCCAGAGAAACCATCCAGTAAGGATAGCCTCTCGGAACCAAATACCTGTTGAAGGATCTGTTCCATGGGCGGGACATGATATTTGTCTTTATCAGACGCTCTATTAAGGTTTCGGAAATCGACGCAGAGTCGAATTTCCCCACTTTTCTTCCGAACTGGGACAAGGTTAGAAACCCATTTAGTGTGTCTAACATGAAAAATTATCTTAGCACTTAGGAGCTTATTCAATTCTTTTTGAATGGTCGGTTCGAGCTTGGGGTGCATTTTCCTCAGTTTTTGTTGAAAGGATAAGGTTTGGGGATTCGTAGGGATGACATGCTGTATGATATTAGGGTCGAAAGTTTTGAGGTCATCATACGTCCATGAAAAGACATCTTTAAATTATTTGAACAATTTAATAAATGCATCTTTTTCTTGTTGAGAACATCCCAACCGTAGATTAATACAATGAGGATTTTCATTAGTTCCTAAGTTTACCTTTTCATAAGATAACGAGGAACTATTGGTTTTACAATTGACCGTCTTTTTAAATTTATCTTGAAAATCATAAAACTTCTCTAATCTAACTACAGATTTAGGGATCGAGTTTACCATATCCGATGAAGATTCAGGAGTTCTCGGATCTGGTATTACCGTGAAATCGTGCAAATTGTCGTCATGCGTGTGTTCGTCTATTACCGCGCCTTGAAAGGTTTCTTCCATGTGCAGAAAGTTAATAATCTACTGATTGTCGTCAAATACTCTCCAGTTCGTGATGTTGTCGGGAACGGATGGCCGGAACAATAGCTCAACGGAGAATGCGTCTGGGGACAAGCCTTCTGCAGGAAGAAGTTTAGAAGCTACATTAGCTAATAAATCTTCTTCAGAGTTATTCAATCTAGGAATATAATTTATATTGAAAGCAGAAAATTTACTCATTAAATTCCATACCTCAGACTGGTAGCTTTTGAGATGTGGAGATAGACAGTGGATAGAGTCTCTTACCTGTCTAACCACTATTTCAGAGTCGCCAAAAACGGTCAAATTTTGAATGTTCATATCCAAAGATTTTCTGAGACCTTGCAATAAAGCCTCATATTTTGCAGTATTATTAGTACATTCAAATTCCAACCTACATGCAATTAATGTTTTGTTACCTGTCGGATCGATAATGATGCAGCCTGCTCCAGCTCCTTCTTTGGATTTTGATCCGTCGAAATAGAGAGACCAAATTTGATTTGCATCGGGTACATGGGACCCTTGCGTGGAAGCTGTTGGATGTATATATGCTACAATATCGGACTGTTGTTCTGGATTGGTGATAGGTGAAGCCTCGGCCATGAAATTTCCGAAGAAGGTGTCCATACCTTGTACTTCAGGTGAATCAGCAGAAGGTGTATATGGTTCGTTGGGATCGTTCAAATCTGTGACCGTGAACTTAAGGTAGCTCTCACGATTGACTTTGATTTTATTAGGCTTTCCATTTTCTGGAAGCCATAGATGGGACCAATCTGTCGTGAAATAACCATGCAGCTTTTCTGACCTGTCCCTGCTTAAAAACAGACCATACACTTCTGGAATATCCACAACAATTATATCAATAACTTGATGAACCTTGGGGTTAGATGATAATCTAATAATCACATTCTTTAGTTCGCTTATAACTTTGACATTTGTCTGATCAAGTTGTATGATTTTTAAAGTCTAGGGTTCAACTTCAACATTAATCTTTTGGCAAACAGACCAAGGCATCACATTGGATGACGCTCTTGAGTCTACCATACAATTGTGCACGTTTCTATTAAAGATCTCGAAAGTTAATAGGAATGGAGCTACAGTTTTGCGAGTACTAAGAGTAGTAGCTTGTGGCTTTTTACTCACAGTTTCTAAAACTACTTTATCTACATTATTTACATTACTTACAGGAAGGCTTCCTTTATCTTGAGGATCATGATTATTTTTAGTGGAAGTCTTCTGGGGAGCTTTGTTCTGCACAACCTTATTAGAATTATCATTTTTTCCATTCTTTGAAATATTTTGTAACATTTTTTGTAGCATAAATGGAAACCTCAATAACTCATAAATAGAAATGTTAGCCCGTAACTTTTTAATATCTTGAACTACATCATAATCTAATTTGGGGTTCACATTACTCTGTTTAGTCTCAGCTGATTTAGACTGCTTTGGAGGCAAAGTTGTAGTGTTTTTGGTAGAAGGCTTGTTTGTTGTCTTACTCCTGGTATTATAAGGATGAACTGTCTCGAAGTTAGCTTGAAATATGCTATCCGAGAAGTGTCCAAAAATGTTTGGAGACGACTCTTCTTCTTGAACTGTCTCTTGTTCAACTACCTCCTCAGGGATCTCAGGAGGCATCAAGTTATCTTGGGCTTCTAGAATTGTTTGAAGGGAACATTGTAGAATTTCTATATTAAGGCCTTCTGTGGTTGGGTTAGGTCAGTTGGAGGGAAAAGGTTTTCGGAACGGGGGTTTGTAAGGCCCTTTGCTCGAGGAAGCTTCTTCGGTCGACCTTTTTAAGTCTATAACTTGATTTGACAGTTTTTGAACAACTTTAGTTAAGTTTTCCAAATCAGAGCTTTCAGGTTGTGTTTTACTTTGAGTGGGTCTGGGGAGGATTTCGATCTTCTTTTTGGAAGAAGAACTAGTCTCAGTTTCGTTGCTAGTAGAATCCTTAAAACTAAGTATGTCTTTTTCAATCTGGCTAGCCTCCTCAAAGGCTTCTAACAACGTGGCTTTCTTAGATCGTTTAACCCAAATAGCTATTCTTTGATGCAAAGCTTTGGTGTAGTATGCTATTATAAGACTCTCAGTAGGCATATAATCCACAGGGATTCGGTTTTTAAGTGTTAAGAATATTTGATTAAAGTCCTTAACTTTTTCTTTTGGGTTCATTCTTAAGCTAGAAAGATCCATGACTAGGACTTCCGGAGGTTTACTGTTAAGAACCAAACATCAATATAGCATAGAAAAACTTCAGAAAAAGTACCCAACACCTTGAAAAAGAGATAATTTCAGATAATAAGCCTCTTCGAGGGGGCAACCTCCTTTTACCCCACTTAAATGTTCAAGTACAAGATGATTCAAAATGAAAATGTCTC
>JZKD02S0878860.1:593205-605349 GCA_000966675.3 Picea glauca
ACTAGGAGGTATAATTACAACTAATGGCCTAAAGCCGACATAAATAAAATAACATTACTAATCTAATATGCCCCAATTAAGGGGTAATGAGCCAATATTAGGGCTTAACATTTATCATCTCCGAACTTTTCCAAAAAGCATGACTCAAACTTTTCCCAAGACACGATGGTATGGGGTTGTTGGGAAAAGTACCATGTTGAAGCATTACCCTCGAAAGTATAAGGGAACAACCTACAGACAATGTCTTCATGTTCGACATTGCGGAGTCTTATGGCTAACATAAACATTTTAATGTGATCTTCAACGATATGTTTTGAGTCAGGGTCAAACTTGGGAAGCCATTTCTCCGGATGCTTAGGTAAAGGATGCTGAGCTCGAGGTACAGCTATGGCATCCTGATCAAGCCAGGGTCTAGCAGGGTTGTTCTGATTTTCCATTGGGGTAGTGGGTGTGGAAGGTTGAGAAGGGGAATTGCCTTCGTCAGAGGAATCTCCTCCAGAAGAGGAAGGAGATGATGGAGGTGGTGAAGGGGCTATCCCATATCCTCCTGCAGCAGGGTTTAAGATTGGATCTGAAGGATTCACAATGAGGTTAGTGTCACCTAATTTTTCTCTGATATCATAGAAGTCCAAAGGTTGACCCCACAGACGGTTTGGTTGCCTCAAATGGGCTAAGGCACTATGTTTTTTTATAAGAGATTGGCGAACAATCTCTTGTATGTCACCACCTGTAGCATTAGGGGTTGTTGGCTCAACTGTGATCTGTGGATCGTCGATTGAAGTAGTTGTTGTTTGAAGGGGAATATTATCGTTTGAATGACTTCTAGTCACTATAGGTGAGCGATTAGGTGGTGGAGGATTCTTGCGACCACCTCGTGCCATTAATTAAGTTTAGGCCCTCCTTCTAGCGCCATTTGTTGACGGGCAAAATCGATCGTCCGTCAACTGGAAGAGTGGAACCGGTCCGAGGTTGTCTAATAACCCAAGCCGTTTGGGTTGAACCACCCTGACAGGTTTAGCGGCTCTGTTAGCCGATCTAAGGTCCTAAGAAAACAAAAAAAGAAAACTATTCTAAACTAACTAATCTAACTAAAAATAACTATTAAAACAAACTAATAAACTAAAATAACTAAAACTAACTATTAAACAAACTAAACTAAAATTAATTATTAAAACAAACTAAACTAATCTAACTATTCTATATATACAATCTACTAACTACTACTATACTAACTCTAACTAATTAATTATCTAACTACTAACATAAATAAACCTTATTCACAAAATGTACAACATCTACAATTTACAGATTTGAATAAAACTTGAAAAACTCATTTGTATTCTGCCCTAAGACAGAGAAAGATATTTTTGTTGATTTTATAATTTTATGAACATAAATAAAATGAAAAACTAACTAAACTAAATCACTAATCTAAACTACAAATATATCTAACTAAAATACTAATAGAATACTAAAGAAATTAATGAAAATAAATCACAAACTGACCTGGAGAAATGCTCCAGATTTGCCCTGTGTATGATGATTGTGCTAGCTGGTCGGAGGGAGGAAACTTGCACCGAATTATCAAGGAGCTTCTCGTAAACGATAGCTGCAGTGCTCTTCAAGTATGATTACAGGACAAACAAGACATAAAATTTACAACAATCATATGATTTATAAATCTCCACAGTTAGATAAAACTGTATGCAAAGACTTATACAAGATAACTCAATTGATGAAGAAGAGAAATCTGTCATTCATTAACTGAATAGAGTAATTGTTGTATTTTTTAAGTATTGAAAGAAATCAGACATGGATCATATTAATTAAATCACATCATTCTGCAAAAGACTATGATATCTAAAGTAGTCTATAATCAATTGCTCATGACATGCATAAACTTGAAACAAAAGATTGATATTATGAAAGCTAAAGCTGTAGCAGAACATCAACTTCTATCTTAGTTTGTATTAGAAATCCATAGCCTGGTTCTAAAAAAAAAAAATAATAAGTATTTAAAGGTTTTCCACAGGGTAAAACCTCCCTGTGGAAGTTATCAAAACTGTTTACATAAAATCTGGGAAGATATCCCAAGTTTAACTTAAACTAGGAACCTACAATAAAACTAAACACACAAATATCCCCTAGACTATCCAGTATATCCCATGCAATTCGAATTTACCTGAAAAGGGTAAAAAATGGACAAGTTAGAAGGATCTTTTATTAATAAAATAATAAAAATCTAATTCTATAGACTAGCTACAGAATCTTGCGATTCTGTAGTTGGTCTAAATAAGACACAAAATCAACATTGAAATCGATTGAAAATCTTTTAAAGAATTAAATTCAATTAACATGCAAATAGCTATTTGAAAACGAATCAATCAATTTGAAATTGTTACACCATTCGAAATCAAACAGGATCAAGGTCAATCAAATGGCTACAGAGATACACGTACTCTGTTTCTTTTGTTAACACAAAATCGAATGAAAATAATCATAATCAACAGTTGTGAAATCGTTTGATATCAATGTGAAACCGATATAATCAAAACAAATCATAGGCAATTGTTATGCTGCCTTATCAACAGGAGATACGATTGCATCTAGACCAAATCATTTTCAAATTGTTATAACTGTATTGTCATAGCAAACGATTCATGCCACGAGTGGATTAACTTAAATTGGTGCGAAAATCAACTCAAATAAAATCATAACAGGATCAATTAATTGGTAACAGAATTCGTAAGAATTATCCGATCGTTTGTTATTGCAAATTGAGCAAACAAGATCGATTGACTTTGATCAAAATCGTTCCATTCAAACGAATTATATCCGAATTTGATAGAGATAACCTAGGTTGACCAATTTGTTTTGCAAATTTAAAATCAAACAGAGCAGTAATTATAATCCGAATCCAACTCATGAAAATGATCATACTAACTGAAGATACACAACAATCTAATCAAGCGAATCAAACAACTGGAGTTTTAACATAGTTATTATGAATCAAAATCATTCCACGATTCGGGCGCATTTGCACAGGCTTAAATGAGAGCATTGTTTTCATACGAAACAGAGTTGTTCTTTCCAAATTGAAACCGAACAGAGTTGTATTCATGTTTTTACGACAGAGCATATTAAAAAATCGTAATAACCAAACTCATTGAAATCGTTTGCCAATCACAGCATATGACCCATAACGAAATCAAATCCAAACATGATCGTATTCTAAATTGAGCATGAAAAACTTCCTGTTCAGAGTAGATACAAAATGAATTCAATTGAAAAAAACCATCAATTTCGTTAACTCAATCAGACAAACGAACAAATCAAATCCAAATGAAAACCAATCAAATCCGATAAAAATCTATCAGTCGCTAAACTGGGAATGATCAAATCATGTATCCAAGATGAAATTTCATTTACTTTTAGCAAAGCAAAAATACAGGATGAACAAATTATGACAGAGCCATTTCAAAATATAAACATAGCTATTCAAAGACCAAATTCAAATCAGTATATTAATCCTGGTCATTCACAGAACTAAAACGAGAGCGAAAATCATACCTGTATAGCGAGCAGACAACTTGATTATGACAATTTGGAGTTGACAACGGCTGTGGCTGATTCAACATTCGTGAAAGTGATGGAACCAGTAGTTCTCTGCTTCCTATTAGTCACATGGAGTTTGTCTCTTTGACTGGTCAATACTACAACTTGATCTTCCAGTGATTGGATTTTTGATTGGAGAATGGGAACGTCGATGTAGTATTGTTCCAACCACAAATCACATTGGTCACAGGATGACTGTGTGGACTTCAAAAGTGCAGGTGAGGGTTTGATTATATTGCTGAGGGTTTCGTTAGGTAATTTGATCCCAGGGTAGATTGGATTATTTCTTAGGCAAGGGGGAAGATTCAAAACGAAATCATAAGGTGGCTCGGGGCATAAACCCTGTGAGTAAGGGTACTCACTAGCTAGGAAACATTCTACGTCAGAGTTTGAATCCTCACTAAGGACTATGGGCTTTGACTCAACAGAGGGTTTAGGTTTATTCCTAGCCATTCTCGAAATAATCCGAGTGTTCTTTTTACCCTTAGCAATAACAGTAGGGTTTGCCTTGGCCCTTTTGCTCGCATGCTTTTTTATAGCCTCAGCCTTCTCTGCTACAACGTCTGGTAAGTCAATATCAAGGTCGACTGAGGGTTTAGGAGAGGGAAGTAGGACATGGAAGGGCACGGGTGGCTAGACATTGGTTTCATTAACCACATGCTTATCAACTTGGACAGGGTCTGTGTCATCAAAACCATTTCAAGCGATGAAAGCTCTCCAACTATCACCATGTAAACTCAAGTGATAAACAATGATAAGTTTAATTAGTCAATGGTGGAACAGGCTATTGTCGACCTTCTCCCTTTGAAACCTTTTAGACATTTTATATAGGCTACGTTGAAAGTAAAAGGGCATACTCAACGGGTATCCCATAAAATTCATTAACAAACGTAGGTGGTAGAGAAACACGAGTCCATATCGACCTTCACAAGTCACGAACTGTTTGACTATTATGAAAAGGTCATGCTATCGTGGTTTAAGCATGGATATGGGCATACCTCTATCACAAGAGGTGACCTTTCGGGAGACGAACAGTAGTGGCCATGGAACCTCTTCCACTTTCAAATTTTTGAACCAACATTGGCCCGTGGCAGGTAAACCTGTAGGAGAACTGATAAAATTCTCATCGATTTCCAACTGTATGCCACCCACCTTGACTCTACAACCATCAAATGTCAGAGAGAACTGTTGTGCCACAAATAAGTTAAAACCCTCAAATTTTTGCACAAAGGTAAGCCAACCGTTATCCTCCTAGTCCTTCTAGGCATTGTCAAATAACAGCAAGGCTTGGCTGCTGTTCAGTTCGATTTGCACCACCGGTGCCATGGATCTGAGCACATGGTGAACGAGCCAGGGTTTGGGTCATAGCATACACAGGAGCAAAGTGCACGAAGGGTTATCCGAGCTAACAGAGGTAAATGGGGATAAGGGATAGGCATAAATGTCATCGTGCGAAGGTGGTGGAGCTTATCTCTGCCACGCATAATAGTTATTGCCAAAGTACAACCGCCGACTTATAGTTGTTCTACCCATTATAGCACAGTGCAACAATCACGTCACTTGGCCGACCAATGAAACCAATAGTAAGTGTATAAACCAATGCGCACAATCAACGTTATGCCAAAGTTTTAGACCATCAACATATAATTTTAAAAAAATACCTAATGTTTAACCATGCACCAATGTATCAGCTCATATCAATAGTTTAACCAAGGTGCCAATGGGTCTTCATATAATCATGCTAATAGTTATGAAAGTACGAACGTAGGTATCATATTAAAAGATATATATAAAAGATTTAACCATAACACCTATGTATTTTCATGAAACCAATGGTCAAGTAGGTAAAATAACATGCAAATCCAAATGCAAATGCATTACAAACTCAATGAAACCAAGTCACACAATCAATCCAAGAATGTCCAATGAGTATAGTTTGAAAGTTTTGCCAGTTGCATAATGATAAGTGAAATGTAAGCTCCATAGACATATCGACAAGAAGGAGAACGACAGTTCAAATGATGATTTCAATGCAACTTTGAAAGACTAAGTTTTCGCGCTTACAGTCGTGAAAAAAAAATGAAGGTAAATGTGCAAATGTTGCAAAAAGTGTCGTTTATTTGAAAATTGCGACGAAAAATTGATGTTTGCAAAACATTGGTGTAGGCAGCTTATAGGACAATAGAAAAATGTTGATTGGCTGCCAACACCTATCAAGACTTATCATCCCTGTTTGTAAATCCCAGAGCTGAAAATACATATTTTTTCCACATGTACGCACCTTGTCTACTATACAGCATGTGTATATGCAGGATGCAGCACTACAGCCTGTGTACATCGAGATTTGTGCCCCAAAGTGAAAATTAGTGTCGGGTTTCCATGTCACGACAAGAAATCTATGATCCTTGGCCTTCCATATACTAGAAACATTCTAACTCAACCCTTCAATTCCATTTGAAGTCTATAAATGGGCCAATTCTGAGATATGGAAAAAAGGAGAAAGAATTCAACTTTGAGAGAAACATTACTCTGGAAAAATTATTTAGTTCATATTGAGTCTCCATCCCTTTCTCCTTTAAGTCTGAACACAATGTTCATCCCCCAAGCTCTTCTCTTGTTTGATTGAGAACTTCATTGTCTCTCTTCTTTGGGATTGCCTTTGTTAGTGGATTGAAGTGGTGGAGTCCTAGCTGGAAGGAACTTAGTTTCTCGGTTTTAAATTGTGCTGACATGGAAGTCTCTAACATTTTCAGTTCTGGTGATCATATATTAATAGAAATACTCTTTTCCTGTCCAATTGATATCTTGCAAATATTTGAATTATTACTCAATAGGAGTATTTGTCATGTTTATTAATGGATTATGCTATTGAATGCGCTAACGTCATTTATTATCACCATATGCTTTCTTTTCTTGGTTGTTGAGGACTAGTTGTAGGTATATTTCTTTGGGTCAAGTGCTTAATGATGGACTTCATCAAACATCTAGACGATTTAGGCATGTTGTCTTATCTTGCTAGCATATTTGTTTACATATGATACTTGAGAATAGAGTTGATTTCTGCAGTCATTTCCATCTGTTTTGGTTTACCCTAGCCATAGAGAGATTTTCCTCATAACACTTGGTTTCTTGATACACAATTATTTCACCAACTTAATGTAAATTAGAATTTCCTTTATGGATTGTAACATGGGAATTTTGACACATATATTATTCAATTCATTTAAAATGTCAAATTCTGATCGAATCGTTGATCTCTCAATTGTTAGTCTTTTTGGATAAGGAGGGGCTTTTATAATCTGTGAAGATTCACTTTGGGGAAGTTTTTGTTCTTGATATTTAGGAATGATAACATCTTCCCACTTAGTGTCATCCATGGGTTTTTTGGGAGTTTCATATTCCTCTTCTTCCCTGACTTTTCCTAGGACTATCTAGGACTTTTCCTGACCTTAGTTGAATCTCATGTAGTGGAACAGGAGAAATAACATATGTCGGGAAGGTTTGCAACTTAAAATTGTGAAGAGGTTGAGTTGTTTTGTTATTTGGATTGGGCACCGGTTGTGCTAGTAATAATGTTGTTCTTGGGGAGCTTGTATTCTGGTATTGTTGGGGTTGTTCTGGAATAAGAGGTAAAGGTGGGGGAACAAAACCTGGAAAACGTTGTTGCATGTTCGGTGGAAATTGTGGGTAAGGATGAGTGGGCATAGGAACATGTGGATCCTGAGTGTTTCCTTGGGTATGCCCTCCTCTCCATCTGTGTAGCCAAGGGTGGTGTGAAGCATATTGTGGAGACCAGTTTTGCCAATTTGGTGAGTTCCACTATTGTTGTTGTTGATAATAAGGTGGAACTTGAGGTGGTAGATCATGGTATGTAGGTTGACTCTTAGGCTTCCATGTCCTCCTAGGTGCATAAGAATATTCTCCATGATCCCCACTTCTGTAAATGGCTAATAAATAGGGAAGTGATGGGGATTTTTCAATTGGCTGGTCTTCAGTGGAGAAGCCACAAACTGAAATGTTGTCTAATGGGCACTCCCTTGAGGAATTCTTCCTCTTGCACCTTGGACAAAATATGCGCATTGTTGCATTCTCCTCCTCATGTTTCTTCTTAATCTTTAGGGTGTCCAACTGGGAACCTATTGTACTTAGGATATCAGTTTTGAAGTTCTCCAATTGGTTTCCTATCTCTAATATTGTAATACCAGTTGAACTAACTGTTTTTAGGTTTCTAATATAAGGATATCGAACACTCTTCCCATTTTTGTCCCTACTCCTTGAGTAATTTCTACACATTTCACATATTTTAGTGAATGGATTATGGGATATGTCACCTGATGCCATCTTGTTAAGTGTCTCTAGATATTCTTCCAAAATTACTTTAAGGAAAAGAGTCATGATTGCATCATTTGGAAGGTCATGGTATTTCAAATTCTATGAGGTATAAGCAAATTGTTCCATGCAATCTTCGAGACTCTTGTCCTCTCACTGTTAAATTTTAAAAATATCATTATGTGAATACTTGGATTTGTAGTAGTCTAGGTGTTTATTAATAAATATGGCTTCCATATCTTCCCAAGACATAATACTAGACTCTCCTAACCCCATGAACCATCTTAGTGCAGAATCCTTGAGAGTGGAAGGAAAACCTTTTAATTTCTGGCATCTTGCAAGTAGTTGTAGCTTCTACACAAGATGTCAAACTTAAATAGGAAGGTATCTGTAACATCCCCATCCACTCACAGGTTGGTCAATGCCACTACTCAAATGATTTACTTAGCTCTGATACCATGTTGTAATGTCTCCGTCCACCCATGGTCGGGCCACACTACATGAGAGAACGCTCTTGTTCTCTCCGTGGAACATACTGTGACACACCCAACAACCAACTGAGATATGCCACATTATTTTTTCTAACTATATGCAATTAAAACATATGCACACATAATACTTGCATAAGCTTTACATGTAAACATTTAAAAAAAATACATTTCGTAAATGCATGGATTCACACTGAAATAATAGTAAACATAGACATCCAGCATATACAGAAAATACCCATAATCATACAGACAGTTATAATCACGCATAGGATAGACCCATAAAAATAAACACATAAACAAAAATGCAGCATGCAAATTTATCACACAATTGACACTTATCTTGGTAAGAATGTCACCAATTGCGTGAAGACCTTCCATGAACTTCCCAGTCTTAGACCACACTGTTCATCACTCTCAACAATGAGTCACCCCTGAGCTGGGACTAAACTCCACCTGAGTAAAGGGATTCCTAACCAGGCTAAAGGCTCATGGAAAACATGAAAGACTCTGTCACAGGTGCTCACTCAACTAAAAGTCTACAATCCCTCATTCCCCACATCCATGTCCCACCCAGGAAGTTTGCCCCTTCTCTGCTCAACAATCCTTTGGTTTCCCCACTTCCTTTCTAGGTTTTAGCAATAGGTTGGACAAGAAGTCTCAGAGAACTATGGCTACCGTTTATCACCTTCAGGAATCAATCCCCATCAATTATCTCACCCAGATAATTGGTCACGGACCTGACAACCTGCCTCTTCAATATCCCACGGGCCTGACAACCCTCTTCTTCAGTCCATCTCCCAAGCTAACCAGATACATCCACACAAAATGGCTATGGATACAAGTTCAGGTATTGTCATCAAGATATGAAAGATAGCTCAATGGTGTGTGAAACTCCTAGATGATTGACTGGATAGTAGTAATGATGGTCAGAATGCTGGAAAAGATGATAGGAAATGAACTAAGTCCCAATAATGTGTATGCATGTACTCAACTTGACACTTGTCATGTTGGGAGCTGTTAGGACCCTGTAATGTACCTTTTTGCTCACACTTTTTGATACCATTACATCCTTTTTTACTCACATTTAAACTTATATTATCACCTTACCCTATCTCTCCAAGGTATACAATGTCTCTTCTCTTTACTATATGTTTAATCTGTTTGCATATAATTTTACATTACTCTCGTACTTAACCGTTGATTAGAAATGTATAAGTGCTGAAATAGTTCGAACTCTAGATTAGCATTGAGGCCTGTTGCTGAAATAGTTAAAGCACACAAACCCTGTGGCTGAAATAGGCTGTGGACTACGATGCTGAAACAACAACTCACACAGAAGAATTTGTTACACTCTCCGTGGTCTATGATGCTAAAACGAAAACTCACACAAAAGAAGCTGTTACAGCCTTCGTGGTCTACGATGCTGAAACAACAACACAAAGTTGTTACATTGACCACAACAGTCGTACCTTGAGCCATAATTAACCATCGCTGCCACGTGACCACGTGCTGAAACAATCAGAACACAAATCCCATTGCTGAAATAGCCCGCGATTTGCGATGTTGAAACAACATACAACAACAATAACGAGAAGACAAATAAATAAGTTGTTACTCCAGCTGAAACAACAACACCTCACTCAACACCTTTTCAACTATTGTAATAGCATTTTTTTACGGGAGATTAGGATTTCCTATCCTAGTATAGAGATTTGATCTAACTAAGAATAGGACTTAGATGTACACATGTAATTTGATGATCAAATTGTATCGAGAGGATTCTCCTCTTTAAATAAGAGGAAATCATCATTAGAGAAAATCTTTTGTTTTGGCTAAGAAAGAATTTACAGAGAGGGACGTGTTTTTACTTCAGATTGTAATATGATATAGTTGACAGATGAATAAAAGATTGTTCTAAGTATTCCTTTCTAGTTCCTCTCGTTTCAGGGGAATCTTGTGAGAAGGGAGGGCCCACCTTCTTCACAAGATTCACCCATTAACTTTGTAGTGTGTTAGTGTTATTTATGTTCATGCTTTGATTAAATTCTGTTTTGCTGAAACACTACTTTATTGAACTCTGTTTTGCTGAAAGATTACTTTACTGAACTCTGTCTTGCTGAAACTCTGCTTTACTGATTGTTACATTGTTTTCATATGATTCATGCTTGGGTACTATTAATTATCCTAGTTAGCAATCTTGTTTGGTGAATTTATGAAAGCTTGATAATCAGGGACAGGTGCTGAAGATTCCTTCTTGGGGAATAGGGTCCTGTTCTCTGTTAGAGATAGTTAGCCTTCAGTGCATGTCAATTATTTCAATTAGTAATGAGTTCATGAAAGTGTGCTAATCAGAAACAGGTGTTGAAGATTCCTTCTTAGGGAATAGGGTCCTGTTCTCTATTAAGAGGTAGTTAGTCTTCAGTGTGTGTCAATCATTTCTATTAGCAATGAGTTCATAAAAGTGTGATGATCGGAAACAGGTGTTGAAGATTCCTCCTTGGGGAATAGGGTCATGTTCTCTAGTTACAAAATAGTTGGTCTTTCCTTTTGCAGTGTCCTGAAAGATTTCTTTTCCAGGTTTTTATTTTCTTAATGTAATCTAGGATTCTTTGGACAATTATTTCTTTAAACATTGAACTCTGCAATAGGTAGATTGCTTTCCTGTAATTCAAGTTAGAACTTCAGTTTGTTCAAGGCAAAGTGTGATTAATATGTTTTTACTACAACTCTAGGTTGCTTTTGAGATTGAGCATATATAGTCTGTGATTACCTTTGAAATAAACAGACTTCCCTAGGTTGACAATTTATGTAGCACTTGATTGTTTAGTTAAATAAGCAATTATAGTGACCAACATTTTGGCGTCGTTTCCGGGGAAGGTAATTATAGATTTCAAAAGCACTTATGATTTTTTAGATACAAAGATTGCATGAGAGGATGCGGAGACCCCAAATACACTGACCCTATAGGTGGCAAGGGTAGAGGAAGAGCAGGAAGAAAGACTTATATTGACGAGATTATATCAAAGTCTGAATCTCCTACTCAACGACCAAACTCTTGGAAACCAAAATCCCAACCTTCATTTCAAGCAAACTTTGAGATGGGGAAAGAAGTTTGGAGTCTTGAGACAGTCGAGAAATCAGCAGGAAACATTGAGGATAGAGCAAGCGCAGCAGGGGAGCAGACAGAAGAAAACATGGATGAGTACAATGAAGAATTGCATCATGAAGAACAGGTAGGTCCTAAAAGAGAGGTAAATGATGAAAACTCTTTTTCCACATTAGGATTTCCTATTGGTGATCTTCCTAGAGCGGTAGCTCCCATGAAGAACATTCCACTCTCATCACTACCTAACTTTCATGGTTTGTCTTCAAAGGATCCTGATGAATTTCTTTTTGAGTTTGATATATTATGCAGAAGTTATGATTACATTTCCAATGCTAAAAAATTAAAGCTATTTCCAACAACATTGAAAGGAAATGCACTAAGATGGTTCATGAGTCTTGGAGGCTATGTAATCACAACATGGGACCAAATGAAACAGAAATTTCTGAATAAATACCAAGACTATTGCCGAATAAGAGAAAAAATGGAGGAACTATTTAAGATGATGCAGAAAGAGGATGAAAATCTGGAGGACTTTGTAGAAAGGCTACAGTATAATCTACAAAGATCCAGTCACCCCAATGTAAGTAAAGATATTCTTAAAAC
>JZKD02S0878860.1:610797-623602 GCA_000966675.3 Picea glauca
GAACTATATCCAGAAATCTATCACTTTTTTTCTGCAGGCAGGATGGCTCGATTATTTTCAGAGACTCCAGTGGTTTGATCAACAACAGGTTCTGCAATTTGCTCGAAATCTCCAAGAAGATCATTCCATTGCTCAAGGGGTTCGGATTCCAGTTACAGAAGAGGATATAGCAGAGGTTTCGGGTCTCCCTACCAATGGCATTCGCGTGTTCAGCCGCAAACATATCATCCTCAATGCCCAGCAAGATTTCCTCTTGCCAGGGGAACAAATTGAACCCAAAGGTCAGGGTATCTGATTTAGCTCGTTGCCGCCTCCATGGCCGAAAGTTGCAAAATTTGTCAAGCACTACCTTACCTATGAAGGCCGATACTAGGTAGTCTACCAGTCTGATTTTGTCCAGTTGTCTCATTTACGACATGCTAGATTGGTGAACATTCCTTATTATCTGCTCAGATGTCTTAAAAATATGTCGCGCTACTGTAAAAAGGCTAAAGATCCCATCATTTCACTCACCCATCACCGTCTCGTTCAACTACTTATCCAAAAGGGTTTTGCCCAATAAAACCCTCCACTAAACAACCCACCCATAGAACCCCAAAAAGCTGTTGAAATTCCTGAAAATCTTCAAGAACAACAACCAAAAAACCCTCCAGACCCTCCAGAAGTACCTAACAGTCTGCCTACAGACCTAATCAATCCAATTGACCCCCCTACCATAGCAAGACCACCCCACATTTTACCAGAATCATCCATTCCTGCCCTTCATATTCTTAGTGATAATTCTGAACCAGACAATTCTCCCTGTCCCATCATTGAGGAAAAGCCCCCACACAAACGAAATAAAATTCCTTTCTTTATTCCCTTTTTACAAAGAAAATGAACAAGGGCCTCAACAAGGGAAGCCACTACTGCCACTGCCCTAAACCCCCAACCCATCCAACTAAAACCTCGTGCACCTCCAACCTCCCAAATTCTGGAATCTTTACCTATTCCACCCACAGGCACTGAAACACAAGAACCAGATGCCCAGTGTGTTGTGACATCATCCGTTTGAAATCAAGTAGATGAAACACAAGAACCAACTACTCATTCAGTAGCTGAACCACAAGAACCAACTACCCACTTGTTAGTTGAACCACAAGAACCAGCTACCCATTCAGTAGCTAAAACACAAGAACCAGCTACTCATTCAGTAGTTGAACCATAAGAACAAGCTACCCATTTGTTAGTTGAACCACAAGAACCAGCTACCCAATCAGTAGCTAAAACACAAGAACCAACTACCCATTTAGTAGCTGAAACACAAGAACCAGCTACTCATTCAGTAGCTGAAACACAAGAACCAGCTATAGCTGTCACACAAGAACCAGCTACAGCTGAAACACAAGAACCAACTGCTGATATTGATACCGAGACATAGGAATCAGCGGCCCAGGGTGTTGCGACATTACTTTCCTTACATCAAGAAGCTGGAACACAAGAATCAACTGTCGATCCTGTAGCTGCTCCAAAAGAACCAGCCAGTGCGGCTGTGACTGCTACACAAGAACCAGTTACCCCTCAACCAAAACCAACAATGGCCTCTGTCTTACAAGAAAATGAGTTCCTAAGGTCTGAACTGGAATCCTACAAGCAAGAGCTATCCATGGCAAAGGAATCCTGTGAGAAGGAACTTAAATTGTACACCCTAGCTCGCATAGCGACCATGTCAGAGGGAACTACAACAAAGAATCCGTGTAGAGAATATATGTGCAGTCAATGTGGGGACATCTACTATCAAACAGGCTACAAAGTAATTCAAATTCCAATTCTAGGAGCTCCCCCTGCACCTTCAACTTTTGCAGTCAAAGAAGAACACCCTGTTGTTACACAAGAACCAACAGGACCTTCCAAAATTAAGACTGAACCCTGGCCTACAACAAATGTCAAATCTGAAACCCCTTCTTTTGTTAATAAAGCTGTACAAATATTCCCTATTGATGAATTTTCCCCTCCCATCTAGATCAATACCCACACCTTTGTGGAACAAGCCACTCAGACCCTACCTCAGCCTACTACTTGCAATGTTGAAACACAAACTCAGCCATGGGATGAGAAGGTAATAACAGACAAATGGAAAAAAGAGTCTGTTGTTACACAGGCCAAAAGCCTTCAGGAACACAAACTAATCTGGCTAAACAACATTTATTCAAACTGGGAAGCTTTGGAGCAAACACACCAGGAATCCTGTGCCCTTAAGAAACAGAACAAAGAGCTAAAAGGAAAATTGCTCCTGATATTTGACTTGGCACAAAAGTTGTTGGCTGCAAGGAAACCATCTTGCAATTACTATATGTTCCTCATGGAACGACTTACATGGTTTCAGATCAAGTCAATCAAAGAAGGCAGACCCCATGCAGTGTTCAATCCAACAGATTTTGTTAAAAATTTTGCAGAAGCCTCTGTTATGGATTAGCACCTTCTCTGTGAGTTATATTTTCATAATGAGGCCATCCCTAAGAACCGATAGCTTAACCTCAACGCTCTTGTCAGTGACATCGAGATTCAGGTACTCACCTCCTTCCTTAACAATCATATTATATGGCAGGATAACTTCCTAGCTGCCAAGCATAATGAGGATAAATGCCTTCTCTGGATATGGCCAGAACCACAAAATGTTGCCACCTTTTTTACAGAGTATTATCAGTTTTTAAAGAAACTAGGGATGACTGAACACATTCAGCAACTACAGACAACAGTACTTTAGGATTGTCAACAGTTCATTAAATCCACAAAGATTGCTACCTTACAAGCAAATAACATGTTTTGGCAACAATCTACTGGGATAAGACAAGAACACAATCCCTTCAGCTCCACTAATCTTGAGATGGCAATCTCTAGGGCACCTAGCTACATCAAGTGTATTCAGCAATGTGCTGAAAGCTGGATTGGGTATCAGTTTCATTTTCCTATCCTCTGGATGCCAGCAGAGAAATATCAAATTCATTATAAGTTTCCCAAGAAGGCCGAAACAACAACTTGGCAAAGGTTACAACGCGTTCAAGGGTTCAGAGCTCCAACATACAACACCTTCCACAACTACTGCTTGAGTAACTTGCACGCTCAAAGTCGGTATCCAGATTCTGATTCAGAGTGAAGTTGCCTGAGGACATGCAACATTTTAAGTTGGGGGGGATGTTAGGACCCTGTAATGTACCTTTTTTCTTACACTTTTTGATACCATTACATCCTTTTTCACTCACATTTAAACTTATATTATCACCTTACCCTATCTCTCCAAGGTATACAACGTCTCTTCTCTTTACTATATGTTTAATCTATTTTGCATATAATTTTACATTACTCTTGTACTTAACCGTTGATTAGAAATGTATAAGTGTTGAAACAATTTGAACTGCACATTAGCATTAAGGCATGTTGCTGAAATAGTTAAAGCATGCAAACCCTGTGGCTGAAACAGTCTCTGGACTACGATGCTGAAACAACAACTCACACAGAAGAAGTTGTTACACTCTCCGTAGTCTATGATGCTGAAGCACCAACTCACACGGAAGAAGCTGTTACACCCTTCGTGGTCTACGATGCTGAAACAACAACACAAAGTTGTTACATTGAACACAACAGCCGTACCTTGAGATAAAATTAAACATCGCTTCCACGTGACCACATGTTGAAACAGTCAGAACACAAATCCCATTGCTGAAACAACCCACGATTTGCGATGCTGAAACAATATACAACAACAGTAATGAGAAGACAAATAAATAAGTTGTTACTCCAGCTGAAACATCAACACCTCACTCAACACCTTTTCAACTATCATAATAACATTTTGTTACGGGAGACTAGGATGTCCTATCCTAGTATAGATATTTGATCTAACTAAGAATAGGACTCAAGTGTAAACATGTAATTTGATGATCAAATTGTATCGAGAGGATTCTCCTCTTTAAATAAGAGGAAATCATCATTAGAGAAAATCTTATGTTTTGGCTAAGAAAGAATTTACAGAGAGGGACGTGTTTTTACTTCAGATTGTAATATGATACAGTTGACAGATGAATAAAATATTGTTCTGAGTATTCCTTTCTAGTTCCTCTCGCTTCAGGGGAATCTTGTGAGAAGGGAGGGCCCACCTTCTTCACAAGATTCACCCATTAGCTTTTAGTGTGTTAGTGTTATTTATGTTCATGCTTTGATTAAATTTTGTTTTGCTGAAACACTACTTTACTGAACTCTATTTTACTGAAACACTACTTTACTGAACTCTGTTTAGAGAATACCTGAATGATTTTATCCTTGAAGATAACAAAGTGTCCCAAGGTTCTTTTCCAGGAAGGGTATCCCTTCGATAGGAAGATTTATCTACTATTTGGATCTCTGGGACTTTACTTGAGCTTGTTGAAACTATTGGTGCCAAAGTTGTTGTTTCAACTTGGGATACAATTATATTGTCTTAACTACCAAAAATATCATTTACCTTCCCAAGGTCAATGATATCTACAATGTTAGAGTCCCCTGATGGTGGTGAAAAGGAAAAGGTTGTGTTGGCTGGTTCTGAGAAAGGCTTGAGTGGTATTTCCTCCTATCCCACTACTATTGATGTTTCAATTTTCATCTCTATAGTGTCCCCTGTTTTGGTCTCTTCGGAGACTTCTTTAGCTTGTTGGGTTGAGCTATCCCCTATTTTTCGATATCGTTCTGCAGAGTTTATGGGTGGAGTGTTCCTTCCTCCAAAAAGGTTAGAAGGAACCTTGATTGGAAGTTTTGGTTTGGTTTTGATGTATCGTCCCTTTGGGTCCCTAGGGTTGTTCATGAAAGCAGTAAAAAGGAAAAAATACCATTTGGTTTGGGAGAAACTGCTATAATAGATGCGTAGGTTCTTACCTCTCTTCTTAAAGTCCCCCCACCACCAAACTAGTGCTAATGTTCATAAATGATCTACTTCCTAACTATTTTCTACCTTAACACAACTCCCCGACAATGATGCCAAAAATGATGGGTATTCTATATGTACTAATTCCCTCAATTAAATTTTCAACCTAGGGTAGGTAAAATTAGAGTTGTGGCACAGTATGAGCCAAGGAAGAAACAAAATCTAATGGAAAGATTGACTAGCTAAGGAGATGGTTTACTCTAGGGATCAACACTCTTTTCAATTTACAATTCTACATTTTAAAGAGATGACTTTTAAAATCTATTTAAACAACAAATTCTATGTAAGGAAACCTTTAACTAATGTGTGTCAAGAAATTCTATAACTATAAACTATTTGACCTAAGTAGCTTTAAACAATCTAGGTTATGAATTGTTTAATCTATCACTAAATATGAAAATAACAAGTAATCTATTTCAAAGCTATTTAGTCTATTCAATCTATATTTGAATATGTTGTGGGTGGAAAATCCCTCCTACGGACTAGCACTAAGGGTTTTATCTTGCATGCAGAAATGACCTAAAGATTCTTACTTTTTACCATCATCCCATGCCTAGACCCTCGTTACTCATATGTAAATACAAGGCTCAAGAGATTAATTTGACGTACCTTATTCTTCGTGCTTGATGTCGACCCATTTTCGCGCTTGGTCGTTCTTTGACTGCAACTCTCCTCCCAATGCTGACCTACATTCACTAAAGATAAACAAAGAACTCCACATGCATTTTATCTATGAACTAACGGGTTAGATATTTAATCAATCATACAATCAAGATTCCAATAATGACAATCTCATATGGCGGGATGAAAAAAGAAATTCTTTTATTAACTTCACAATGATACCTTACAATGATAAAATCGTCTACTGCTCCTCGATCCTGGTCCTGGGCTCTTCTTCCAATGTCTTCCAACTACTTTGCTCTATACTTCTCTTTGCACAAGGATGGATAAAGGTTGGGACAAAGGGAATGCTCAATTGGGTATATTTTCTTTACTGTGATTATCCTCCTTTCAAATGGGACCCCTACCCCTTCTTTTATAGGTTATAAGGAGCTAGGTGTTTGGTTGAACGACCGGCCATGCATGGCTGAAAGGTTTAGTTAACTTACCCAAAGTTGTGTGTTTTGTCAGAAAATTTCCTTCTTTCGTGCTTTTGTAGGCACACGTGGTCTGTCTTGGATCAGCTAGCGTGTACACGCGTGCAATAATGGAGAAGGGTGTGTGGGCCTTTATAAAAGGGGTTTTTAAGAAGAGTTGTTCAGTAGTGTTTTGGCAAAGAAGGAATCTGAGATAGCTTGATGTCAGGTAAGCATGTCTGGTGAAAATTAGGGTTATAACAGATGCCCCCTAATGTGTGAGGTCAGAAGAGCATCTGATGGCTGAAATACATTAACAATCTTCACCGATGTTCCGAACAAGTGAGCCTAGGGACCAAAAATAAGGAGGTGCTGTCTGCAAAAAAATAATTGTCTCACCGAGGCGGGCATACCCATGCTCAAGATAAAATGAAATCATGGCTACCAATCAAATACACTATAGATCCATGTCATATAACTATATAAGGTGTAGCCACGAGAAATACACAGCAGATATACATCTCGAAATCAAAAAGATATACATGTAGAGTATCCATCTTCTAGAAGCTAATACGGCCTGATGGCTGGAGATGAGGTCCTTAGAGCTCGAGCAACAACTTCAAAATCTTCAGAACTCGGGTAGGAGTGTAATATGAGTGTACGACTTCACTACCCAAAGGTATCTGATGGCTAATCAGTCATGGACTAAAGAATCTTGATTATCAGACTGAAGGCTTCATTGATTTCAAACAAAGACTTGATTAGTCTTTCAGGATAGCCGAGCATGAGGGAAAGAGATAAACTGTAGAGGGGCCGACTTAGGCTTGGTAAAAAATTCCCTTAGACAATAGCATGACAAATTATGAGACTCAGGCAGCATGGAATTAACATAAGTTTACGAGGCAGGAGGCAACACAAACTCTCCATATGTTTGGAAGAATAACCAAACGGAGGAGGACACAACTCGATGTAGTGGGAACAAATTCCTAAGGTCATATTAAATCCCAAAGTTTGATGAAAAAATGGACAGATGTGCTTTATCTAAGGGCGACTCATTGTGCTGCCAATAATAAGAAAATACTTTTCCCTTCCTCTTTTTGGGGTATATTTGATTTTTTTTTTGTATTTTTCAATAATTTTGGAAAAAGAATAAAAGAATGTTACATTACATAGGAGGAATGAGTGTCACAAACATACAAGTTCGAGGCCCAAGGACAAGAATGATGTTCAAAGACAGGACACTTGAGAAAACTCCCTCCTGGGGCCAAAGGTGTCAGGACACAGAGGCAAAGTGCTACAGGGCTTGCGTATAAGGCATGCTTCAGATGGTTCATTTGAGAGAAACATGGAGTCAGCATTAGGCCAAAGATGCAGGTATGCAAATGAGATTAATAAGACACAATGGTAACGTCCTTTGATGTAAGTTTAATGATCCCAAAGAAGGTAAGCTCGATAGTTTTTCATATTTAGAGAGTCTGAAAAAACGTAAAAGGAGACTCCAATGAGGTACCTTTTTCGAAGGTAGTCTAGTCAGTTCGAAAAAGGGGTAAACTAACAACGACAAGACATCTATTCAAAACCATTTTAACGAGTGTGATAAAGACAAGATTACTCAGCCATTTTTTCATTTTTAAGGAGTTTGAAAAAAGCTTAACTATGGACTCCTTCAGGAATGTTCTTCTGGACCATTTTAACGAGTGTGAAAGAATAAGGTCACTCGACGATCTTTTCAATTTTAGGGAGTCTGAAAAGAGCTTAACTATGGCCTCTGTGGGGGTTCCTTTTTCATACATTTTAGTCCCTTAGGCCCGAAAAAGGGTTAAAATGATACCTGAGGGTACTCTTCTAGGGATCTGAAGAATGTAGAGTATACCTTTGTTCGTACAGTTGACCGTCTGAACCGAAAAAGGGGTAAACTACCATCGGATAGACCTGACTTCAAATTTTAGTTTAACAAGCGTGAAAGGCCACAAGATTTATCGACAATCTTTTCATGTTTAGAGGGTCTTAAAAGGGCTTAAAAGAAGACCTGTGTAAGGAACGTTCTTCTGGACCAATTTAACAAGTGTGAAGAAACAAGGTCACTCGACAATCTTTTCATCTTTAGGGAGTTTGAAAAGGGCTTAAAGAAGACTCCAAGGGGGCTACAACTCATGTATGAAACTAGTTCAGGTAGAGCCCACTACTAGGCTCAGACCAAGAGTCTCTTCGATAGTCAACTTGGGAAGTCTTTCAAAACGGAAGAAAACACAAACCACGGTGTAAGTCCTCCCGCCGTATAGAAACCGTAGTCATGGCTTCAAGGATAGCCTTATCTAAAGGCAATTCAAAATATGAGAAATCAAGAAAATGACGGTCGACAGTCCCAAAGGGTGAAGTAAACTGACCATACTCCATATGATGATGGAGGTTCTAGCCAGGACTGGCAAAGTCTATCAGCGAAGAGTCACGAGCACAAGGACTTGAGGATCTACAAACAATGAGATCAGAATTGGAAAGATACTCAAGCCTACTTAGACCAAGAGGGGAAATCAAGGGATCCCATGCCCCCATTAGATACACCAATGGATCAATTTTTGATTCCAAGTCTCGAGAAGGAAAACATGATTGCATAGGTTCCTGCTCAGAAACAATTGAACACCGAGGATAAGATGCCACATAATTAACCTGTGGCGGGATAGAGTCTACACCAATGCTAGGAACATATAAAGGGGTAGTCTGAAATAATGTTGAATTAGGATGGTGATTATTAGATGCCATCTGGTCGATAGTGACAATGCTTCCATTGTGAGGGAAATGCATCACCCAGAAGAGCATAGACACTACAACATTCATAGCATATACATAATCACGCCCGAGAAGCATATTGAAATCTAACAGGCCTTGCACCACTATAACATCAACAAGGACAGTCTTTCCAGCTAATGAGATAGGCAACTTAGGAAGAATCCCCAAATATTTACTAGGACACCTGTCAAAAGCCAACGGCTCATGCAAAGCAGAAAAAATCTTGGGAGATCCCAAGACTTTCCAAACCGAGGAGGATAAAATACTTACAGAGGCTCCCTCATCCACAATACATCGATAAATGTTTGTTGAATTAACTTCAACCCTTATTTGAAAAGGTGTGGCAGAAGGAAGACGAGGCTCAACAAGGTCATTCCAATCAAAGGAAACCATTATAGGGCTTGGAGGGGGTGTGCTCGAAACGGGTGGAATGCCCCCTTGTTCTGAAATTATTGAACCGGAAATGCTAAAAACATAGTCGGTAGACATGTCACTGCCCAAAAGAAGAGTGGGATCATCTGACGAATGCATTAGCATGACCACTTTTGTAACCAATGGATGAATAGGTTGCGGGACTACATGGTCTAAAGGAACCTCACCCCCCAAAAGAGGAGTGGGATCAGTCGATGACTGCATCGACATGACCACTTTCGCAACTAATGGATGAATAGGCTACGAGACTACATGGTCTAAAGGCACCTCACCCACTAAAATAGGAGTGGGATCAGTCGATGACTACATCAGCATGACCACTTTCTCAACCAATGGCTGAATAGGTTGAGAGACTACAAGGTCTAAAGGCACCTCACCCCCCAAAGAGGAGTGGGATTAGCTGATGACTACATCGGCATGACCACTTTCACAACAAATGGTTGAATAGGCTGCGAGACTACATGGTCTGAAGGCACCTCACCCTCCAAAAGAGGAGTGGGATCAGTCGATGACTGCATCGACATGACCACTTTCTCAACCAATGGTTGAATAGACTGTGAGGAAACTGCAGAAGACCCAGAATCAGAAGATCTTGTAGATAGGGACCACAATCTTCGTGCCTTTGGAAGGTCAGGGCACAAATGAGTAAGGTGATCTCCCTTGCAAAGCTTACAAGGGAACTTAGGTTTACATCCTATCCATCTAGGTTTCTCAACAGAATCAATGCCCCCAACATGATTGGCAGTGGTTGGTTGCACATATCCAACCTAACTTGTAGAGGTTGGTGATGGGTCAATAACATGACTCGCAGAAGCTATAGACCTATTGCCAGTATGACTTGCAGTGACTGGACTTTTTCCCCCAGCATGACTTGCAGAGGGTGGGTGATTTTCCCCATCATAACTTGCAGAGGTTGGGTGCTAGTCTTCAACGTGACTTGCAAAGGTTGTCAACCTATCTCCAACACAACTTGTAGAGGTTGGTGATTTCTTCTTCCTATTCTTCCTCTTTCTATTTCATTTAGACTTCTGGTTACTAGTAACTATGCTTTCACCAGAGGTGGGAGAAGGAGGAGGAGAAGACATTACTGACAAAGAAACATCAATAGGGTGCCCATGACATAAATTTCTTAACTGAGAAGCGACAAGAGCATTTATGACATTTGGAATGGTACCCAACCAAACCGATAATCCCACATTCAACCCAGGAATGTACAAAGTGGCCATCAAAGGGACACCAACGTTTCCAAAGAAGGGAAAAGCACAAGAATCCCCTTGTGAAGGGGCTCCTTGGTTGGTATCGTTGAGAACCTTAGCCATGAAGATCGTATGCATAGGTTCTCCCTTTTCGGGATTGTTCAAGTTCGTAAAAGTCCCACACACTGACTCTGGCGAACCAGTGTTATCAAAATAATGCCTATAAAGAGGCGGCTCCACGTTTCTAAGTGGAAGAATGAAAAGTCCTCTCAACTGGTGAAGTGGGCGGTCTACCACCCTAGGTCAGAGACCCAGATCCACAAATGAATAACTCACTATGGAAAACTAGGGAGCACAGAGCACACACTAAAAGTTCCTAAAGGCAAATCAAGCAAACAACTAACTAGTTGGAAGAACAGTTACACCAAACAACACTAGAGAAACTTACCAGTGCAAGTGCAACTCGAATACGGAAGCACCCTCCAGGTATACTCTGTAAAGCGTGGCCCAATGTCTGCCCTAGGTACTATGGTATACCCCCACGGTCACCTGTGTAATTCCCTAAAATAAAGGCAACTAGGTTGCCAGCTCATGAACAATCACCAAGAGGGTACATTCGACAGTCGGGTGGACCGCAATGAGAAGGGTATCAAGCTCGAAACCTATCAAGGGTATTGAAAGAAAGTGTTCTAGAAGATGACTGAGGACCTCAAACATATTCAAAACCCATGACGCTCCATGGAAAATGAAATCAACGGAATCCCAAGACAATTCCTCTATATGCGTTCCCCACTATGCTTGGTCCATCTTTGGAGGGGTTATCTCTGCTACCTTTCCGCACGTGACCTCGTGTTTAGCCCCTGTGTTAAAGGGGGGTCCCGGATAATTTCCACGTTACTGGACTTCTACACTCCTTAGCACAGACTCGTATGTTTGTTTTATAGCCTTGAAGATTTTCCTCTCCAACCTAAATCAAGGATCTAGCCTAATCTAGTTGATGGACCCTACAAACATAAAGTCTAGTAAATTTTAATTAGCGTTCTTTTTACTGGTTTGATTTACTCAAAAGGGTATGGTAGTGCAACTGATGGTGTTAAGACTCTTGCGAAAAATGATGAAACTTATATGAACACTGGCGAAGAATGATTATATATATATATTTATTTTTGAAATTCTTTTAAGACGAGAAGAAAACACAACACTATGCTAATTTCTTTTGTTTTTCAAATAACAATGCAAAGAAAATGCCACGAAAGAAAGAGATCTAACAAACTAAGTTTTTTTTTTTATATTTTCTTCCAATCAAAGAACAAATAACAAAAGATTCTAAAAGAAATTGATGAATGCACGATTCATGGCCCCCATGAAAAGATTTTTTGTTTTATTTTTTTCAAAATGAAACTCATTTTCCTTAAAACTTCAAGCTAAAAATAAGTTAAAAAAGATAGGAAACACAAGAAATCTTTCAATGAAAAAGCAAGCTATGCTGGAATCCAACCTAGGCTAAAACTGCTATGACAGAGACCAAGAACCCTGAGAGGCATAACTCTTGACAAGGAAAGGATGGCTGCCTCTCTTTAAACCAAAAACTTTTCTCAATAGGCATGCTGCTAACAATTCAACAGCCAGCGTGTGCACGCGAGTTATGTAAGTTCAGAGTGCATGTACATGCATGTAGACCTTATGCAGGCCGTGTGTACCTCTGTAACTCTTCAAAAAATGAAATGACAAGAAATCAAGCACTGGCAAAGACTACTGGTATTGAGAACCAGAATCTCTTGAAGACTCAAAAACTTACTTTGACAGAAAAAGAAAACAATTGAAGGAAAATTTCATAGAACAAAACCAATCTAAGGTGAAATCTAAGCTACAAAAATGCAAAACACAAAGACTAGAATGAGTTCCAGAAAACCCCTGAGAAGGATTACTTCTGACAGGGGAGAGGATGACTACCTCTCTAAAAGAAATTTTATGAAATCATACACGTGACTGACACTTCCTAAGCTAGCATGTACACGTGAGTTGTGTGAGGGTAGGGCACAGGTACATGCATGCAGACCTTATATAAGCTACATGTACCTCTGTGGGTCTCAAAAAAAAGATGTATTCAAGCAAAGAAACAGATATAACTGGTATGGAAGACCAGAATCTTTGTTAGCTCAGACTTTTGCAGAAACTTTAAAAACAAGAAATCAAGCTAGTTCTTAAAAATACCCAAGAAAAAACATTCCTAGAAACCCTAAAGAGTCCCCAGTATGGTTTTCAATTCTGTTGTGGGTGGGAAATCCCTCCTATGGACTAGCACTAAGGGTTTTATCATGCATGCAGAAATGACCTAAAGATTCTTACTTTTTACCATCATCCCATGCCTAGACCCC
>JZKD02S0878860.1:623652-643403 GCA_000966675.3 Picea glauca
AACAAAGAACTCCACATGCATTTGATCTATGAACTAATGGGTTAGAGATTTAATCAATCATACAATCAATATTCCAATAATGACAATCTCATATGGCAGGACGGGAAAAGAAATTATTTTATTAACTTCGCAATGATACCTTACAATGATAAAGCCAGCTACTGCACCTCAATCCTGGTCTTGGGATCTTCTTCCAATGTCTTCCAACTGCTTTGCTCTATACTTCTCTTTGCACAAGGATGGTTAAAGGTTGAGACAAAGGGAATGCTCAATCGGGTATAGTTTATTTACTATGATTCTCCTCCTTTCAAATGGGACCCCTACCCCTTCTTTTATAGGTTAGAAGGAGCTAGGTATTTGGTTGAATGACTGGCCATGCATGGATGAAAGGTTTAGTTAACTTACCCAAAGTTGTGTGTTCCATCAACAACTTTCCTTTTTTCATTCTTTTGTAGGTACAAGCGGTCTGTCTTGGGTCAGCTAGTGTGTACACGTGTCCAGTAATGGAGCAGGGCACGTGGGCCTTTATAAAAGGGGTTTTTAAGAAGATTTGTTCAGCAGTGTTTTGGCAAAGAAGGAATCTGAGATGGCTTGATGTCAAGTAAGCGTGTCTGGTGCAAATTAGGGTTATAACAGAATAAGAAAACAAAAAGTAATTTATCTTTGATATATTTGATCTATCTACCTCTGAATGAACAAGCAAGTAAACAAGTAAGCAATTAATCTATTAAAACTATCTTTACAAGTGAACTCTATTTTTAAAGTAAAAACTCACAATTATTTCTATCTTGCAGAGAATAAACACTAATCTACCTAACTAAAAGAAAGAGTGTTGTGACAGTATTCAAATGTGATGATTGTGTCTTTGTTGGACAATGACATCATGATGGCATCTAACTACTAATGACAGTTCAAGTGGAATTAACTCAATGCTAACTTATACAGAGAAATGTAAAGTATGGATAAGGGAGTCTATAGAAAGTTTTTCTAGCATAAAAGCAACACTAAATGTTCTTGGAATTCATATGATCTTTAAAAATTGTGCAAAAGAGATTCAACATCAATCATTCACTCTATCACACAACTACTGGAAAAAACTATGTTCAAAATCACTAATTCAAGCAAATCTACAAACTCATAATTAGCACTTAATCGGAAATCCTAATTCGAATTCATAACTAAGATAACAATGAAAATACTCTTGTGAAAACCTACAAACTCATAACTAATTCTAATTAGAAATGATAATTCAAATTCATAACTAGGATTTCATTAAAAATAATAACCTAAATTTAACTAAGCTACCATTGAAGATCATACTCAAAATCAACTAAGATGCTACTCGAAATCATAACTCAAAATCCACTTCTATCCTATCATGTTGATGCTGAAAGAATAATTAGAAAATAAAGAAAACCTATAGAGATTATTTGAAATTACAACTTGATAAATAAACAGTATCTAAATTAGTACTCTGTAGAGTGATTTACAGCTAGGGAAGAAAAGACATGACAATATAATTAGATAACTTTTACACAAGTAAACTACAACCTGCAAACAAAATTTTAAGATTCTAAATATCAACATGCAACCATGAACGTCCACACATACTTTGTGACACACACAATTCAGAAAGTGATATGCAAATAAGAGAAGATATACGGGGAAGTGAATTAAACAAGCAATCTAAAATTAAAAGATATACACAGTGAACAAGCAATTTGAAATTAAAAGATATACATAGTAAATAAGCAATTTCGAAATCGAAGAAGTATGAAAGGAAATTATACAAATGTAAATATATACTAATATAAACAATCACCTAGACCACTGGTGGGCCCCCCAGAAGGTCATGGAAATATTTCAATAGGAAAACACAGTCACCGAGTTAACGCAACATTGGCATTGATCATAAAAACAAAGTATACAACAAAATCAAGATAGTGTCTATGTATAAAATAAAATTCATGTATTCTTCGTGGAATATACAACTGTATTTATAGATTATTGCAGAGCTTGAGAGGTTCACCACTGGAAGGGTCGACTCTCTTTAAAAAAAATAAGTTCATTAAATTCATTTTAATAGAGGCATCTTCCTTAAAAGTCTTGTGCACTCCACTTAGCAGCCGCTGCAACTACCCAATCCTAGATGTGTTGAGCTCCATAGCTGGAGGGTACGAGTGGGCATAAAAACCATATCTCTGATTCTTCCATCAAAGCCTGTTTATGTGCTAACTGCCAGCTCTTGTGTGCTCTGAATTCCAGATCGAGTGTCAGATTAAGTATCAAATGGAGTATTGGACAAGGGATTGGATGGAAGACCAGATCGCAATTTCGACCAGTTGCAAGAAAACAAGAATGTTAGATCTTCATAATCAATCAACTGAAGATAAATTAATTGTAAAACCATTGAAAAAATAATGATTATACATATATCATGTGATTCCATGGCGAATTGATGTATAAAGCTTGATAATACCTTTAAAATGGATAAATGAGAGGATATAATATATAATTGTCGTATGCAAAATGGATTTGACCATTGAAAAAAATAGTCAAAACACCAAACCAACATGCATATTATTGTCCTTATCCTATCAGAGGGACTCATATCTGGTTGTGTAACACTTTCCTATTTTGTCGAGGAACACCGAGAATTTGGGATCCTCCCACCCTGCCAATTCTATTAATATAATTATCTAGGAATAATAGAACTCAGTTACATTATCTTGCACCTCGCGATAATCTATTAGAAACTGATTTAGCAGGTATAGTGCCAAGTTGAACATAAATCTCCTAGCGCATTGCATTGTCGCTACAATAATGCTTGCTGGCTCTTCCTCTCTATGAAATTTCCTCAATAGTTTGCATGCCATCAATTTGCTAGAAAACCTTGTCACGTTGTCATTAATATCTTTAATGACAATGCCTATATTTCCCCGAGTGATGCCTAACTACACTTTAACCTATTCTTCCAGTTATTTCTTGCATGCCTTGTTCTCTAAGTATTCTTCGGGCTATGCATCGACTGTGGGAAGTACCGTGATTTTTGAAATCAGTGCCACATCAATCTGCACCAGTCTATCCATCCATAGGATGCCTCCATGGATGCGAGTGACTAATTTTTTGACACATAGGTCAAAATTCTTGTCGTGCCTAAAATGTGGTATGTCTAAGAGATTCATAGTCCATGAATTGTAAAGCCCCATGATCCACTGCACGGGCTCTAGTACGGGTCGACCTAGGGGTCCAATTTCCCCTTTGTTCATCAATTAGTTCTCCTCTGCCAAATCTGGAAACTTCGCCACATCGTGCACATCATGGTTAGCGTACCTCAAATTAGGTACCTTTCCAAGCATGTCATCAACAATGATGACTACATCTGGGATAAAAGGGAGGGTAATATCCATGAATTCTGTTATTTTTATTTTTTGTTCGACAACATATGTCCATGCCTCTACTTCTTCTACACCCTCTTCCTGCCCTGCTGACTCTGGTCAATCAGTGAAGTCTTCAACTAGTACCTCCTCATCTTCCTGGGACTTTCATAGTCCCAGTGTTTCATCAAGTTTTTCAGGTGTCTCAGGATTAGGATTTTAGGTGTCGTTCTGAGCCCCGGAGCTCTACCCTATTTCGTCTTGTTACGTTGTCAGAATATCTTCCTTGACCTATGTCAAGCTAATTGATTTTGGGTCTGAGGTGGTCACATCCTCTAGCTCGACCACATTCTCTGGTTGTTTCATTCTCTCCTTGTTCCTTTGGCCTTGCTGAGTAATCCGGACAAACTTTCTTTGCGACCCAAACTTTGGTGGAGTCATCCTCTCCTAAATTCACGTACTTTGAGGCTTTGGTGTACAATGTTCACTAGGGAATTCTCTCTATTTCTCTTTATGTGCTCAAACTTCACTAAGTGTTGAATAACTGTGTGATTTATGCATTTTTTAGATCTGATCGTATTCACTTTTCACTTTTTGTGTGCATTTGCACCAATAAAATTTTTACTGTGTGTTGTGCTCTGATGTTTTTCTCGGTAATTGTTGTGCGTAAATTTTTTCAGTATTTTTGTATTTTCTTCCTTTTCTATTTTTGTGTTTCTTTGTCCTTCTATTTCTCCTTTTTATTTCTTTTATTCCTTTTTTTGTCATACTTTCTACTATAGTACACAATGCACATGCATTTCTTACTGCGTTATAACTTTTAAGTGCTAGGAGGTCAATTTTCCATGTATAGTTTCAGCTGGATCTCGTTGATCATTACCTTTAGTTTTGTTCATACCATATCCTTTAGTTGTACAGATACTCCATCTATAATGTTACTTACTTTATAGGTCCCTAGCTAATGCATTCTAAACTTACTAGGATGTTGGAAGAATTTACTGTCATAGAGCAAGACTAGGTCTCCTTCCTTGAAATGTTTCCTCTTGATATGTCTATCATGCCATGCTTTGTCTCTGGATTTCTGTACTTCTTGGTGAAATCCTGCCAAAATCCTATCCTCTTCCATATCCATTAGTTTTTGTAACCTCTCCTTTACTGCACCTCTTTCTTTCATGTTGGTGATTACTGCTACGTGTAGACTGGGTACCATAAATTCGAATGGTACTAATGATTCCTTCCCATTTACCAATCTGAATGGTGTATGTCCTATCAACTTATTGCATGTATTCATGTATTCCCATAGTACTACTGGTATTTTCAAGTCCCAATCATCCTTTTTGACATTTCAGATCTTTGTCAGAGCATTCTCCAAGATCTTATTGAATGCTTACATTGTTCCATTTGCATGGGGATGGTATGGTGTACTCTTTTGGTGATAGAATTAAAACTCCTAAGTCATAGCCTTAATAGTATTGTTGATAAAGTGAGTACACTGGTCACTCATCAAAATGATTGGACATCCAAATCCGGTGATCACTTGCTCAAACAATAAGCGTGATATTGTTTCTGCGCTGTAGTATTTGAATGGTGTTGCTTCTTCCCATATTGTTAAATATTTTTTCACAGTGATGATGTATCTTTCTCTTGACCCTTTTTATAGTGGATTGATTGTTCCAACAAAGTCTATTTCCCATTTTTCAAACAGATGTAAATTTACTTGTGGCCTTAGGGGCATCTCATCCCTTTTGTTGAGTTTTCCCACCCTCTGACAGACATCGCATGTCTGGCAATATTCCTTGGCATATCTGTGAATTGTTTTCCACCATAATCCTGCATGCAATACCTTCTGCATGGTATATTTTCCTGCATAATTCCCTCCAGCTATTCTCTCATGAGATTTTGCCAAAATTCTAGGACTTTCATGTTCTAATACACACCTCCTCAAAATGTTGTATGCACCCATTTTATATAAGTGTCCTGCAATCAGTTGATAGTATGCATCTCTGACTACCATATTTTTCTTTTGCATAATGATAAACTCTTCTGGCATGATCCCTATACTTAAGTATTCAATAATATCAACAAAATATTGATCAGCTATTTGTACTGAAACCAACTGTGCATCAGGGAAGTTGTCTTCCGAATTGGTAGGTTCTTCTCCATTAGTTACCCTTGATAGGTGATCCGATCATGCATTTAGATTCCTTGGTTTTACTATTACTTCAAAATCAAATTCTTGAAATAACAACAACCATCTACAGATCCCCCCCCCCCGCGACAAACACTAGCTTGTTGACTAAATATTTTAGGGAAGAATGATCTGTGAACATCTTAAAGTGTTTACCCAACAAATAGTGTCTAAACTTATGAAGTGCATACACCATAGCTAGTACTTCTCTTTATGTGGTGTTGTAGTTTTTCTATGATTCTGACAAATTTTTTCCTATAAAGGCTATAGGATTATCTAAATCCCCTACTCCTGGTTGTGCCAAAATTCCACCAAGAATTGTCATTGATGCATCTACATTCACATGAAATGTCTTTTAAATAATCTGGGAATACTAGGATAGGTGTTGTTACCATATTTTCTTTTAAAGTGTCCAACCCTTGTTGACAGTCTTCATTCCACTGAAATATGGTATCCTTCTTCAACATTTTTTTTATTGGCGTAGTAATCTATGCATACCATTTTAGAAATTTCATCTAATAGCATGTATGTCCTAGTGTGGATCTCAACTGGTGCATTGATTTTGGTGGTGGTAAATTGAAAATGACTAAAATCTTAGCAGGATGCACTGGTAAACCTTGTTAACAGACTATATGTCCCAATACTATTCCAAAAGGTGTCCCAAAAATGCAATTATTGATATTCAATGATATTTGACGTTGTCTGCATCTCTCCAACATTATCCTTAACACTTCTACATGATCCTTTAACAGATTATATATAGTCCAGTCATCCAGATATACTTTTAAAAACTGATGTATGAATTCTTTAAAGGAATCTATGACTACTCTTCAAAATATGGTTGGTGCATTCTTCAGCCCAAATGACATCACTGTGTACCGGTAGGATCCCCATTTTGTAGAAAACATAGTCTTATACATGTCTTATGGAGCTATCTTGATCTCATTGTAACCTTAGAATCCATTTGTAAATGAATATGCTTCATGGCCTCCCTCATTCTCTAAGACTTCATATATGAAATGGGTAGGAAAAGGGTAATGTAGGAAAGAATCATTCAACTTTCTCAAATATACACAAATCCTTACCCCCCCTTTCTTACTTTCTTGCACTACCATGGGACTTATCACTTCACACTACTCTACTAGTTCTATGATACCATCTTCCAATATTCTATCAATTTCAACCTTCGCTTTTGCTTATACACTAGGTTTAGTATATAAGGTCCTTTTCTGACAGGTCTTGCCTCAGGTTTGAGAGCTATACTCATCTCTACTATCTCTCCTACTATTTCTTTCATCTCTATAAAGGTTGTGGGGAACATGCCACTGTATTCGCATAGTAACTCTGTTATTCTTTCTACTATTTTTTCATCCAAATAGTCTCTAATACTTTCCATTTTGGGATTGTCATTTGTCACAATGTTGACTTTCTTCACATTGATAGGTGCATAAAATAATTTTGACTCTAAAGATGGACCTTCCACCTCTCTTTCTCCTTCAATTTTTGTAATTTGAATATTGCACGGGTCATCCTCATATGGTGCCTCTTCTTCAACATGATAGCATGATAATATTTCTTTGACTGCCTGTCTATTCTGTTGTTGGTACTCTGTCATGATTTCAACCTCTAGTTCATCAATAAATATTACACCTTTTATATTATTCAATGTTGAATAACTGTTGGGGTTCTCATGTTCAAATGAGAAAGTTACTACAAAATTTAGTTGTAATGTTGTCCATTCAGTGGTACCTCTGCGCATCTCCTGGTCTACATACCAATTTTATGGGATTCCTTCCAATGTGTGGATGAAGTGAAGAGGCCATTCCTCTAGGGGTGTCATCCTCCATTGTGTCATACGCATCTCCAATTGTTCTTTTGGTGTTCCATTTCCATCATATCTATGCATTGTGTTGTTCCCTTGCTCTACGTTGAATCTAATGTGCAATAGTCGTTTTCATTGGTACCAGTCCTTAACTATTTCTTTATGTGCACCCCACCATATTGCAGGTGTTTCCTTGAGTGAAATATATAGGGATAAGAGGCTATGATTCTCTAATACTTCCTCTTCATATTTGGTCAGAAATTCCTCTAGATCATTTACCCCATGGAAACTGGGAGGTTCCCTTATCTCTGTACCAACCCATCTTACTGCGTGGTCTATTCTTGTGCATATTCTTGTGGAGAATTCATATAACCTATGATGCCAATTCTATAGACCTGTATATGATTCAGAAGCACATGATGTGATGCTTCTTTAGCTGAGCACCCCATCTACAGTTTAGTTGACATAATCTTCTTCTCACGTGGTGGTTCTGTACAACTGGTTTATTTCCTCCAGATCTAAGCAAGTGGGATCTACAAACCTTTCTCCTTCTGATGGGTTTAATGGCATAGTGACTATGTATTTTCCTGATTCAAATGTCATTTTCCTTGTCTTCAAATTGATTATGTTCTAGTTATCACATTCCCAATCCAATCCAATAAGTGCTAGATAAGGTGTTGTGCCATCTAGTATCTCTATTACTTCAAAGTCTGCCTTACTGGGCACTCCATTTAGATATATTGTCACACCTTTGAGACTTCCAATGGGTAAAAATTTGTGTTTATTTTATAATTTCAACTGGACAGGTGAATAGTCTAGTGTAGGCTCTCCCATACACTATCATGTCTTCTTAGACAAAATGTTTACCTCAGACCCTAAGTCTAGTATAATATCCCCCATATCGAATTCTCCAATATTAGCATTCAGTCTGAATTCCCTCCTTGTCCTCCTTCTTGTATGGAGGTGATTGATTATTTTTTATGTAGGATCATCGTAAGCAGCTAGCCAAGCAACCATAAAGGTGAAAGACAGATGGAAAAGCACAACATACGTTTTGCACATTTTGAAATGTTTTTGAAAAATTAATGAGAAGATATTAATGTAATAGTTAAAGGGAAGCATACTTGCATGATGTAAACAGATCTTGAGTGATTTTCTCTCATCTACCGGATGTAATAGACATTAAGTTTTTTTAATGAAAGTAGGTATATTTGAATTAAGAGATTAGACAGTTAGAAGTGTAGGAGGGAAAACGGATATAGACACCCTCACCCTTGTATCGTTGTAATGGTAACATTAAGATCATTAGAATAGAAGAAGAAGAGAATTCATAAGCTGTAGAGTTGTAGCAGAGAGCTGTAGAGAAGAACCCATGTGAAGGAGCACTTGAGTTAATATATGAAGCTTTGACTCAATATTCATGGTGTTATGATGCTTACTGTTTACATTTGTTGAATGGTATGCTTACATTTGTTTCATTCTCTCTATTTATTTCAATGATGTGTTGAATGTGTGATTTCATGTTAAAGTATATGAAGTCTAAGAGAGGAGAGGAATGAGTTTGAATTGTTTCTCATCCCGAGAGAGTTCCTGCAAGGAGTGCAGTGAAACGTACACAAGGTGTGCATTGACAAGGGTTCTGAGTTTTATCTCAGAAAGCTCAGGAGAGGAAGCACAGAAGACGTGCAAGGTGTGCACAGGCTAGTGGAAGCCTTATAACTTATCAACAAAGTTTGAAAGGGGAGGAACTACTATTGTAGAGAGTGCACAGAGTCGAAAGATCAAATACCCAGGAGTATTTGAAAGATTGTCGCAAGGAGTGCGTGCAGGAGTCCTCTTAGAGACTCAAGTTTACAAGTAAAAGCTCAGGAGGGTCGGCGCCTTTGAAGTATTCAAAGGAATATAGGAAGTGAAGTCATCACATAGAAGTTAAGTTCCAGAGAAAGAACACTGAGTCAATTTGGGTCAGAGGTTCTTGAGGAATAAATTTAATGGTGAGAATTCTTTGTGGAGAACTCGTGAAGTTACAAGGACCGTAGGATCCAGTGAAGCTGCAGGGTGGTTAGGAGTCAGATGAACCCACCTCTCTAGTATCAAGAATCAATGAAGACCATTGATCATGGTCAGTTTGGGCTGCTGGATCATTCTTTTGAACTCAGGGTTCATGAGTTCGGAGGGCAGACCAAATCCTTTGGTTGTGCGAACTTCCAAGTAGAGAAAAGTAGGAACAATCGTTGGATCAAAACCTCTTCGCTATATTGCATATAGGGGTTTCGTAGGTTGGGAGAACTCAATTTCAAATGCAGAAGTCACGAAGTGCCAAGGGCCGAGGTCTTAGACGAACACGTGGCATGTCCATCAAGTGGGGACTGCGTGGTTGACAAGTGGGCACTCGTCACCTGGGAGGGATTCAACACCCTATTGACTTCTCGTTCTTCAAGTTCTTGTAAGAAAGGAGCACCAAGGCTCAACCACTCAATGGATGAAGTTGTGAAGTTGCGAGAAGTGCTGAAAAAGTAGAACCTTCTCCGACTTTCGCATCTCGAAGTTTCGTAAAAGAAGGATCTGAAGGTTCAACCCTTCAACTCACGAACTCACAAGTTGCGAGTGGCACTAGTGCTTAGCCCTAGTTGGCGGTTACGCATGGAGGACACTAACAAGGAGGATCCATATCCCATCACATCTCGGGTATTGGCATCAGGTGAAGAAAAGTCGAGGGTCTTCGACCCACGAACACGCGAGTTGTGAAAGGCGCTTGTGCAAGGACCAGGTCGTGGTCATATGGAAGTGTAAGGTTCGTGCCTGGAATTAAGTTGGACAGGGCAGGTTTTTTAGGAAGGACCTATGGATCAAATCTTGTGTGTGTGAGAATTTCCTGTAGGGAAATTGAAGAGTCAATCCGACTTAGAGGAGAATTGGAAGGATCATGTGCGAATCTCGGCCCAGGGGTTTGGATCGGCGTCAGATTTGGTATCAGAGAACAAAATAATTTATTTGCTTTCTATAGTAGAGAGAAGAGATAAATTTTACATCCATGCCACCGAGATGAAGAGACAGGCCAATGCCAATGCCTGTTCCAGGAAGGGAAAGAAAAATGCATGAATTATGTGATAGGATTGATGCCATGGAGATAGAACAGAGGCGCACAGTTAATGCTGGGGATATCAGCAAAGCTGAAAGTGAGAATGAAGCTAGAAACAAAGGAGAAGAAGTTGTAGTTGAAGATGCTATAGATGAACGCCTATTTAGGGTTGTTGCAAGGATAGGTGCCAAAGAAAACATGGACATTCCAGTGTACGAGGGAAACTTGGATGTTGAAGAGCTTCTGGATTGGATTAGAGATCTGGATAAGTACTTCGACTATGAGGATGTCGAGGAAGACAAGAAAGTCAAACATTCCATTACTAAACTTAAAGGGCATGCAACACTATGGTGGGATGAACTGCAGGCTGACAGACGTTGCAAGGGCAAGCAAAAAATCAAAAGCTGGGATAGAATGGTTGCAAAGATGAAAGCCAAATTTATACCCAAGGATTATCAAATCACTTTGTTTCGGAGGATGCATAATTTAAGACAGAAGCAGATATCAGTGAAAGAATACACTGAAGATTTCTACAAGATAAACATCAGAGCAGGTCATCGGGAAAGTGATGATGAAAAAGTTGCCAGGTACATGAATGGTCTGCGATATGACATTCAATATGAGATGAACATGATGACCATTTGGACTGTGAAAGATGCTTATCAGATGGCTCTGAACATTGAAGAAAATTTGAGCCAGAAGCAAGGTCAAAAAGGCCGAGGTAGAAGTCAAGCTAGAGGAAAAACAATTGCCGAAGACAACACTCTGAAATCTAAAGAAGAGGGGAAGAAACCTCAAACTCAACATGAGAGAGGAGGAATCTCACAGAGAGGGAAGTATGCTGATAGAAATACTTTTCCTCGAGCCAGAGGAAGAGGAAGAGGCAGAGGCGGTGAAGTAAAATTTTTTTTCTATGGAAAGATCGGACATATATAAGATTACCATCAAATACAGATTTCCATTGCCAAGGATGGACAACTTGATGGATTTCTTAAGTGGATAATTTTTGTTTTCAATGATAGAATTGAAAAGCGGATATCATCAGATCTGAATGAGAGAATGTGATGAATGGAAGACAACATTCAAGATGAATGAGGGGCTATATGAATGTCTTGTCATTCCATTTGGCTTAACAAATGCGCCCAGTACTTTCATGAGACTGATGAACAAAGTCCTAAAGGATTTCATTGGGAAATTCGTCATTGTATATCTTGATGATATATTAATTTTCAGTAGGACAGAAGGAGAGCACTTAAAGCATTTAGTTGTAGTGATGAGGAGATTACATCAAGAGAAATTGTTGATCAATGTGAAGAAATCATCATTTATGAGGACATAACTCATTTATTTGGGTTTTGTTATCTCTGCAAATGAATTGAAGATGGATCCAGAAAAGGTAAATGCGATTAAGAATTGGCCATCGCCGAAAAGTGTGTTTGAAGTTTGAAGCTTCCATGGTTGGGCTAGATTATATAAGAAATTCATCCAAAATTTCAGTGGAATTAGTGAACCAATGATGGATACAGTAAAGAAAAGACATAAATCTTTTCAGTGGACGAAGGAAGTAGAGAAGAGCTTCAATTTGCTGAAGAAGAAGATCACGAAGCAACCAATTCTGGTTTTGCTGGATTTTAGCAAGACATTCTAGGTTAGGTGTGACACATGTGGATTTGCAATTGGAGTGGTCTTGAGCCAAGATGATAGGCTGGTCGCATACTTCAGTGAAAAACTGAATGAAGCGAAGATCAAATACTCAACATATGACAAAGAATTCTATGCAGTCATACAAGTGCTGAAGAAATGGAGACATTATTTGGTTCCTAAAGAGTTTGTTTTGTACAGTGATCATCACACTTTGCAATTCGTAACTCAACAGGAGAAGTTGAACCAAAAACATGTTAAATGGGTTGAATTCATGCAGAATTTTACTTTTGTAACTAAGCATATTTTTGGAACTGCTAACAAAGTTGTCGATGCTTTGAGCAGGAAATGTTTTCTTATGCAGGAATTCAGAGTCAAGACTTTAGGTTTTGATAACCTCAAATAAATGTATAGGGATGACCCAGATTTTAAGGAGGCATATGAGGCATATGAGAATCCAGTTATCAGGGACAGAAGCCAATGGACTGAATACATGATCCATAATGGATTATTATTCTGGGGAAATCAGCTATGTATTCCAAAATGCTCCATGAGGGAGAATTTTTTGAAGGAATAACACAGTGGAGGATTGGCCAGACACTTTGGTCATGATAAGACGTTCTCAAAGTTGAATGGCTCATATTTTTGGCCAAGGATGAGGACATATGTTAAGAAATTTGTGGATAGGTGCAAAATTTGTCAGCACACAAAAGGAAAAAGACAGAACACAGGTTTATATCAACCATTACCCATACCAGAAAGGACATGGGAGGTAGTGAGCATTGATTTTATATTGGGGCTTCCAAGAACACAAAGAGGATATGATTCCATATTTGTGGTAGTTGACAGATTTTCAAAGATGGCACATTTCATACCATTCCAGAAAACTAGCGATGCAACTCATATTGTGAACCTGTTTTTCAAGGAAGTCATCAGACTTCACGGTTTTCCAAGGAGTATCGTTTCTAATCGGGATACCAAGTTCGTAGGACATTTTTGGAGGACTTTATGGAAGAAGTTGGGGACAAGTTTGTCTTTTAGCTAAGCATATCATCCTCAGATGGATGGACAAACAAAAGTCGTGAATAGGAGCTTGGGAGATTTGTTGAGGAGCTTAGTGATTGAACACCACAGTCAATGGGATCATATTCCACCACAGGCGGATTTTTTTTATAATGATTCACTCAATAGAAGCACAGGGTAGAGTCCATTCTAGATTGTATACGGAATGCAGTCAAGGGGAGTTTCTGAATTGAAATATTCAGAACAAGTTGAATTCAGGAGTGCTAGTATCGAGGACTTTGCAGAAGGAATGAAGGAGCTTCATAGCCCAATTAAGGAGAGATTGCAGAGTTCAAGTCAAGAATACAAGTGGAGAGTAGATCAACACAAGTGAGAACGTCAATTTGAAGTTGGTGATCTGATTATTGTGCATCTGAGGAAGCAGAGGTACCCAAGGGGAACGCATAACAAACTGAAGATGAAAAAGATTGGACCGTGCAAGGTCATGATGAAATTTGGGGCAAACGCATATGAGATTGAATTACCCGATGGAGTCAGAATCTCACCGATACTCAATGTTGCGGATTTATACCCTTACAGAGATGAAGAAGCAGGAGAAGAGGGTGAGCAAGAAGAGGTCCAATGGACAAAACAAATGCTTGTAGCTAAAAATCCACAGATGGAAAGCATAATTGACAAAAGGATTAGCAAAAAGACCAGGAGAAAAGAGTATTTTGAATACTTGGTCAAATGGAAGGGACATCCAGTTGAAGATGCTAGTTGGGAAAATGAAGTAGAAATTCATAAGCATGGACAGACCGTGCAAGAGCTTGTGAATAAGAGTTCATGAAAATTTTCAAGAAAGGGAGTATGATGCAGGAGCATCGTAAGCAGCCAGCCAAGCAACCATAAAGGTGGAAGACAGCTGGAAAAGTGCAACATACATTTTGCACATTTTGAAATGTTTTTGAAAAATTAGTGAGCAGATATTAATGGAATAGTTAAAGGGAAGCGTACTTGCATGATGTAAGCAGATCTTGAGCGATTTTCTCTCATCTGATGGATGTAATATACATTAATTATGTTTAATGAAAGTAGGTAGATTTGAATTAAGAGATTAGAAAGTTATAAGCGTAGGAGGGAAAACGGATATATACACTCTCACCCTTGTATCATTGTAACAGTAGCATTAAGATCATCAGAACAAAAGAAGAAGAGAATTCATAAGCTGTAGAGCTATAGCAGAGAGCTGTAGAGAAGAACCCATGTACAGGAGCACTTGAGTTAATATATGAATATTTGAATCAATATTCATGGTGTTATGATGCTCACTGTTTACATTTGCTAAATGGTATGATTACAATTATTTTATTCTCTCTGTTTATTCATTTGTTTCAATGTTGTGTTGAATATGTGATTTCATGTTAAAGTATATGAAGTCTGAGAGAGGAGAGGAATGAGTTTCAATAGTTTCTCATCCTAAGAGAGTTCCTGCAAGGAGTGCAGTGAAAGTGCAGGTAAAGAACATAAATCTCAGAAATCTCAGGAGAGATACCAAGGGTTCTGAGTTTTATCTCAGAAATCTCAGGAGAGATACCATTGTTCTCATACCAGCAGAAGTGCAGGTAAAGAACAGAAGCCATGCAAGGTGTGCACAAGCTAGTCGAAGCCTTAGAACTTATCAAATAAGGTTTAAAGGGGAGGGATTGTTGTTCCAGAGAGTGCATAGAGTTGAAAGATCAAATACCCAGGAGTATTTGAAATATTGTCGCAAGGAGTGTGTGCAGGAGTCCTCTTAGAGACTCGAATTTACAAGTAAAAGATTAGGAGGGTCGGTGCCTTTGAAGTATTCAAAGGAAGATAGGAAGAGAAGTCATCACACAGAAGTTAAGTTCCATAGAAAGAACATCGAGTCAATTGGGGTCAGAGTTTCTTGAGGAAGAAATTGAATGGTTAGAAATCTCCATGGAGAACTCGTGAAGTTGCGAGGGCCATAGGATCCAGTGAAGTTGCAGGGTGGTTAGGAGTCGGACGAACCCACCACTCTAGTATCAAGAATCAACAAAGATCATTGATCGTGGTCAGTTTGGGATGTTGGATCATTCTTTTGAACTAGGGTTTTGTGAGTTCAGAGGGCAGACCAAATCCTTTGGTTTTGCGAACTTCTGAGTAGTGAAAAGTAGGAACAATCATTGGATCAGAACCTCTTCGTTATATCATGTATCGAGGTTTTGGAGGTTGGGAGAACTCAGTTTCGACTGTAGAAGTCATGAAGTGTTGAGGGTCGAGGTCTCGGGTGAACACATGGCATGTCCATCAAGTGGGGACCGCATGGTTGACAGGTGGACACTCGTCACCTGGGAGGGAGTCAACACCCTGTTGACTTCTCGTGCTTCGAGTTCTCATAAGAAAGGAGCACCAAGGCTCAACCACTCAACACGCGAAGTTTTGAGAACTGCTAAAGGAGTCAAACCTTATATGACATTCGCATCTTGGAGTTTCGTAAAAGAAGGGTCCAGAAGTTCAACCCTTCAACTCATGAACTCACAAGTTGCGAGTGGCACTAGTGCTTATCCCTAGCTGACGGTTACGCATGGAGGGTGCTAACAAGGAGGAGCCATATCCCATCACATCTCAGGTATCGTCATTAGGTGAAGAAAATTTGAGGGTCTTTGACCCACAAACATGCGAGTTGTGAAAGGCGCTTTTGCAAGGACCAGGTCGTGGTCGTATGGAAGTGTAAGGCTCGCACCTAGAATTAAGTTGGATAGGGCGGGTTTTTCAGGAAGTACATATGGATACACTCTTGTGTGTGTGAGAATTTCCTATAGGGAAATTGAAGAGTCAATCTGACTCAAAGGAGAATTGGAACGATCCTGTGCAGATCTCGGCCTAGGGGTTGGGATCTACGTCAGTTTTCATCTCTAACTTCCCCTCTACCTCCATGTTACATATTTCTAACATATTTTTTGAAACTTTAATAGATGATGCATCATTCAGTAGATTAACACGGGATTGCGAAAAAGTATCTAGGGTACTTACTTTCCCTAAAGGTTGTGCTTCATTGGTGTGGTCCAATGATGAAGGCATCTCATACATTGGTACACTTTGAGTATGTTGCATGACTTATGTAGACACAACATCTTGTTTAAGGAACTCTTGTTTAGCCTCCTTGAATGTTTATTTTTCTTTCCCCACATCAAACTGTTTATGTGGTTCATTATTCTTCTTCACCCATTAGTGTTGTGTTGCATCATATCTCACTGCGTCAGGTCCTGTATTAGCTCCTCCATGTGTGACTATTTTGATATTTATTCCATCATCCCTGGCTTCTGTAGAGATCCACTAAACATTCTGATTGTTTTGGTTCCTCTTTTCTTGATTTTTTCCCAAAAGTGTTGGGAATTCTTCTGTGTCATGGTCTCCTGTGCGACAGTACATACATGTCACTGGTGGAAGTGGAGATTCCCTTGCATAATTTCATGGTTATTGGTATTTTTGGCACACTAATGGACCTCTGCCTATTCCAAATCATCATCTACCTCATCCTCCACCTCTGTATCCAATTTGATCTCCTTGTGGTGCGTTGTACTAAGTCATCAGATTATACTGCACAGGGTTATATTGTGGATGTGCATTTTTATATTGTGGTTTTGTAGTGTTATATTGTTGTTGCGCAGTGTTGTATGGAGGTGGTACCTGGTTGAATTGAGGTGCAGTTTTCCCTGTCATCATTTATACCTGCACCCTATAGGTATCTGAAGTTATTTCCATCATCAGCTCCATTGTCCTACAATATTTATCATCATCGTCCACCGAGTTGCAAAAATTGTACTATGAACTCTTGGGTATTGTATGATACCATGGATCATGTCCATGTGTCTTATATATATCGCACCATGTTCCTCTTGTTGGAAAAGGGTTTGGTACTCCTATTGCCATGTACTACACAAAAGTTGGACATTCATTCTTGCGATGACCTTTTGTTCTACATGTGGTGCACCAAATAGATTCTCTTTTCTATTTTCCCTTATTCAGGTTCAATTGAAATGTGAGGTTCTTCAAATCATCCATCAACTCTTCTATTGTTGGATCTGTCTTCTGATATTGGTTCTCTTCTAGTGGTAAGGTTTCTTGAAGAGCCTCTACCTGAGTTTGGAACTTTTATTGTCTTAAGGGGTACTACAAATGTGGTAACAATGAATTCACAAATAAGTTCCTATGTCGCATGTCAGTCATTACATACTTCAACTTACCTTTTAAGCATTTAAAACTCTGATCAAACTCCCAAATAGACTCACCTAGTTCATTCTTGATTTCAATCAGCTCATTAATGTACTAATATTCTAAGCTAGGCTTATGGAATTCATTGATCAATAGCTTCTTCACATCTGCAATAGTCCTTGTTACTCCTAGTGGATTGTTTATAGTTAGGCTCATTTACCAATCCAGTGCATGGTCTCTTAGTGTGATAGCTAACTGTGCAAGTTTAGTATCCTCATTTCTAATCTTTTTTTCCTCATAGATAAATAAATGCTTTTCAGGGTTCTCAGATGCCTCTCCCCGAAATTATGTTAACCTAATGGTGGGATCATGTCATGCCCTATTGAACTATGATGAAATACTACCTCCACGTGGTGTATATATTTGAATACTACTTCCTGAACTGGATCCTCCAGTTGTTTCTCCTTGTTTAGATGTGTTTCATGTTGTCTTTCTTCCACTAAAATTAGGTTGTCTGAATGGTGGTGTTATTTCTGGTGTATTAATTGCACATGGGGTTATGGGTTCCACACTGACACATACATAGATGGGATTTATGCCTTTTGTTCCTGCCCTTGGACCCCCTGTCTTCATTTCATATGTTGCGTGTAGGATTTCCTCAATCTGTTGCCGCATTAGAGGAAATTTCAACTCAAAATGGTCCTCCTAAGAAATAATGTCATGTAGACATTTTTTTAATATATTAATTCTATATTTTACTTTTATCAAAGCTACCCATAATTATTTCACTTTCATCAAAGCTGCCCTGGCCTGAATATCTATTTTATATTAAATTAATATTTTTTAGGATGAATTAAATGGCATTAAATGGTTTGATGTGTTGTTGGATGTGTTAGTAAACGCTGAATATATATTTTATATTAAATATTGAATCAATATTTATGAGGAAGAATTGAATTAAATGGAATTAAACCAACGATGTGTTGTTGGATGTGTTAGTACAGGTTGTAGGTACATCCATAGATGCATAGACTAATCGAGAGATGTAGGGGAAGTTACAACCAATGACGAGGGATACTCTCAACCCTGCTTCATCCACCACTATTCACAAAAAATCGCTCTCTCCATCTGCCACTGTTCAAAAATATTCGAGCTATTCATCCACCACTGTTCACCTTTCTCTTATCGGCCATAATTAGCAAAAACAGGCGTGAATTGATTTGCATTGGAAACCCTTCAGTCATGTTTTCAATTTATCATGCATTTGTTTTTCGAATTTAGCCGAACGTGGCATTTATTTTTGGAATTCAGTCGAACATGGATTGATGGCCCTGGTTCGCTTAAAAAATCCATGGGTTCCAATGTATATCTCCAAAAATCCATCCAAATTTCATGGTTTAGACTGGATCTCTCTAAATTTCTGTCCAAATCTGGTTCCTCGGCCATTGATGACAAAAATTGGCACTGATCCGATCGAAATGGAAACCCTCAAATTTCATATTTTGGAGGTAAATGATCAATTTTTTGTGGGTTTAAATTATTTTTGAATTTTATTTAACCTTTCGTTTAAACCCCATTTCATTCCATGGTGGTCATTCTATTCAGTGTTCAACTGGAAGCGAACAGTTTTTGGTCGGTTTCAACTCAGAAAGTGAGCAGGTTTTGGTTGGTTTCAACTCAGAGGGTTGTTATGTACAAAATTATTTGGTTCGATTGATAGATTTTTCAAACACATGGCATGTTTCTTTTGATAGGTATGCTTGTTATTTTTCTTTCATTGTTTATTCACTACTACATATGGGCGGATTATTCCATGAAAATTTTCCACGATTCCACTAGTTTCATCATTTTTTTAAACAGGGAGGGATTTTCGTCGATATTGCCACACAAGTTCGTCACAATATCCATGAAAATATTAATTTAACCTAGTCTGGATTTTCGTCGCTATAGTGACGAAATTTTTTCCTATCTCATTGGTTGGTGTTAATGGCTAGTTGACTATTTTATCTATATATATGTGACTTTAAGAGACTTTGCAACACAATTGCTATAGTTGCGACATTGTTCTTGGCTTTTGTTTGAGCTATTAATTTTTCCCGTCACCCACTGGTTGAACAAATCCAATTCTCGATCTACATATCTCGTATTTTGAACTTGCAAGGTTAGTATGTTATTTTTTATTGATGTACTCATTTAACTTGTAATTTTTTTTTCAAATGTCAAATTTTCATTTAGCTTGTTTTTTCCTTAATAATATATTATAATATGTGTAGTACCATATTTCATGTCTTTGGTTTTAATTGGATCTAGTTAGTATATTCTATGGAAAAGGGTATGTGGATTCCATAATATTATAGGTTTATGTAATCCACATACCCTTTTCCCTTCAATTGTAGCTATAATCTCTCTCTCTTT
>JZKD02S0878860.1:679775-730963 GCA_000966675.3 Picea glauca
TCTTCTTCATGTCTAGGATGTATATGTTGTTTGGTCTTCTTGTTGCAGTTGCAACCAATCTTCCTGAGTTATTTTCTCTGATTTTACATTTTTGGGAGTCAAACATAAGAGTGTAAACTTGATCACATATTTTGCTGACACTGAGGATATTATGCTTCATATATTCAACCAATAAGACTTTTCCTTCTTTTAAATTTTCACTTCCAAGATTTAGAATTCCTTTTCCAAGTATTTTAGTAGATGAGTCATCTCCAAATGTAACATTTCCACCCTTTTTCTTCAAGCTGACAAATTTTCTTTGATCTCCAGTCATATGAGATGAGCCACCACTATCTATGAACCATTCATATTCTTATTTGTATTCTTTAGCGACCAATGTTATTTGATAGTTTTCATTTTGTGGAATTTATTTCCTTTTCCATGTTGTAGTTGGTATACATACATTTGACATATGATTATCTTCCTTCTTCTCTCTGCAATCTCGTTCTTTATGACCAAGATTATTTCACTTGTAACATACAATATTTTGATCCATTAATGGGTCAAATGGATTAAAATTTATGTTGATAGGTCTACGAACATTTCCATATATACTATTTTCACCATTTATGTATCTTGCATAGTTATTCCTTTCATTTATTCTACAATCAATTGCCTTGTGTCCAAAATTTCCACAAGTATAAAAATGTACAAGAAAGAAATTTTGATACCTGGGATTAAGTGATCTTCTTTGTGGTGTGGTCCATCTAGGTTCATGATCTATTTATTTCATACCTGATGGGAGATGATCTTCTTGATGTCTCATTCCTTCTGAATTCTAGTCTTCTATCTTGTTGTTCAACTTGTTCTGGAGTGTTGGTTTCATAATTTTCATCTTCTTTCTCTTGTTTTGTTGTCTTCAAACTGTCATTGTATCCTAGTCTTGTGTTGTCATTTGGAGATCTTTGATTTCTAAGGAACTCATCTAATTTTTCATTTCTTTTTTTCAAACTACTTCAACTTTTCTATTGTCAATAGTAGCTCCCATTTTGTGTGATCCAATTCTTCTTTCAATTTCTTATAATCTTCTAACTGTTCCTTCAAGCTATTAATGGTATTTTCAATCTTGTAATCCTCTTCTTCACAACTACTCAATTCACCTTTTAGTATTATGTTTGTGTTTCTAATCTTGTTATTTTCAGTTTCAACATGCTTCAACTTTTCAATATTATCATTTTCTTGTTCACCCTCTGCATCGTCTTTGTATCCCCAAAAGGAATCAAGGTTGGTTTCTTCATCTGAATCTTCTTCACAAATGATTTCTCTTCTTTAGAATTCTTGTGATCATCATCCTGGGTTTCTTGGGTTATGAAGAGGACTTCTCCTCCATCATTATCTTCTCCATCACTCTCATCTAAGGAGATGTCATCATCCTTGGAGTAGAATCTCTTTTTATTGTTGAGACTTCTCTTTTTATAGTAGTATTTTTCAACAATATGTCCTATTCTACCATAGTTAAATCATTTGAGAGGAGACTTACCTTTGTATCTTCCACTTTCCTTCTGAAACCTTCTTACAAAATTTGGTATTTCTTCATCAAGGTCGTTATCCTTGTCTTTTGTATTCTTTATGGCTTTAAAGGATGTTGCATTATTTGGAAAGTCACGTTTTGTACCTATTCTTATTTCATATGCTCTAAGAGACCCATGTAATTCATCCATTGTCATTTTGGTCAAGTCCCTAGTTTCTTCAATGGCAGAGACCTTAGCATCATACTTCAAGAGAAGTGATCTCAACACTTTTTGTACAACCAATGATTCATCTATCTCTTCACCTAATCCTCTGATAGCATTAACAACTTCATCAAATCTAAGAACATAGGTTGAAATATCTTCCTTTTCATTCATCTTCAAATTTTCAAGTTCTACTCTATGTCGTTGAAGCTTGACTTGCTTAACTTTTGGATCACCTTCATAGATACTCTTGAGTTTGTCCCATACCTCTTTAGCCATTTTTCATCCCATCACTTTGCTAGAAATGGTTGGTTCCAATGCTTTTAGAATAACATGTCCATATTTTCAATTACAACTCATAAGCTTCTTCTCATTTGGATCAGTTGGAGCATTATTTGGGATTACATAACCATTTACAATTGAGTACCAAATTTCTACTCCCAAAGCTGTTAGGTAATTTTTCACTCTATCACTCTAGTATGAATAATTTATTCCATCAAATTTTTGAATCCCATTTGAAATGTTCTCATGGTCATCCATCTTTGATGAGTATTTTCCTTCTAGTGGTTAAACTGTTCTAAAGGAAACCTACTCTGATACCAATTGTTGATACTGAGAGGGGGCTAAATCAGTATTAAGTACAATTTAAAACCTTTTTCAACTTATACTTAAACTATTCAACTATATCCAATGAGAAATGAACAATAGTATAAGAGTTACACAAATACACCACAATACACCATGCACAATATATGAGAAATAATCAATAGTTATTGTTCAAGGGAAGTAATGACTTCCAAAGGTAGCTACAACTTCCAAATGTAAAGGGAGGGATAAACCTTCAACAAGAAGATACCATCCTCCAATATCAAGAGAATATTTAACTCTCCATCATTTCCCCTTACTTCCACCCAATAATATATGAGAGATAATAAAATTTTACATTAAATCATCACCATCAACCAACCATCACATAGAACCTGATAATGCTTCCTGAGACTTCTTCAATTTTTTAAATTCTTGAATTTGTGGAATAATCTGATCCTGTAGATAATATTACTCAATTTATTCTCTGAAACGTCTCCAAGTTTCACTCCTTGAATCCTCCCCAAAAACAAGTTATAGAGAGAATGTTTGACTTTGTTCAATTCTGGTTTATTCAGGGGACCGAACTTGTACAGAATGCCCCACGTTCAATATTTAACATAAGATTCTGAAACTCACACAAAAGAAACTACATTCTGTACTATTTTCAATGCAATTTGTCCCACTTCATTTGGATTCTCTATGAAGAAGTTATGACTATTTTATTCGAAACACCTATTTATTGACTAGCTTCAGGATTGGTCAAAAACCCTATCTTACACAGAGTGTATCTCCATAATTTTAGTGAATAATAAGTTGAAACTTTTAAGAAAGGTACCTTGATATGTATTATCAATACCATAGCAATTTCACCATCTGAATCATTCTAGAAAAAAAGTTATAGAGAAAATGGTAAGATGACCTAAAAATAACATACCTTAGAACACATCACCAAAACACTTCATCCTTCCTTGAAATCCGACCTTCTTTACCTTTAATTTCCTCTGAAATTAGACTTGTATATCAAATGAATGTATAATGATATTTATTTATACCATTTATGTCACTTTCGTTTACCATTAGGGCCGACCTAACACTTTCTTATATTGTAATTTTGTTCTTTAATTATCTTCAGGGCCTACATGTACTTCCTTCTTCAATTCACTTTGTCATCTTCAAAAATTCATTTCTCCTCAACCATGAGGATCCACGTGACGCACCACATACCACCGGAAACAACATGATGTATACTATACATCCATGGGTGTTGTATCTACATTTTCTTTTTCCTTCATGTCCAAATATCTTCATCAATATTGCGGTCCAAAACCCATGACTAGGGTTGACATCAATGACAACAACCATTCTTCCAACAATTCGCTCTTTCTACATATTGAACCCTGGTGTAGTTAAAGGGGGGGGTTTTCCCGCTAATAGAACTGGCGACCATAATGGGGATTTCCTCTATGGTTTTTTAGGGGATTTTGGGTTGTTTGATTGGTTTGTTTTCCTTTCAAGTTTCTTTCAAGTTTTTTGAGTCTATAAAGGGATTTTGGTCAACTCCAGGGTGCATACTAGTTGTCCCTGCCCTGTAAGACTGCCTGGTATTTTCATTTTTTGAAGATATACAGAGGTGTATGTGCCATGTCTTGGGTCAGCTCATGTACATACATGCTCTGCACAATAAACATCCTATGTACATATGAAAGTTGTTGATCCAACAACCTACCTCTCTGCTTCATGAAATATTTTTGAAAAAGAGAGAGTTTTCCTTGTTCATGATTAAAAGATTAAAGCATCCAGGATTAAAAGATTTTTTGATATGAAAATAATATCAATACTATGGGAAAGAGAAGCTAAGAATTATTACTAAGTTATCTTCACCTTGCTTCCCAATGTTATCGGACACTTATGTCCTGTTCAATCACCACCCATGAGAGTTCAAGCTCAACCCAGGTATTAGTGGTCTCTAAGATGCTATAAAACAAGGTTAAAGAAATGTTGGTCTGATCAGTGACACTGGGCTCAATATTGGTCAAAAGATCTGTTGTTTTTAATATTTTCTTTTTCTATTTTCAATTAAACGAGAAAATCTCCTAAAATTGAATAAATGGTATAAAAGATCAGAGGTCGTCTTTTGTATCTGAGTTAAATTTGAAAATATTGAATGTGATGAGAGAAAAAAATAAAGTTGTTAAACAAATCAAGGCATCAATCATAGAAAAATCTCACTTTTCTACAGAAGAAGAGAATAGTTTTTTTTTTTTTTTGATGTCTGGAGGAATCAACAACTAGTTGGGCACGTGCTCGCATTACACATGGCCATGTTATCCAACTGCTACAACTATAACCTCTAGGTGTGCCGACGAGGCCCCATATGCGGCACACATTGTAAGTCGAGGGAGTTGAACTCAAAACCTCATGGAACTTCATTTTCACGACACTTGCCAATTGAGCTGCCCCCCTGGGGGCAGAAGAAGAGAATAGTTGAGAAACCTTTAATGAAGCATAAAACGTAGAAATCTAACTAACTCAAAGGTCTTGTATTTTCTAATAGCAAATAGAGAGGAAAATCTGTAAGCAATAAGATAACTAAATGAAATATATAACCACAGTAGATGTTATACTAAGTTGTGATTAGGAATTCATCAAAGACATATGAATAAAGATGTTGAAATATGAAAGAACAAAAGAACACATAACTCAAAATTGACAAAATATGGAGTCTCTCATCTGCACTTGTATTAATTCTCAAAGAGGAGAGATTTCTATATTACAATCAATGAGAAGCAACCCTTATTTTAGTCTTTCAAAAATATATTTATACAAAAGGTTACCAACCCTAGGTGGTTGGAATTCTCCTTATTTCTAGATAGTAACATCTACAAAATGAAAACATGAATCGTTTCACTTGATTCTTTTCTATCTCTCTCTCTCACCAACAGAACATATATGCATATGTTACTTCATTGATTCTTTGAAGTATATCCTTCACCTTTCTCGAGACATTTGACACATCTACTTAGGAATTGTACTAATAGTCTTGAAGTTTATGTCACATATTTTGCCTAAAAATGATACAACTTTCTCTATAATTGCGATAACCTGTCTTCTATCCTTTGATCTTCGAAAGTCATTGACTGTAACTGTAAATTTGGCTTTACCAGCCATCTATCTATTTGAGCGATGTCAACCCGCTTTAGCTATGAAATTTCAATATGAGATTCCTTTAAGCTCTCTTTCATGTCAAGTTGATGTTTTACAATGTTGATTTGTCCTAGTATCTCAGAACAATCATCCTTTCCAATGCTTAGTGATTCTTTGTTTAGCAAATCAAAAACCTCTTCACAATCCTCTTTTATTTCTTTGGCCATTCTTTTACTCTCGACTATATTGGCCTCCCATGCCTTCAATACTAAATCACCTCTTATTTGCTCTGCAACAGTCAATCTAGAAGCTATGGGTACTCCTTCTCTAGCTGATGACACAACCTCTTTTTGAGAGGTGGTCCGGGCTACAGTAGCCTCTCCTTCTTTGAAACTGATATTATCTAATGATTGATTTACTTCCTAAAAATGATTTTGGATGATATCTACCTTAGCCAAAAGGATTTGTTGTGCTATTTCCATATCCTTTATCACTTCTGATGCTTGAGCTTGAAACACTGCTATATCCATAACCATTTTCTTAGTGGAACTTACCTTGTTTTGTAATTGTTTAACCAATTCATCTTGCTGGACAAAACTTGACTTGAGCATTTGGATTTCTTGTCTATCAACAACTCTATCCTTTTCAAGTCCTTTATTGACCTCATCTATGATATTCTTCTCTGTATTCCTTATTTGGTCTCACAAATGACTTATCATCTGATTTCTCTACTTCAGGATTTCCCTCAGATTATCAATTGAGAATAAGTTTGTTGTTGTAAAATCTCCCAAAGAGCCTGCTACCTCTATAGAAAAGTCTTCATCTTCCAAAAATTTTCCATACAATAATACTCTATGATTTTTTACAATTGCACCCTCTTTCTGGTGCATTTCTTTCTTTACCACAACTTTCCTTTTCTTACTGAAAAAGAAATCAATAGGAGGTACTTCTTCCATAGGGATCGACGTGAGATCTCCTATGAATATTACCTCAGCATTAGTGTTTCCTATGGTGAACTGTAATGGCATGATAGACTCAATGGGGATGCCAATTTCTATGGATAACTGTTTTATGGCTACATCTATAGTTTATTTATCATGTGAAGACAATGGCTTATCTTCGCCTTTATCTTTTAATTTTTTTGATTGATATTTGGATTGGTCATCAGATACCTTTGTTGTTGGGATATATTTTTTTTGATTCGAGATATCAGAACTATTTGGGTTTTCTCAGACTTCTTCTTTGCTAGAGCTCTCAACCTCCGAATTTTGGGTCTCTATTTGTTGTGTAGCAGGATCCATTAGGTTTTCCCCTTGTAATACTTTTAGAAGACAGGTTCTTCGGTGATTTTGGAAACTGTAAAACTCAACCATTTCACCAGGTGGTAGAGCTTGAACTTGGTTCAGAACTTCTTGGTAAGATCTTACCCCTCGAAACATTTCGTCCTGAGGGGACTCCTCATGTTCATATCTTTTAAGATTGCAATTGGAAATATGGTTTTCAATGTTAACCATATTTATTTCTTCTAAGGCCACAACCTCCACCTTGGAATGACCGAAATCTAATAAGGAAAATGAACCAATAGGCAAAGGAAAAGATGGCCTTACCTTTTTCTACACAACTTTGAGCTCTTTGCTAATCCCACTGAGTATAGTTTGTCGTGAAACCTCGCGGCATACCAGTCGATCTGGTAAAAATTGCAGTAATGCATATGGGGGAATTGAACAACTAAAAACTCTGATATAAGAGAAGTGTTCCTCTATGTACCACTCTTCCACTTTACCCAGGTTAACCATAATGTTGTCTGAAATTCTAAGAGGTGGGTGACCAAATATAACAATATCCATCGGAACCACTACCCCATTAAATATATCATAAAAGAAATATTTTTCCTTGTCTTCCTAGAGTTTTGAATGATAATCATGAATTGGTTCTGCACTATCTAGAGTCCAAATCCACCTCATCAGGGGGAAATGCATCATGAAACAAATGGGGTCCATAATATAGCCTGACATGAATAATGAAGTTGGTTTCCCTTTGGCTTTCTTTGTTTGGTATTCTGTAATTTCACTAGCCAGACTATCTGACAATATCTTGGCCTAGTCGAAAGAATAGCCTTCCGCCACTTTGTGTATAATAGGTACCCATGGTAGAAAGAAATGGGTCGTGTTCTCTTTTCCATAGAGTCTACATATCATCATGGCTATATACATGAATTGTTGTTCTAGCGATGAGATTGAATATATGCCGTTAGAATCATCTTTGAACTTTTCAGGGCGTGAACACCAATCCTTGATCAAATTGGAAAATACTCTTTCCATATTGATCACACTCCTTTTTGTTTAAATTCACTAAGAAACTAGCATTGTAAATGAAGTTTGGTGTTGCAGACAATTTATACATCACCTGTATGTGTTTCGGGTGAAATGACCCAACGGCTACCTTCTTAGAGTTGAATATATTTCTAGTTGGGATATCCACATGATCCAGTGCCCATCCAATCACTTCAGTGTAGGGTAAAATCCTTGGCCTTTTTGCTACCTTATGAAACTCTACCTGATTGATAATATTATATTTGGTAGATAAGTTATTCTTTACGTTGTTTCTTGAATCATCAGGGCAGTTTACCACTTCATATTTTATGATGTAGAACACATGCGTCCAGGTTTTGACTATGCTTGTACTTCTGGGCGAAGTATCAGAAATAACATATGTGTTCTGGCTAGAACTTTCGCCAGTTTCTTTAGGCACTTTCCGTGGAGCCATCATATCAAATTTCAGATTTTTATTACCTGTTATAGAGATTGAGAATGTAGAAAACTAGTTATTTCACTAAGCCAACTCTATGAAAACAAGAATTTAATTCGGAACTAAAAACTCTTTTTACCTTAAACGCATAAACCATGCGTATACCTTCACTGACAACGCATTTAATTTCTTTAATAAAAAATATTTGGGTGTTAAAATCAGATCTTATTTGGAATCATTTCCCTAAATCAGATATTAATATCATTAATGGTCGATACCTCGGGAAAAGTGAAAAATTTGAAAGTATCTAAGTTATTACTAAGCAATAGATTAATTAGAGTATAATCCTCATTTAGTACATTAATTAATCATTCTTATCATTTAATCAAGTTTCGATGTTTCTTATCTCGGGGATCCTTATAATAGTTTAAACTAAGACTTACGAAACGAGAAGTTGTGATAGATTTAATTAAGTATAATAATTTTTAACTCTTCTAATTAACCGCGATTTATTTTAGGATGGCAGGGTTTCGGGTATCGGGAATTCAAATTTTTTTATATGTAAGAGCTCCCGAATCGTGAAGTCGCGATGATATTTACTTATCATTAATATTTATCAATCTTTAATTAAACTGGCTTAATATTTAATACTTTCATGAATTCAAGTATCGAGACTTCAAAGATGCTCAATGTTGAACCTTCATACTTCGTGAAACCCCGAATTCCAAAATTTTGGAAGTAAACCTTTATATAACTTGATTCATTAATAAATAGGCGGCTCCATAATCTCTTAAGAATTTTAGACCATTGGATTAATCAGAAGGCTTCACTCAATGGTGATTATCCAAGTGCATTTTTTTGTGTTTTTATTTAAACAAAAATGAAACTTATTTTAGTCTAAATTTTAGAAAAATATGTATGTTTCAACATAGGATCCATCTAGGGATCTCATCTCCCGACAGGACGAGAAGAACAACAGACCAAGTGCCTTTATTGGGTAAATGGAGTCATTGTTTCATTTCTATGAAACACATCTGAAGAAGACACAAATCAGGATTTTAGAATTTCATCCTTATCTTTGAAAACTTTCAAAACTTAATCATTCTTTGATTCTCGAGTTAGACTTATCAATGGATTTCCTTACCTAAAACTGACTTCATATTTTTATAAGATAATCAAAACAACCTTAATCGTTATACCAGGGTTTATTTGATTTTGTTCACATGAAGGTAAAGTAATTTCAATATTTTAAGTTAGGGAGTCCCTATCTAGCTTAGAAAGTAGATCTAGTCAAAAAGAGCTAGTTACCAAAGCACCTTATAACTCATGTATAGCAACCTAGCAGATATTTTAGACATTGCTTCACTGCCAACGATTTTGTTCAATACCCCGATGAAGTTATCAGATTTCCCACATTGAATTTCCTTTCACCACTTCAATTAGTAATTTAGCATTTAAATGCTGAGATGAGGGTAGTCATTTATTGAATTTCCTTTCATCATCTCTTTTGGACTAGATTGGGGCAATCATTTTATGAATTTACTTTCACCATCTATCTTGTTTCAAAACATGAAGTGGGGGAAATCAATCGCTATGCAGCATACTCGGGAAGATATATGTTTATAATTTTACAATAGAGGTCTGTCAACTCACTTTGATTACTCTGGACTAATCCTTCTCTGACCTTCAAAACATCTTCTCCTTCAAGGAAGTTCTCAAGGGGAGTTCTTATTTTTTGGGGGGGACTTTCCTTGAGAGAAACTAATAAATTTAATCATGTTAGAAGAAAAAAGATAGTTAGGATTAACCTAGACATACTTTCAGTTCAGTTAAAGTTAGAGGAATTATAACAATATTTACCTATTCTCATTTTGAAGATTTGTTTATGAGTTTACAAAATTAAGGTTAGACCTTTCTCCTTTATGAAGCTCATGGGATGATATCAAGAATCATGTAAAGATATAGCTTGAAAATGAACAGGGGAATAGAAATAAGTTCGATATGTTCTGTTGCAGGTACAGTCATTCTTAAATAAGCTTCTTACTCAACCCTCGAAACTTTTCTTTAAAGTCTTTTTATTGCTTATATTATTTATTTATTTTTTGGTTCGGAGAAAATTTAAAAAAAAATAAAAGTAGCTTTCATTTCTCTGATTAAATATTTGGTGATGATATTAGTAAACATAAGATTTTTTTCTTACTGATTAACCTCTCCTAGAAAATTTTAACTTAAGTTTACAAGACAATAGTTCATACCTCAGAATTTGTTTATACTTCCAGCCAAGCAGACTATTAGTTTATTACCTATTTCAAGAGAAATTTAACGCGAGTATCTATGCATGTCACCTTTTTGATATCTCAAGTATCTCGGCTAACGAAAAGTATCCTACAATAATGAAAACATGATAGCTCTCAGGAACTCTTTTAGCTTATAAACCTACTTATTGCATATTTTGATTTTATTTTATTTTTTTTAAATTGAGTAACCTATTTCTATTTACAGTGAAAATAACAATAAAAATTTACCGAAGGAAAGGTAATTATAAAAAAAAACATGAAACCAAACTGGTATGTACAATGAGAGTTTGGAAACGTATTACTGCATGAAATGCTTTAGGTAATGCCCATTGATAGGGGCGTTAAGAATCTTTCCGTCGAGATTTTCTAACAAAAGGACATTATTTCCTTTAGAGGCTATAATTTTGTACGGTCCACACCAGATCTGGTCAAACTTACCATGCTTCCCAACATCTTCTTTCATGGCTTCCCATTTTAGACCAAATGACTAGGGAGAAATTCCCTATCTTTGGCTTTTTGATCAAATACGAATTTCATGTTATCTTGATATTTCTGTAGTTTTTCATCTACTTCAACCCTATTTTGCTGAACTTAAATCAATTGATTTATCCTGCTAGTAATGTCATTTGGATATTCTTTTGAGTCTTGCAAGAGTTTCATTACTTGAAACACTAGATTTATGGGTAAAACAATGTCAGTACAATATACCATCTGAAATGGAGACATTCTGATTGATCGTTTTGTGCCTATCCTATTATCGCATAAGGCATATTTAAAATGTACATGTCATGCTTTCTTATTTTTGGTCAACACTTTTTTAATTATAGTGATTAGGCTTTTGTTAGATGACTCGGATAATCCATTTCCCTATGGATAGTAGGTTTTGGAGTGTCCTAGCACAATGTTGTACTTTTGACAAAAAGTTATCATGGCCATGGATTTGAAAGCTTGAGAATCATCAGTAACTATTTTTCAAGGACAACCAAATCTTGATAGAATATTCTTTTCCAAAAAAATGATCACTACTGTATCTGTTGAGTTTCGCGTAGGAATAGCTTCCACCCATTTAGTAAAATAGTCTGTAGCGGTTAGAATCCATTTATGTTGAGCACTTGAGTGTGGATGAATTTCACCAATAAAATCAAGACCCCGTTGTTGAAATGGAGCTTCAGTTTTAACTGGAACAATTGACATCGGTTACAAGTTCTGACTTTAGCATTTACATCAGTGAATAATTTCGGCCAATAATATCCATCTCTTAAGATTTTGTAAGACATTTCTCTCCAAGCGTGGTATCCTCCACATACTCCTTCATGGAATTCATTTATAAATTTTTCTTTTTCGAATTCTACTAAGCAACTCAGTAAGAATCCCATAGGATCCTTCCAATATAATTGACCATCTACAATACAATATTTCACAGTGTGTAACTTCAATGTCCTAGATTTAGATGGGGTTAGGTCATTGGGGCATTGAAGGGTCAGTAGATAAGAAACAATCTTGCTATACCAAGCTGAAGAAGATAATTTTTCTAAAATTTTAGTTGTAGGTACAGTAACATCAAGTTCGTCTATCTCTAAAAATCCTTTATACTCCTGCAGATGATTTATTCTGAGTACTTTTAAATTTTATTCAGCCAATAATTTAGCCACGCCTCAACCTTTAACAAGTTTAGTCGGTTTAACTTCCAAGTCAAACTCCTGAATTTTTGCTAACCATCTGCCCCTCCTTCCATCTTTATCAGTTTGAACCAATATATCCTTAATAGAACTAGTGGGTACATAAGCAATAATCTTTGAATGTAGTACATAGGATCTGAAAGATTTGAGGGCTTTCACCATCGCATAAGATTGATTTTCCAATATATCATATTTTAGCTCATCATCTTTGATACTTTTACTAAAGAACGTAATTGGTTGCTCAAAACCCTCATCATTCTTTTGTAACAGTACGGCTACAATAGTATGTTTAGAAGCAAATGAAAAAATCAATAATTCTTTCATATAATCTGGGCTTTCCGGTACCGATGTTTCACCTATGACCTTCTTAATACAATAGAATGACGCCTTGTCCTCTCTTTTCCACTTGACCTTCCTTTTTTTCTTGAGCATATCTGTAATAAATTTCACAATTTCAGTGAAATTCAGGATGAATCTTCTCAAAAATTTATTTTTCCTAAGAATGACTGAATTTATTTTCTATTCCTAGGAATATTAATAGTATCTATAGCTTGAATCATTTTTGGGTCAATTTTAATTCCATCCCTAGATACTATGTGGCCCAAGAGTTTACCTTCCTGCATTGCAAAATGAGATTTTTTGGGGTTCAGAGACAAACCAAATTTGTGACAATTTTCAAAAGTCTGCTTGAGGTGTACTAGATGTTCTGCATCAGATTTAGAAAAAACAGTTAGATCATCAAGGTAAATAACAACAAAATTATCTCTTTCATTGACAAAGGAGATTTCCATAGCTCACTGGAAAGTGGCTCCTACATTCATTAAACCGAAAAGCATTTTATCATACATAAAGGTACCCCAAAGGGTAGCGAACACAGTTTTCTCTTTATCATCTTCATGTACTGCAATTTGATTGTAGCCCGAAAATCCGTCAATCATAGACATTCTATTTTCTCCAACTACTTTCTCTAAAACATGATCCATTTTAGGCAATGGATAATTGTCTTTGAGTGATGATCTATTTAAATTTTTGAAATCTATGCACAGTCTGATTTCACCATTTTTCTTTCTTACCAGAACTAAATTAGCTACCCACTCGGAGTATCTAAGTGGGACAATGATCTTGGCATCCATAAGTTTCTTTACTTCTTTTTCTATCACGAGCAGTAATGTAAGATTTATTTGTCTGAGCTTCTGTCTAAATGGTTTGACACCTTATTTCAGAGGAATTTTGTGTTCCATTATGGTGGTATCATAAGTTCTTAATTCATCATAGGACCAAGAAAAAACATATTTATACTGTTTGATAAACTCAGCATATTTACTTTTTATTTCATGAGGAAGGTACTTAGATAATTTTACCAACCTAGGATTTTCTTTGGTGCCTATATCACAATCTTCAACTTCTTTTGGTTGAGGCTGTAAAGTAGATTTCAAAGGAATGTTGTCATGATTAAATAACCTCTCCAAGGGGATCAAACCTTTTTGGATCTGATTATTTTTCAAAATAAGAATACGATGATTAACGATCCTATCCTGAAACTCTTGAACATATTCTCCTTCCTGCATAATCGAAGCAGGGTCACTATGATTTTCTTGGTCGACATGTATTTCGGCAAAGTCATCCATCATTTCCAGGAATTGCTTGATTTATTCATCATCCTTGAAAACCTACCAATGTTGAATATTATTTGTTATGGAAGGTCTATGCCTCATCTCTCTATGGTATTTAAGCTTGAAAATCATCGGAGGCAGAAACATTGAAGCTGCTTTGGCCAGTGAATTTGCTCGTTGATTTTCTGTTTTGGGGATGTAGTGAACACTAACCAATGAGAAGAAATTCTCGATCGGATCCTAGGAACAATTTCTGTAAGACCCCAATCTTGGGTGCTTAGCTTGGTACTGACAATTATTTGTTTAATAATTAGTTCTACATCACCATATACTTCTAAGTTCTTAATTTTCAATTTCCTGATAGCTTCTAATCCTAAGACCAAGGCTTCATATTCACACACATTGTTAGTGTAATCTATGTCCCACTATAACCTATAAGAAAAATGAATAATAAACTCATCGTCGGGTGCCACAAACAACACTCCATCTCTTGCTCCTTCACAAGATGAAGCACCATCAAAATACATTTTCCAAAATCCAGTGCTATGTACATCTTTATTTGTTTTGTCTATTTTTTCATTTTCTATACAATCTTATTATATACATTCATTTAAATCATCATCAATGGATAAATTACAATTTCCTAAATCTTGATCTACAATATAAACAGGGTAGTTATTTGTTTTCAGCGTATCACTTACTGTAAACGCCAACCTTGTTTCTCTGTACAAGCGGGTGAAATTTCCATCGAAGATCGGGATTGTGGTGTATGTCATGTCGAGTTGGAGGGATCCTCCAAGTTTTTCACTCCAAGACCTGGATAACAACATGCCATACTTTAGAGGTATATCAACAACAACCACATCCATCATAACACTTCTTACAGGAATCTGTGCAAGATTAAGTACTAAATATTTTATCATACCCATACATTTAACCTTTCTCGAATCAAAGGAATACAAATCTCCATATGGTCGAGTGATTTAGAGACCAAGTCTATCCATAATAGCTTTGGGCATCACATTCCGAGAAGCTTCAGAATCCAACATGCAATTATGGAGTAGGTGATAATGCACAGTTAGTGTAATATAGAAAGGACCAACAATATCTCTGGCACCTTCAAAATGTGGACCAAAAATTATATTAGGCTTATCATCTTCTAAATTTATAACATGAGACTAAGTTTCATTATCTGAAAAATTAATCATTTTAGAAATTTTCTTTCTGTATATAGGATTTTTTGCCAGTTCAACCAAAGGTACAGGGATTTTGATTTTATTAATTTCATTTTCTAGACTAAAATTTATCGTTGTCTTATCAACTTCTCTGGTTTGGATTTCTATCTCCTTTTTAAATGGTTTATTAGCTTGTGTTACTTTGTTTCAGCTGTTTTTGTTTCTGCCATGGGAATTTTCACTTTTCTTGTATTAATAATTGGTGTTCTAGTTGGCTTTGTCTTGGTAGACTGTGTATCAACAGTCTTGGTTTTAATAGTCTATTTTTCATCATCTTTTGGAGTTGCCTCATCTGTTTCCCCTCTACGTAAATTTTTCTTCAGTGGGGCAATTGTGATGTTTCTTCTTCTAGGCCTTAGATTATATTTTTGTTGGAGTTCAACCATTATATTATCAATGATTCCTTGATAAGACGAATCCTCTGTAATATTTCTATTCACATCATTTTTAGACCTATATTCTATATTTAAAGATTTTTCATAATCTTATATCATTAAATAAGGTTCTTGACAATCATCGTCAAAATTATTTATATCTTCTTCTAACTCCTCAAAATTTCTCTTATCCTCTCCCCCTATAAATTTTTTTCTTTTGAAAGGGGCTTGAATATTTTGTTCTTCATTCTTGATTTGTCTTTGTTGTATTTGAGGGTTAGGATTCCTTCTGAAATTCTTTCTAGGGAACTGATCATTCTTTGATTGTTCCAATTCCATTCTCAAGATTTTATTTGACAATTCTTTGATTATTTTAGCCATGTCGTCCATCTTATCTTTCAAGGATATTCCAACTTCGGAGGGTCCTGCTTGTTCCCTGAATTGCCCGGTTCCTTTATTTCCCGATTCAAATTAAATTTTTTATTTTCCTGATGCCATCATGTTTGATTCAATTTCTACAGCGTCATCCCACATTTTAGTGAGATCAACAGATATCCTTTCTCTTAACAATAGAGAAAAATCTAGATCAAAAGCTACAACAAAAGTTACTTTCGCCGCAGGTTGGGAAGGTTTAACCTCCGCTGGAATATTTTTATATAATTTATTAAATCATTGAGTAAACTCAAGAAATGATTCTGAATTTTTATTTCTAAAGGCTCCAAACTCGGTTAGATAATAGATATGATCTTTCCTTTCTCCCCATTCTTAGATAAAATCATTTTCCAACTCATCATATGATCCTATGGATCCTGTCGGTAGTCCTCGGAACCAGGTTCTCACCTTTCCTTTGAAAGTTTGAACTAGGAGTATTGAATAATCATCCTCGTGTTCAATACCTAAGATGTGAGCAAATTGATCAAAGAAATTAATGTGTTCAATCGTGGTTAAATCCCCCTCTCCTGTGAATTTCGATAGGTTTTTCATATAATTTCCAGGTAAATCATGGAGAGGGACTGGGAGGACCAAAGGAGAATACCTAGAAGCTACTTTGGAAATGATTCTAGGGGGTGGGGGTAGTACTTGACCACCTCCTCCTCCTCCTCCAGCACCACCACCACCGCCTACAACACCACCTCCAGCACCACCTCCTCTGGTCGCAGCCATTGATAATTTAGAGGGTGAAACTTGGAGATTATAGAGAATACTTTTAAATATGTGTGGTGACCTTTTGGTTGCATCGGGATAAAGTGGAATGGTTTCAGGGAACTGACCGTCGGGGGATAGGAAATTTGAAAAATAGGGAACTAGAGAATGAGGACTGGTTTCTTCGGACTCATAGGATGTGTACACAGGAGAACCAAAAGGCGTCGAGTCAAGGTATAAATCATATCCTTCTGAACTTTGAGAGTTTGGAAGATGAAATTTTGGAACTGATGAGATGTCAATTGAAGTGGGAAGTGTGATAGATATTTTACCTCTATTGGTAAAAGATACAGTTGGAAAATTCTCGATTTGAAACTCGGGTAAAACCAACTCAGGTTCTAGGGTTTTGATTCTATCGATGGATGTTTCTCTGAAAAGGAGTTGGGTGGAGCCTTCTTGTGAAGATAACCACTCAAGTATACCCTTAGTTTTTGACTCCATGGATTTGGGTTGATAAATATTACTTTTTGATGAAGTAGTTTGTTTAAGGTATCTTCTTGGTTTCAGAAGTTTTTCAGAATCGGATACAAGTGAGGTATGCTTATAGTCTAGATTCTTTCTGGTATTGTTTTGATTAAATGCCAGTTTATTAGTTGTGGAGTCGCCAAGTGAAAGATACAAATTAGCCTTATAATATATTCAATCTTTGTTCACTATCAAAGAGAGAAATTTACCAATGTCATTCTCCCAGGGAAAAATAACTTCGATTCTTCGTCCCTGGAAGCAGTGCCAAAACAATGTTGTTCCTAAGTTTATCCTTAAGGCTTCAAAGTATAATGTCAAGGCATCCAGGATTAAAAGAGTTCTTAATATGAAAAGAAGATCAATACTATGGGAAAGAGAAGCTATGGTTGATTCCTAAGTTGTCTTCGCCTTGCTTCCCAACGTTCTAGGACACTTATGTCCTATTCAATCACCGCCCATGAGCGTTCAAGCTCAACCCAGGTATTAGCAGTCTCTAAGATGGTATTAAACAAGGTTAAACCAATGCTGGTCTGATCAATGAGACCGGGCTCAATATTGGTCAAAATATCTGTCGTTTTTAATATTTTCTTTTTCTATTTTCAATTAAATGAGAAAAGCTCCTAAAATTGAATAAATAGTATAACATCTCAGAGGTTGTCTTTTGTATCTAAGTTAAATTTGAAAATAATAAATGTGATGAGAGAAAAACATAAATTTGTTAAACAAAGAAAGGCATCAATCACAAAAGAATCTCACTTTTCTACAGAAGAAGAGAATAGATGAGAAACCTTTAATGAATCATAAAACGTAGCAATGTAACGAAATCAAAGGTCTTGTATTTTCTAATAGCAAACACAGAGGAAAATCTGTAAGCAATCAGATAACTAAATGAAGCATATAACCACAGTAGATGTTATACTGAGTTGGGATTAGGAATTCATCAAGGACATATGAATAAAGATGTTGAAATATGAAAGAACAGAAGAACACATAACTCAAAATTTACAAAATATGGAGTCTTTGGTCTGCACTTGTATTAATTCTCAAGAAAGAGATATTTCTTTATTACAATCGGCAAGAAGCAACCCTTATTTTAGTATTTTGAAAATATATTTATACAAAAGGTTACCAACCCTAGGCGGTTTGAATTCTCCTTATTTCTATATAGTAACGGTTACAAAATGAAAACCTGAACCATTTCACTTGATTCTTTTCTATCTCTCTCACACACCGAAAAAACATATATGCATATGTTACTTCATTGATTCTTTGAAGTACTTCCTTCACCTTGCTCGAGACATTTGACACATATTCTTAGGAATTGTACTAATAGTCTTGACGATTCTATCACATATTTTGCCTCAAAAAGATACATCTTTCTCTGTAATTGCGGCAACCTATCTTCTATCCTTTGATCTTCAGAAGTCATTGACTGTAACTGTAAATTTGGATTTACCAAGCATCTATCTATTTGAGTGATGTCAACCCGCTTTAGCTATGAAATTTCAATCTAAGATTCCTTTAAGCTCTCTTTGATGTCAAGTTGATGTTTTACAATGTTTATTTGTCCTATTATCTCAGAACAATCATCCTTTTCAATTCCTAGTGATTCTTTATTTAGAAAATCAAAAACCTCTTCACAATCCTCTTTTATTTCTTTGGTCATTATTTTACTCTCAACTATATTGGCCTCCCATGCCTTCAATATTATATCACCTCTGATTTGTTCTATAACAATTAATCTGGGAGCTATGGGTACTCCTTCTCTAGCTGATGAGATGACCGCTTTTTGAAAGGTGGTCTGGGTTGTAGTAGCCTCTCCTTCTTTGAAGATGATATTATCTAATGATTGATTTACTTCATGAAAATGATTTTGGGTGATCTCTACCTTATCCAAAAGGCTTTGTTGTGCTATTTCCAAATTCCAGTTACTTTAGCACTTCTGATGCTTGAGCTTGAAACATTGCTATATCCATAACCATTCTCTCAGTGGAACTTACCTTGTTTTGTAATTGTTTAACCAACTCATCTTGTTGGACAAGACTTGACTTGAGTAGTTGGATTTCTTGTCAATCATCCACTCTAGCCTTTTCAAGTCCTTTATTAACCTCATCTATGATATTCTTCTCTATATTTCTTATTTGATATCGCAACTGAATTATCACTTGATTTCTCTGCTTCAGCCCTTCCTTCAGATTATCAACTGAGAATAAGTTTGTTGTTGCAAAAGCTCCCAAAGAGCCTGCTACCTCTGTAGCAACATCTTCATCTTCCAAATGTTGTCCATCCAATAATACTTTGTGCTTTTTGACCATTGCACCCTCTTTCTAGTGAATTTCTTTCTTTACCATAGATTTTCTTTTCTTACAGAAAATGAAATCAGTAGGAGGTATTTCTTCCATAGGGATAGGCATAAGATATCCTATGAATATTACCTCTACATTAGGGTTTCCTCTAGTGAATTGTAGTGGCGTGATAGCCTTAATGGGGCTGCCAATTTCTGTGGATCACTATTTTCCGGCTCCATCTATATTTGATTTATCATTTGAAGACAATGTATTATCTTCTCCTTGCTCTTTTAATGTTTCTGATTGATCTTTGGACTGGTCATCAGATACCTTTGTCGCTAAGATATCATTTTTCTGAGTCGAGATCTTAGAACTATCTGGGTTTTCTAGGACTTCTTGTTTGCTAGCACTCCCAACCTTTGGATTTTGGGTCTTTGTTTTCTTTGTAGAAGGAGGCATTAGGTTTTCCCCTTGTAATACTTTTGGAAGACTTCTTCTTCGGTGCTTTTGGAAACTGTAAAACCCAACCATTTCACCAGGTGGTAGAGCTCGAACTCGGTTCATAAATTCTTGGTAATATCTTACCCCTCAGAACATTTCATCCTGAGGGGACTCCTCATGTTCATATCTTTTAAGACTGCAACTGGCCATATGGTTTCCCACGACCTTTTGTGGGTCATGCTTCTTGAATTCAGTGTTAACCATCTTTATTTCTTCTAAGGCCGCAACCTCCACCTTGGAATGACCAAAATCCAATAAGGAATATGAACCAACAGGTAAAGGAAAATATGGCCATAACTTTTTATGCACGACTTTGAGCTCTTTTCTAATCCTGCCTAGTACATTTTTTTGTGCAACCTCGCGGCATACTAGTCGGTCTGGTAAAAAATGTGGTAATGCATATGGGGGAACTGAACAGCCAAAAACTATGATATAAGAGAAGTATTCCTCTATGTACCAGTCTGCCACTTTACCCATGTTAACCATAATGTTTTCTTAAATTCTAGGAGGTGGGTGACCAAATATAACAATATGCATCGACACCACTACCCAATTAAATATTTCATAAAATAAATCTTTTTCCTTGTCTTCCCAGAGTTTTGAATGATAATCATGAATTGGTTCTGCACTATCTGGAGTCCAACTCCTTCTCATCAGCGAGAAAGGTGTCATGAAACAAATGGCATCCATAATATAGGCCGACATGAAGAATGAAGTTGGTTGCCCTTTGGATTTATTTGTTTGGTATTATGTAATTTCACTGGCCAGAATATCCGACAATATATTGGCCCAATTGAAAGAATAACCTTTTGCCACTATGTGTATAATAGGTACCCATGGTATAAAGAAATGGTATGTGTTCTCTTTTCCATAGAGTCTACATATCATCATGGCTATATACATGAACTGTTGTTCTAGCGATGTGATTGAATACATGTTGTTAGAATCGACTCTGAACTTTTCGGGGCATGAACACCAATCCTTAATCAAATCAGAAAGACTCTTTCCATATTGATCACACAACGTTTTGTTAAAATTCACTAAGAAACTGGCATTGTAAATGCAGTTTGGTGTTGTAGACAATTTATACATCACCTGTATGTGTTCCGGCTGAAATGACCCAACAACTACATTCTAAGAGTTGAATATTGTTCTAGTTGGGATATCCACATGATCCAGTGCCCATCCAATCATGTCAGTGTAGGGTAAAAGCCTCGGCCTTGTTGTTACCTTATGAAGCTTTGCTTGAACGATAATCTTATATTTGGTAGATAAGTTATCCTTTTCGTTGTCGCTTGAATCATCAGGGTAGTTTACCACTTCGTATTGTATGGTGTTGAACACATGCATCGAGGTTTCGACTATGATTATACTTCTGGGTGAAGTATCAGAAATAACATTTGCGTTCTGGCCATAAATTTCGCCAGTTTCGTTAGGTGCTTTCCATGGAGCCATGATATCAAATTTTAGAGTTCTATTACTTGTTATAGAGAATGAGAATGTAGAAAACTAGTTATTTCACTAAGCCAGCTCTATGAAAACAAGAATGTAATTCGGAACTAATTTTTTTTTTTACCTTAAATGCCTAAACCATGCGTATACCTTCACTAACAACGCGTTTAATTTCTTTAATAAAAAATATTTGGGTGTTAAAATCAGATCTTATTTGGAATCATTTCCCTAAATCGGATATTAATGTCATTAATGATCGATACCTCTGGAAAAGTGCAAAATTTGAATGTATCATAGTTATTACTAAGCAATAAATTAATTAGAGTATAATCCTCATTTAGTACATTAATTAATCATACTTATAATTTAATCAAGTTTCGGCATTTTGGATCTCGGGGATCTTTATAACATTTTAGAGTAAGACTTACGAAACACGAAGTTGCGATAGATTTAATTAAGTATAATCGTTTTTAACTCTTCTATTTAACCACAATTTATTTTAGGATGGCGGGGTTTCGGGTATCGAGACTTCAAAAGTTTTTATATGTAAGAGCTCCTGAATCGCGAAGTTGCGATGAGATTTACTTATCGTTAATATTTCTTAATCTTTAATTAACCCATCTTAATATTTAATACTTTCATGAATTCGGGTATTGGGACTTTGAAGATGCTCAATGTTGAACCTTTGTACTTCGTGAAACCCTGAATTCCAAAATTTCAGAAGAAAACCTTTATATAACTTGATTCATTAATAAATAGGTGGATCCATAATCTCTTAAGAATTTTAGACCATTGGATTAATCAGAAGGCTGCACTTGATGGTGATTATCCAAGTGCATTTTTTTGGGTTTTTATTTAAACAAAAATGAAAATTATTTTAGTCTAAAGTTTAGAAAAAAATGTATTTTTCAACAGGGGTCATATACCTCCTCTGTCCCCTTCACTCAATGGTACTTTTCAGCAACCATCGGGTGAAATGTTAATTATATCTTGTATGGTGGAGGAAGTTTAGGACCTTCATCTTATATAATGACAGTGAGATCTATGTCGTTCTCTTTGTTCGATGCATTTGAGAATAATTTTTTTCTTCAACTACTTTCTCGACTGGGGGAAACCCTAGTTTTGGTAAAAAGAACCTGGTGCAAGGTACTATTCCTTCACAGGGAGCGACGACTGGATTTTTCTCCACACAGGGTCTTTGGAATCCTTGGAAGGAATCGATTCCCTCCCAAGGAATTTCATTCGGAGGAAACCCTTTCCATGCTCAATGGAGCCCTGAGAAAGGGTCCATACCCATTCCCATCGGACCAACTGGGGGCATCACCTTCCATGGTCCTTGGGACACAATGCAGGGAGCAATCCCCGCACAAGCTATGTTGTCCAATTTTGGGATTCACCCAATGAAACCCCAATAGACGTAGTTACCATATGCTGGTCAAGGCCATGGTTTCTACCAGAACCCTCGCCGACACTCCAACTTTTCTTGGAAACTTGGTGCTAGTCAAAATCTAGGACCCTCTTTTCCTGTAAATAGTTCGCAACTGAAACTATTGTTTCTAGCAATGCTACATCTGCCAAACTTGTCAAGATTACTAAATGACCCAATTTTTCACGATCCACATTGCCCACCCATGCCAACTAATTTCCCTCAGATATTCTGAAATTTGAAGGCAATCCTGGTGAAGATCTAGGTGATAATGTGATGACTTTCCATTTATGTTGATCGTTAAACTCACTGAAAGACGACTCTGTCTAGTTGCACTTTTTTCAACACACTCTTATAAGGGGTGCTATGAAATGGTATATTGAGCTCGACTAATCGAGGTACTCTTACTTCAACAACTTGGAAATGGTATTCTTGAACCATTTCTAGTTACCTGTGAGATACAATGTCATCACCGATTTTTTGGCCAACTTTGAGCAAACCAAGGCCAACCACATATCTAATCATATATAAGAGTGGAGACACCAAAAGAGCTTAATTAAGGTCTAGGTCCCTCCTTCTTTATTGCTTGAGTGGTTCCTGAAGTATTTGGTGCCCTATCCAAGGACATAGTGACTTCTGGAGTGTTTTCAAAAGAGGAGGCGATTATGAGAGCACAATAGCTTGAACTGATCTACTCTCAGTCCGACATGCTCTATGAGATTTTTCCATATGCACGTCGGTCTATTCTCTTTAAGGCCAAGAAAAAGTCTAGACCCCATGCCAATGGTATTGCGGGCTCAGCACAATGCAAGTCCATGGACTTGTTGTCAAATCAATTGCAACAATTGTCAATACAACAGTATGTGGCTAGCCATACTTCGAGTTTGGTTGTTCTCCCTACCAAGACGTCCAATGTACACAGTGTGCAGTCAACGAACCCTAAGGGAAACCATCATATCGAGGGAGAGAAGAAACAATGAAATAAGAAGGGTAAGGGGGATAAAATGGCTACCAATAATGTTGGTGAGGCCAAAATGGAGAAGAAGAAGTTGAAGTATCGATGTAATCTTTGCACGAAATAACACCCAAATCATCTATTCCCTTGGCTTGTAGAAAATAAGAATCTATTGGTGCAACAATAGCCTATTGTGCTAACGAACCATTTTCCACAAGGGTAAAACATGGCTCAGGCTTGAACATCCTCGAGTGCGACAAGGGGCAGTCAGGGACCCACTGTGCCTACCAACCCGGCCGCAAATATTTACATGATGAATGTTGAGGATAATATAGAGACCAGGGCTCAATATTACAGAATGTTAGAATATGTCGAGAAGGGAAAAGAATCCATGAACCCACAGACTCCTCTACAGATTGAGAAGGCAAAGGGAGAAATAATGACTCACATCCCAAAAGGTGTGTTTAAGAAGGATTCTCATAATCCAAACATGAGGGCCACCTAGAACTACTGTGATGTAGCATATTTGGCACATACCTCTTGCATGATGTTTTATTTGGAAGTCCTCCAGAGTTTCCCCTCGTATAGAAAAGATTTTTTATCCGCCTTGGGATCAGTGTAGACTTGTAACCTGGGAGTGATCTTTTTTTATCCAACTGACTTAAAACCTCGTCTTCCTTACCATGTTGCATTTCAGATAGTAGTGTCTTACACCAAAAAATATTTTACTCGAAACATTTTCTGTACAGTGGTTGACGAGGATTCCTCGACTTGCATGATGTCGTTGGCATGTTGGAAGGCCCTTGGCCAACCTGGTTTGTCTCTATCACCTACGTTGCTTACGACATTTGATGGTCAGTCGTTCAAATCACATGGAATAATTCCTTATTTCACCATGCATTTGGGAGGAACAACTGTGTGTGTCGAATTTGAAGTGGTTGATGTGCCTCTTGACTACAACTTATTGTTAGGAAGGAGTTGGACTTATGCGATGCATGCAATGGTTGCTATGATTTTTCGGTTCGTGTGTTTTCTAAATGAGGGTCCGATTGTGAGAATTGACCAGTTGTCCTTTTCCCTTCCTAACCCTTCATTGGGGGCTTCCACGGTCATGATGATTGATAATCCACAGACTGACATTGTCAACTTAGGCGTTGTTCTTTTTTCGTCATTGATGGAAACTTTTGACTACCCGCCACCTTCTAGTGATGTCAAACTTATATTGGATGTTGCCGACCAGCCTAGGGATGAAATTATACAAGTGTCATTGTTTCGAATGAGATACTTTAAATATCTCTGGACTCTACCTTCCCCATCGGCCTCGATGGAAGGTACATGGAATCTTGGCATGGCCATGCCCTTGTCCGTGGTTGAGGTTGCATACAAAATTGTCCAACAAACTTTGACCAACCTCAATCTAACTCCTACACAGGAGTTATATTTAGTTTTTTATCCTATTTGGGCTCAAGGTTATCTTTCCACTCAGGATCCTTTAGACTTGAACTTTTCCTATGATGAGGAAATTCTTGAGGAAATGACTGGTCTCGATAGACCTTAGGATGATCTAGATCATAGATATTACTTCCTTCCTGATTTAAGGAGAATAGAGGAGGGAGAATTTGTTTCGATTGTGAATGGAGATCATTCTTGTCCTATCAATCCTTTGGCTACTCATGGATATTAACCCTAGGGTAACATGGAAAGTATCACTACAACGATTCCCATAGATATCTCCAAAAACCCTGGCATTGTGGAGAATGTTTTCTTCATAGAGGATTTCTCCTTCGAAGAGATTTGAAATTACACTGAGTTATTCAAGGAATTTCGCGATGTTTTTCTCTAGTCTTATGAGGAAATGCCAGGCATTGACCCAAAAATTGTCAAGCATGAAATTACGACTTATCCTGATGCCAAGAAATTTCGATAGAAGCTTCATCCAATGAATCCTCAAAAAGTGACAACAATTAAGGTAGAAGTAGAAAAAATTCTCAAAGTTGGTTTTATCTACCCCATACATTTGACGGAATGGGTGTCAAATCTAATTCTAGTTAACAAGAAATAGGGTACGACTCGAGTGTGCATGGAATTCCATGATTTGAATAAGGTCTGTCTAAAAGACAACTTACCAACCCCATTCATTGATCAAATTTTCGATGAGTATGTAGGCTGCGAGGTATTTTCATTCATGGATGGCTTCTTGGGATACAATCTGATTCAGATAAAACCCAAGGACCAGCATAAAACAACTTTTATTTTTCCTTAGGGCACGTTCACATATCGTTAAATGCATTTTTTCTTGAAGAATGTTGGAGCTACCTTTCAGCAGGGCATGTTGTTTTCTTTTCATGATCTTAGACATATAGTCAAAGATTATGTTGATGATCTCACATCATGCTCTCACAAGAGATCTGATCATCCCACTCATCTTCGACTAATCTTTGAGCGATGTCTCTACTATCGGATTCGCTTGAATCCTAACAAGTTAAGTTTCTATGTGAAGTTAGGTCGTCTCTTAGGTTTTACTGTTTTGACAACAAGGATCATGGTAAATCCTCTCAAGGTTGCGGCGATAGTCCAGTTGCCTCCCCCATGCATGATACCCAAGCTTCATAGCTTACAGGGGAAAGAGAATTTTCTTCGGTGTTTTGTCGTGAATTATGTCGAGATCACTAAAGGGTTTATGTGTCTTTTGAAAAAGGGAGTCCCACTTTGTTGGGATGAATTTTCTCAACGCTCCTTTGAAGTGTTAAAACACGTCGTGACATCTACCCCTCTGCTCTGGCCTCCTGATTATAAAAAAAATTTCTTGTTGTATTTGGTTGTTTTGAAAACAACCATCGGCATGGTCTTAGTTCAAGAAGATGATCTGCTCAAGGAGAATGTTATATATTACCTTAGCCAAGGCATGGTTGGACCAGAACTCAACTATTGTCACATTCAGAAGCTTGCTTTGGCAGTAGTTCATGTTGTCCAACGGTTCTGTCATTACTTTTTTCTCTGCAAGACCACTGTCATTGCCGCCATGAACCCTTTCCAATATGTGTTAACATGATGTGTCATTGGCAGAAAGATTAGTAGATGGATAGTCATATTATAGGAGTTTGACTTAGACTTTGTTTCTTTGAAATCCAAAAATTCATTGGTCTTTTTTGAGCTTATTTCGGAACTTACGGTCGATTCTAGTGATATCACGCCCGAAGAATTGCCTATAAAAGGAGATATTTTTTTAATTGCATCTTCAGATCCCTAGTATGGAGATATAATAGTCTATCTCTAGAATCTGAGGTGCCCCACTTCTACTTCCTATGATGAGCATCGACGAATTCGACATCAGGCATGAAATTATATTATACTCGATGACACTTTGTGTCATGAAGGTGTGGATTTCATTCTTCATTGATGTCTTATCCATGAAGAAGTAGAGCTCATTTTGAATGACTATCACACCGGAGCATGTGGAGGTCATTGTTCTGGGTTGGAAACAACCCAAAATATTCTACGTGTAGGTTACTTATGGAGCTCATTAATCAAGGATTGAGTTGAAGCAGTCAAGAAGTGCCACTCGTGCCAAATATTCTATCGGAAGATGCAGGCACATCATTCTCCTATGTTTCATGTCATTGTTGTCGGTCCTTTCACCAAGTGAGGGATTGATTTCACTAAATTTCACCCGGCCTCAGCCAGGGGGCATCGCTACATCATCGTAGAAGTCGAATACTTCACCAAGTGGGTTGAAGCTATGACAACTTTCAACAATGATGGAGAAACAATGACTCTTTTCATATTTAATCAGATAGTAGCAAGGTTCAAAATTTTGAAGGAGATTGTCACTGACCATGGCAGTCACTTCCAAAACAAAATAATGATTGAGTTAACGTCAAATCTAGGGTTCAGGAAAGAACATTCATCACCTTATTACCTGCAAGAGAATGGCCATGTTGAAGTTGTGAATAAGTCACTCAATACTATTCTTTAGTGGACGATCAATTGTACCAAGTCAAATTGGAATTTGATGTTGTAATCAACGTTGTGGGCCTACCAAATGTCTATGAAGACTTCCACTAGTTTTTCACCTTTTCAACTCGTATGCAGGCTGGAAGAAGTCTTATCTATTGAGTGTGAGATTCCTTCTTTAAATTTGGCAGTGGAATTATTGTCGAACACTTCACCGATTGAGGAATGCCTATTATATCTCAAGCAGCTCGATGAACAGTGTCATGATGCAGCCTCAACCAAAGAGGCTCATAAGAAAGGAGTCAAGTGTCAGTACGATTAGTTCATTCATCCTCATATTTTCTCTGAAGGCAATCTTGTCTTGGTCTATGATCAAGACAAATATCCCCTCGGGGAAGGCAAGTTCAAACCCATGTGGATCAGACCATTCGTTATGAAAGAGGTCTTGAAGAAGGGTTCCTACCATCTAGTTGATTTTGAAGAAAATGCATTGGAGGAGCCTAGAAATGGGCTCTACCTCAAGAAGTATTACTCTTAGATTGGTCACCTAGGTGACTTCTTGTACATATGTATAACTTCTTATACAGTTTTTATCTTCTTTTGTTTGTGGACGTGTAGTTATTTATGTCTTATTTTTCATTGTGGGAGATGTCAAGTGAATTGGAGCTATATTTTGGGTTCGCAGACAGTGCTAGTCGACACTCATAGGCTTGCTTCCAAAGCTTGGGTGATTTTCACACCTGGAGTCTAGTTTCTATCTTCCAGAGGTATTTGTCTAGGTGACGCTACAAAAAACATTGTCGAATACAGTGCAGTGATAGAATTTCTTCATGGCGCTTTATGGCATGGCATTTCTCACCTCCGGGTCTACCTAGATGCTCAGTTAGTTATGTCTCAGTTAAATGGAGTTTACTGCATTTATGATCCCACTCTACACTGACATTTCCTTAGGGTACATCTCTTAGAACATTACTTTGATTGCATTACGTGTATCCATGTTCCTAGGAGATTTAATCATATGACAAATACTCTAGCTAATCAAATATTAGATTGACATGTTGCACGCACATAAAAGGAAACGTACATGCAAACACATGTAAATACATTTGTAAAAATGTCATCCATAGGAAAAAAAAGATGTATATATATATATCAAAAAGTGTCATGAGTACATAGGTGGGTGTGAACACCTCAAAAATAGTGTTTAGTATAAATAGTTGGGCTTATGCCCTCAAAAATACATGTACAAAAAGTTCCCTCGACACATCAAAGTTCTATCCTACTTAAGCATGGGGCATATTGGCATTTCCATAATGCACAATGGCATTGGCCAAATACCAGAATAGCTAGACCCATGTTCATGGAACCCCTACTACAAGAGGCTGCATAGTAGGTCAGAGATCCTCAATCTCAGCCATAGGTACAGTGCAAGTGAGCGGAGTGAGGTTGCACTCCAATCACCTGAGAACTATATTAGCCTCTCCAGCTAGGGGGGGGCTATAGCTAATGGTCCTATAAATGCTACTAGTCTTGCCTCTAGTTGAGGACGTCATTGAGTGTAACATCCCCAACATCCAACTGGGCTATGCCACATAAACATTTTCCAACTGTATGCAAATTAAAACATATACACACACAAACTCTTGCGAAACTTTATATATATGAATTAAAATAGAAAAATACATTTTGTAAATGAAAATATTCGTACGTAAATAACATTAAACATATAGATGCAACATACAAAGGAAATGCCCATAAATATAAGGATAGGTATAAACCACACATAGGAAAAACCCATAAAAACAAACACACAAATAATAATGGAGCATATAAATTAACACATAATTGACACTTATCTTGGTAAAAATATCACCAACTATGTGCAGACCTTCCATGAACCTCCCAGCCTTAGACCACACTACTCATCACTCTCAATAGTGGGTCACCCTGAGCTGGGAGTAAACTCCACCCGAGTAAAGGGATTCTTAACCAGGCTGATGTATCTCAGACAATAGGAAAGACTTTGTCACAGGTGCCAAATCAAACTAACATCCTAAAGTCCCTCATTCCCCACATTCCTGTCCCACCCCAGGAAGTTTTCTCCTTCTCTGCTCAACAATCCCTCGGCTTCCCCACTTCCCTTCCAGGGCTTCAACAACAGGCCAGACATGAAGTCTCAGAGCCCTGTAGCTGTAGTTTAGAACCTTTAGGAAATCAATTCCAAACAATTCTCTCACCTAGAGAGAATCTCTCATGGGCCTGAAAACCTACCTCTTTAGTATCCCATGGGCCTGAAAACTCACCTCTTCAGTGTCCCATGAGCCTGAAAACCTACCTCTTTAGTCCAACTCCCAAGCTAAGGTACAAGAAGGTACAAGAAGGTATGGAGGATAGTTCATTGAGTGAGTGATTGATGATGGAATGATTCAAAAATGAACTAATTCTAAGCCATATGTATGCATGTCCCCAACTTGACACTTGTCATGTTGAGAGCTACTTTGGCCCACTTTTCCCCCATCCTTAGAACTTAGGATAAAATAATTATCCATACTTTAGACTTTAAGGAATATTAATATAATATTTCTTTTTGAATTAATCTCCATAGATTATCCCTTTTCCTGAACTTTTATCCCCCCCTTTCCCTAACTAGTGGAGTTTAGTCCCTCATACTTTTTTATCGTGGTCGGTCTACACGCATCGATGTATTTATATTAATGATGAGACATATACAAAAATAGGCTCACTGGCCTTTAGAATCTAGGATCTTTGGCCTAATTCAAAACATAATCCTCCTAGCTTTTAATAACTGGCTCACCAGCCTATAAAACACAACATATACACAAAGGCTCCCTCACCTCAAAATTGCGCACACTTAATTTTGTTGCACGCGGTATCCTGGAATGTGAAAACTTCATCATTTTAGTGTGTGGTACATGTGCACCCTATACCATGCAAGGTGCATACAAAAATTGATATCAAACAACTCACTAGCTTAAGTAGATTTGCATTTACATTTACAATTGGGTTCGGCCTAGGGGTATTACACCGAGTCCTCATGAAGTCTGTCGGGCACAGAGGTCCCACATATATATAGAAGATACACAAGAGTCGGTACTTTGTACACATATAAAAATGATATATATAAAAACAATTAAAAATTAAATAAATTTAAAATCATGTTACTTATCTCGCCTCGCTCCTCGCCAGGAGGCATGGGCATGTTTGGATCTCTAGAGAAGTTGATCCCAGTGTCAGGGTAATCCTCAATCACCAGAATCTATCGTGCCCACCAGTTGAAAAACTTGTCATCGAAGGCCTCTATGGTCCTCCCTCCACCATGTCATGGAAACAATGTTTCCCACCTGTATACTGTTGGGAAGGAGGCGACATGCTCCCATACCGTCTCTCTGGGACTGAGATTGGGTACCCTCTCACGAAAAAAGGAACATAAAATAGTACCAAACCCAAATTTCTTGTTGGTATGTTGTCGACACTCTGTCAGTTGTCTCTTCATGCATGTCAGCATGGTTGTTCTCTAGTCAAAAGTGTGTGCCTTCTGACATTGAATGGCACAGTTCATGTGTGCTCAGGAGTCCTGATGGAGGGCTATGGATCCATTGACCTACCCAATCAATAGCAAGATCGCTCACAGAGTCAAACTAGTGATCTTGTTAATCGACACCTCAGAACCAACCTTCTTAGTGTCGGCCTCATAGTACATCCGAATATAATCCTTGATGTTCAAAGGCCCAGGGAAAACCTCCTCATATTGAATGGATCCCCTCTCCTCGAGAGGTTATTTAAGAAGTAGATGTCATCTATCGTGGGGGTCAGGGATTGACCCTCTAGCATGAATGCCTCTGCATCCGGGTATCAATAATCCACAAGTGCGTTGAGTAATATGTGTTTTTCCCTCATAAACAGACACTGGAAGAACTTCCATAGCCCATAGTGTTTTAGTGAGGCGACAAATGTAGGGTTCTCTTCGACCAAAATTTCAATGTCCTCATGCTCCCTCTCCCTCCAATGGACATACATTGAGTTTCATGTAAAAATGGAGAAAGATTAGTACTTGCATTTTTATTTTTTCCAAGCTTGCAAGCGTGAATGCAGGCTGTAGCCACAGTCGTGTATGTATGCAAGCAGATTGTTTAATGCCTGAGTACATATGCGGGTTTTTCTTTGACATCTCGTATACACGCATGGATGCTCTTTTTAAGAGATATTTTCCCCTAAAAAAAATGCATAAATGAAGAATTGAAATGCAAGAGGGATGATTTTGTACTTACTTGGTCCAATTAGAAGTTTGTTTCATCCAATGAAGATCCCATAATCAAATCTTTTAGAAAACGGGTTTTTTCTCCTTTTGGTTAATTTTGAATTGCAATGGTAAAAATGAGTTGTCAGCTTCTATTTATAGACATTTTTGGCCCTTTTTGTGGATTTTTGACTCCTCTTTGTCATTTTTCCTAGATTGGTGATTACTTGATTCTTTTTATGAGTTTCTTATTGGACGCTCCTCTACTCTTTTCATTTTGGTTTGGTAAGTTTTGGGGGATGGGTCACTTTTGGGTATCCTTTGGTAAAAGTCATTTTTTCCAACTTTTTGCATATAAGTTAGGATTTCATCTACACTTTTTTCATATCGTTGTCTTTTCCTCTTCAACATAGGATCAAACCCACCGAAGTGCGGCACAGAACCTTCATTGTTTCTTTAGAAGTGTCATAATTAGGTGGTAGAGCCTACCTTTACATGGATTCCCTAGGTAGATCCTTGTTGAATTTTGGAATCCATGTTGTTAGTAATGAATATAGTGTTGGGAGTCCTTGTTAGTCCTATCATGATTATGAGATTAAGACTCATCTGTTTGATGCACCATCATTCTTGTCCTTACCCTCGAGACTCCATAAATGAGCATGTTTTGTTGTCTTTCAAGCTCTCTTTGAAATATGAAAGAAACATGCAACAAGACTTTATTTATTCTTTTCGATCTTGTTTGGATTAACTGAGAAAAGTAGCCCCTGGAGTCTTCTTTAAGCCCTTTTCAGACTCTCTAAAAATGAAAAGATTGTTGAGCAATCTTGTTGTCATTCACGCTCACCAAACTGAAATTTTAAGGCACATCTGCCTGGCAGTAGTTTACCCCTTTTTTGGTCTGGATGGCTAATTTCATGAATAAAGGTATACTCTAGGAACTTTGTTTCACTAGAAGAGTATTCTCAGGCATAAGTTTAACCCTTTTTCGAGCCTGAGGGGATAAATCTTCGAAAAAGGAACATTCTCCTTGGTTTTGGTTTATCACCTTTTTCGGGCCTTGGAGATTACTTACAAAAAATGAACCCCCCCAAAGTCCATAGTTAAGCTCTTTTCACACTCCCTAAAATCGAAAACATCGTCAAGTGACCTTGTTTCTTCACACTCATTAAATTGGTCCAAAAGAACATCTAATGGCATGATTTTAAACCTCTTTCCATCCTATAGATTATAGCAGAAAAAGGTACACCTCAGGAGATTTGTTTCATCATAAGAGTTCTCATAAGTCATGACTTTTATAGTTTTTTCAGGATAAGGAGACTAAATTCAAAAAAAGGAAGTGAGTTTATAGTTAAGCTCTTTTCAAACTCCTTAAAATTGAAAATATTCTTGAGTGATCTTGTCTTTGTCACACTCGTTAAAATGGTTTTGAATAGATGTCTTTTCGGTGCAAGTTTACCCATTTTCAAACTGACTATAGTGTTCTTTTGTATTTTTTCAGACTCTCTAAACGTGAAAAAACTACCGAGCTTACCTTCTCGGGGCTTGTAAAAATTACATTGAAGGGGTCTCATTGTGTCTTGCTTAGTCATATTTTCGAGTCTCAAGTTTGCGTCTTTGGCCTAATGTTGGCTCCATGTTGCTCTCAACTGAACCTTTGAAGCATGCATTATAAGCAAGCCTTGTATCATTTCTTGCCTCTACAACCTAACACCTTGACCGATGGAGGAGTTTTCCCCGAGTGTCATTTTCCTGCACATGTCTCCTTTCTCTAAGAATTAGTATGTACCTTACGCTTGGAACTAGTATGGTTGCTAGCGACACTCATTCCTCCTTTATAACCTAGCATTCTTTTATTTTTTTTCAAGCTCTTAAAAAATTAAAAAAGACAAAAACATCAAATATTCCAAAAAGAGGGGACGGGAAATATGTATTCTTTTTTCAGCAACACAGAGAGTCTCCCTTAGACAAATCACATCCTTTTTTTTGTTCATCAAGCATTGGGATCTAGTATGACCTTAGGAAGTTGTTCTCACTACATAGAGTTGTGACCTCCTCTGTTTGGTTACTCTTCCAAACACATGGAGAGTTTGTGTTGCCTCATGCATCATGAACTTATGTTAATGTCATGTTGCCTAAGTTTGATCATCTTTCGTGATTTTTTCCAAGGGAAGTTTCACTCAACTTGATTCGACCTTTCTGCAGTTTGTCTCTTGACCTCATGAGTTGGTCATCCCGAGAGTCCAGTCAAGTCCAGATTCAAAATCAATGAAGTTTTCTTTATGATCATCGAGATCCTCATGTCTTTACCAGATGAGTTGTCGAAGACCTTGGGGTAGTGATTTATAAACTACCATTGTAATCTTACCTAATTTTTTGAAGATCTCGAATTTGTTGCTCGAGCTCTAAAGGCCTCATCTCCAGCCATGGACATCACTAGCTTATTGAAGATGAATACTATGCTTGTATATCTTTGATTGATTTTCAGATGTAGGTCCATTGTGTATTTATCATGGATATACTTATATAGTAATATTACATGGATATACAGTGTATTTGATTGGAATCCATGATTTGATTCATCCCAAGCATGGGTATGCCCTCCTCAAAGAGATAATTGATGTTTTGCAGATGGAACCTCCCGAACTCTAGTCCCAGGCTCACTTGATTTTGTACATTGGTGAAGATGTTGTAATGAATTTCAGCCATTGGTTTCTCTTCTGACCTCACACATTAGGGGGAATTTGTTATATCCCTAAAATTCCCTACTCATGCATACATGGCCTTGGCCCTCTTACTTGCATATTTTTCCAAATCACTGTTGAGAAACTTTTCTTAAAAAACCATTTTTTAGAAGATGTACGTTCTCTAAACCATTAAAACCCTCATACATACGCTTTTTGCACCACTAAAGCTAGAGTACATATGCTTGATGCACCATTACAGCTCGTGTATTCTTGCAAAATTTGCAAAAATTAAAAAGTTGCAAGGAATTCGTTGAAATTCATGGGCTATTGGAAGTTTCCCAACTAATCCACCTGATATAGCCCATCACCCAACCGAATAACCATCATTTTTCCATATAAAAGGAGGTTTTGGGGTGTTATTTCACATCCAAGCATAAGAACATTGAAACTCTGTCCAATTTCACTTCCCCTCAATGCCCAAGATTTTGTTGCCTTTTGTGAGATATTGCCTTAGCATTCCCTCATCAACCCCTTCTCCCTCCATTCAATACATTCCCTTATTTAAGGTGAACTGAAGATTGAGAGAGGGTGTCCATTCAAGGTGAACTTGGAGAATGGTAAAGAGGATCATGGACCAATTTTGTGGAATTGTGGCCGACATAGATTGCAAGTTGTAATCTTTGTTTGATGAATAAACGAATCACATTTTTTTGTCCCAAATGATGATGTTTTGTGTATTTTCATTGATTTATACTTATCATTTTATATCTAACGCTAACTCATGAATAGAATAACATGCTTGTAGTCCTTGTTTGTCTATATTTGGATGTAGGTCAACCTTGGGAGGAGATGTACATTCATTAGAACTACCAAGTTTGAGGAGATCATCACCAGACGTGGGATCAAAGGTATAGTTACCTGATATATTCTCTTATTTCTTTCTTTTCATTAGTTTTCATATTTTTGTGGTAGAATAGAGAATTGATTAACTTTTAGATGGTTATTCTCTCTATCTACATCTTGAACCCTGGGGTAGTTAAAGGGGGGTTTTCCTGCTAGCAGTGAAGCACCTTTTTTGTTACGTGATCGGTTTGATATCTACTAATTTGACATTGCAGGCATTTCATTTCCGATGAATATTGTCCATAATATATAATATTATCATTAGGACATGCATCAATAGTCCGATACTCCATTTCAATATCTTTCATAGTGGAATATAACTCTCGGTATGTGTGAGGTAAATTATTTGACAGTGGTAATAAAAATTCACCTAACAATCTACAACATAAAAAATAACTAGTTAATGTAAATAATAGTAACAAAACATATTGCATTGTCCCCATGGTGTAGAGAAGTTGATGAGGAAGTGTGTTGTTAAGGAACTCTACAAGTGACATCTTTGGTTCGAAACTCTTGGGGACACCTCAAATCGAGCCATGTTAAGGGTTGGTGCGGTCCAGGCTGAGTGAGATCCCCAAGTGATTTTGATGGCTTAGATTCCCCTGGGTCGTGGCATCTCAGCCACAGGCCAATTTCGCAAGTCAGGGATATTTAACTAACAAAAAAAAATATTGCATCCTTAATAAATTGCACATTGATTTACACTAAAAAACAAATAAAAGGAATTTAGATCTTTACATAGATGTGATGAAATATATCGTTACATACCTTAATATCTGTGTGAAACAAGTGTTTGACAAACCATTCAATTCCTTCAAGTTCACCAACAAAATTATAGTTGAGAGAACATTTGTTCTTGAGCCTTCATAAAGGGGTTTTTGTGCCTTCAGAAAGGGATTTAACAAAAGAAGACTTCTATTTAAAACAACTAAGACACATTGTTTGAAATATGGGCACGTTGAAGGGGGGTTCTCATATCGTCCCATGGTATGTTATTAAATATTATAATATATTGTACTCTTTGTATTGACCATAATATTTATAAAATTTTCTTTTGTTTTAATATTTTTTATATACATTAATTTTTTTGATTAATTTTTGTAATTATAAAGGTAAATCCTCCTAGGTGTCTATCACTAGACGAATATGCAGTGCCTAGTAGTAGTAGAAATATTATTGTACAGCTGAGGAATATGGTCATATGTATATTGAATATCATCATGATCAAGTTATTTCTATGGAATTAAAAGATGACACCAATAATACCATTGAGGCAGATGATGGGACAAATAGATTGATCTAGTACATATATTATCCTCTCGATGCGGATGAAAACTTCAATGTTGTGATCGAGTGATTATTCAATTATGTGCTCCCACTTGGCGCTAAGCCATTTTTATTACCTCTCATGAACAAGCACTGGAACTAAGGACTTATCGAATGTCAGAATACTAGAACCTTCCCAAAATGACATAGACTTAGCTCTCCTCATCCCCATCTGGTGGATTAACTTGTGGGAAATGCCACAACCCAAAATCAACACAGGTCGTTGATCAAGCTTCTAAATGGGAATTTGGATCCACTTCAGGATATCAACATCAGATCACTTGTGTTCTAACTCTGATCTTCGTAGCATGACAGGAAAATTTTGTTAGGATATCGATAGGCATTCAAACTTCTGATGATCTTTGAGCACGCAAAATATGACTAATGAAACTGTTATTGCTTTCGTATATCGATGAATGTGTGAATTCTAGTCTATACATGGATAAAATTTGGCATTGTCATTACTAGACAAAGGCATGTTTGTACTATTGTCTATATATCGAAGAATTATCAAACTGTCTTTGTTATAGATACGACCATACCTTGCTAACAAGAAGTGTAACTTTTTTCAAAATATGGCTCCCTGGCGTCGTTATAGTGACGTAGTGAGAAGGGTTTTCAGAAGTATGACAAACATCAGGGAGCATGAAAAACAAATATTGAAAGAGTAGTAATTTGCGACGGTGTGATTAATTTAACTCATATCATCATGAAATGTTGTCTAATTTTGACCCCATATGTATTAGTGAATCCATTTGGGTTATGGTGTGATATTTTTAAAATGGTGGGTTACCATCCTCATAATTGTCCATTGATGCAGAAAAACTAGAGCACTACTAGGAACATATTTTTCAACTTTTGTAAGTCAGTAGGACATGAATAAAATGATTATAGCACATTTCACTTGATGAGAGAGTGCACTGCAGATGCATATAGAGTACAAGAAGAAGAATCAAAAGGAGGAGCTATGCAGTATAATAACCCGAGAAGAGTTTATAATCAATGAGGATGAGGAGGTTTCAGAGGCCATGTAAGAGGTCCAATCATATGTTATAATTGTAATTATCATGGAAATTTAGCATGTGACTACCTAAATCCATGAACAACATGTATGTATTGCAGAGAACTAGACCATGTGATGGAGCATTGTCCAAAATTGATACAAAAATGGAAATAAAAGAGGGATACAAATCTACATATGATAGCAGTAGAGGCATGTGAAAAAAAACTAATATAGAAAAAGCTACATGGAGAGGGACAGTAACTGGAATAGATGTGATGGATCAATGGAATAGAATCCACCAATGGGTAAGAAAAGAAGCAGAGCCACTATTGTTGTTTGATCTCGGAAAAGATAAAGAGACCTACCATCAAGCAAGAAAAGAATTAATTGGAGAAGACTAGATAGCATCAAATTCGAATGTGCAACCCTTGCATGATAGACCATCGGTGTGTGATATGCCTCTAGTATATGACCCTTCAGAAAGGCGAGTTGAAAAAGTAAGAACTTTTAAATATTTCTTAAGAAGTTGTTTAGAATTAATGAAGGATGAATATTATTTAAGCATGTTTCATGGAATGACTAACCACTGTGCTCAAAATAAATATCTACCTATCGCACACATAAAAGCTAATTAGGTTCACTGTAAGAAGAATAAAAATAGGGAGTTCTAGCTTAATGTACAAATAGGGAACTATGACATGGACAATATCATTCTATATCTAGGATCCAATGTGAATGTGACCCCAAGAAAAACTTGGGAGATGATGGGCCAGCCTAAGTTGATTTGATCTCGTATCTAGTTTATATTAGAGATCCATTATAAAAAAAAAAATCAGTTAGAAGGTTGACAGGAGTAGGTTTCAATATTGATGGAGTGCGCAATGTAGTAGACTTTGAAGTGATCGAAACAGTAGAGGATACTACACCATATCCAACATTTTTTGAAATTGATTGGGAATTTGATAATCAAACTATCATTGATATAAATAAAATATGGATGGTATTCAAAGTAGAAGAATTGAAGTTTACCGCGTCATTAGATCCTACTGAAGGAAGGAGATATGTGGAGCCAACAAAGAGAAACGAGCTTGACACTCTATATAATATGACTATGTGAATGGACAATTATGTGAATCTTATAGATGAAGGCATACTTAGTTGGAGAAGTATGAGTTCATGTGCATCATAATCAGAAGAAGATCTGGAGAATAAGCAACAAAGACTGCATGAAGTATCGATAAGATAATGTAGAAGGATTACCCGTGTGTTACGATGGATTGGAACTAAAATAGTTGAACCTCCAAGGTATGATGGACTAACTGAGGTAGTTTATTTTATAAGAGAGATTGAGTTGAAAATATCATATCAAAATAGGCTATTATCTTTGTATGTCATGTTTAAAGAAACCCCTACGAGGTGGTGGGATACATACAAGGTTGGAATAAGAAGTTGGAAGTAGTGCAGAAGGTTATTACAAGTCAGATTTGAAACAAAAAATGAAAGTATTATTACGAAGTATAATGGATTAAGTTTCCCAGAAGACCATATTATGAGGTGTACCATGACATGTATATAAATACCTCAACAAGAATGGACACATTTCTTTTTGTATAATCTGGACACTACTCCAAATAATTGGTACCTAGAACTAGAAATGAGCAGAGGCATAGAATATTGGGAAAAGTTGACCAGGAACTTCAAGGTAATGTTTAGTTTTGAAAATAATAATCCTTTGATTGATTTATCCCTGCAGGTTATCAAGAATAATATTTTCACATCAAAATATTTGATATGGTACACACCTTTGTATAGTGTGTTAAAGTTGAGTAAATTGTTGGATGAAGAAACAATCTACAAAGGTAACCTACAAACCAACTTTAAGACTGGAAACTAGCCTTTCCAATCTAGCGAGGGCTCTGTCTAAGACTTCATATATGATAGACATATTTATTTAAATTGATGGCTAGATTTTTGAGATAATTTTTCAAAGTTTGCTAACAAAAGATAGTATTTCTAGAGCTATGGAGTTTTCCCCTGAGAAAAAAAAACAAAAAACAAAAGCAATGCTTGGTAGATATAACTCCTCAGAGGAACAAAGGATAAATAAGGTGATGAACTTTAGTGTTTAGTTTGATCATGTAGCGTGAAAGAAGAAAATAAACATACAACAAGATCAAAGCACCACAAAGGATGAATTTTCACCTTAGTTGAGAGGATAAACAAAATTTAAATCAGTTAAGTCTAGAACACCATTAGATGAATTTTGGAATTTTAATTTAGCAATTTAAAGAGAAGAAAAGTGCACATGAAAATAAGTACACAGGGAATACATACAAAGAAGAGTGCAATCTTCAAATCACCACCATTATAATCTTTTTCATGAGGAATTGATGACTTATGCATTTGTATTTCTTTTGATTCAAAAAATTACATTGAGGATTAAAATGTCTATACTTCTTCCTGCATCCCCCCCTTTTCTCATAAAAAATAGTCAATGTATATAGAAAAGTAAATATACACTTATCTTCTAGTAGTCATACTACTATCTTCTAGAGTTATGGATCTGGTTGTTTTCAAAGAGAACAACAACCTCTACAAAATTTAATAAAAATAGGAAAGTTGATTTGCTAATCATAACCTATCCGGATTGTTATTTACAATAATAATTTTTTAAGAAAATTTCAAACATATGATTGTGATGAGTCATCACGTGTATCCCTAGACAACACTGTCACTTTTGTACAATACACTCTGGTTTCTGTTGCACAAACGTTGCCTGTGATATCTACACAACGATTTCTTGCGGTGAATTTTCATGTTGAGGTTTCTCGTGTGAATCCAGTTGGAAGAAAAGGATGGGATCATTTAGTTTGTCTGTATCTTCCTTGTCCAATCTCACTTGTACTTGTAAGGCCCTCTTAGCCTTTCTTAATGAAAATTTATATCTCTTTAAAATCCTCACCTGTCTCAACAAAGATGCATTCCTTTTCAATTTTGATTTAGAGTCAAAGAGAGTTGCACATGCATCGTCAATAGCTGGTCTACATTTCTTGTATTTTTTCATGATTCCTTCCTCTCATATTATTTTTTGCTCCCTAAGCTTAATGATATCATATTGAGATTATTTTAGCTACTTTTTCAGCCATTTTATATTATGTTCTCCTCCTGTTGGTGAGATAGGAGATCTATGACCTTCCTTACTCTGTGATGCTTGTGTTTCAATAATTATTTCTATTAGTTTCCTCCTCAATTCTATGTTCTCCTAATATAATTGGGCTATAACATGTTGAGCTTTCTTTATTTTTTGTTTCACCTCCTTGATATATGCATCTTCCTCACCTATTTCCACTTGATTTTCATCAATCTCCTGGGATTCACATTCAACAAACTATATATAAATTGTGCATATAGGACACCTCTTAGTAGAGGACCTAGTGCATAGTTTACTGGGAGCTTGTGTCTCCTTAGTTTCATCAACAAATCTTAGTTTGTTTATTTTCTTCGAGGTTGGATGAATGAGTGATTAGTCTTCAATTTCTTTTTTGTTTTCCCTTTCAGCAACACCTCCTCCTCTTTCCTCTCATCTATGAAATGTTGATTTCTCAACAGATAAGGGAATATCTCCTTTTGGATCCCTGGGTATGTTTGTTGAAATCGAGAAAGAATCCTAGTCCCTGTTTAATTTTTTGAGCTCCTCAACCACCAACATATTATTCAAGGAAAAATGGAATAGGTTATTCTTTGGCTAGTCATCTTTGGCTTGAACAATGTCTTCCATATTTCCCAGGATTCTACTTATGAAGAAATATAATTTTAAAGGACTTATCCCTATGAAATGCATCAGAAGCCTGATATGGTATTGATGTACCTTGTCAAATATTCCCTCACAAGTAAAGTACTTCTGGATTATCCTCAAAAATTTCTCAAAAGGTTCCAAAATATAATCACTGGGAATGTTCACTCCAATCTTCCAATTTCTGTATATAGGTTTGATAAAATCAATATAAAATGAATTATCAAAAGGCATAACTTTAAATCATTTTTCTCCTTGCATAGGAATCTTTGTCACAACTGATATGGTTTCCTCTGACACTTGAAAAGTGATCCCTGCAATAGTTGCATTGACACACATAAAGTTAAGGGAGAACTTCTTGGTTAGTTGTGCATTATACCCTTGAACCTTTTCATGGAATCTTATGCATTTGGCTTGTTCAAAGGACACTCTGATTGTTGGGTCTACGTCTACTAATTTTAAATCATATGGTTCAAACCTCACGACTTTCCCTCTTCTTGCATTATTTATTTTTCTTTGAGGAGTTTTCATGATGCTGATATATGTCAATTTCAATTGTGCAACAATAGATTGTAATAGCCTCTGCACAGCGGAAAAGAGAAAAATAAACTATGAAAACAAACGAGAGCAATGAACTTTGCGCAGCGAATGAGAATACTAAATTTTTCATGGTGCACGGAAAAGGAAGCAATAGGAAATCTTTGCGCATCAAACAAATCAGTGATAAAAAATTCAGTGCAACAGTAAACAACAACAGAAAAATTCAGCGCAACAATAAACAACAACAGAAACTCCTCACAATGAGGGAAAACTTGGCACATGAGTAGGTAATAAGAATTTATCTCAAAAGAAAGAATATTGACTGTGTGAAAAACAAACTCGTTCCAGAAGCTAATTTTCAATGGGCTCCAAGGAAAGATTTTGAACAATTATTGAAAGCAATGGAGGATACGCAACAAAAACAAAGTAACAGATTTACTTAGCGACTGGCAACACACAATAATTACGTATCAAAGGGATTTGAAGCTTACTGGAAAGGCTATGGATGAATCACAAGTATTGAAGGTGACAGAGAAACATGAAAGGTAACCAATATTTATGTTTGAATGAATAAGGAACGAAATGATGAAAAGGGATGGAAAATCCATAGTGACAAGATGTTTTAAGCCAAGTTAAAGATTTGTGCGGCAAGCTTGTGCAGCGGGTACACCTTTTGAGTTTGCAATGGTGAAAATTATATGGAGTGCCATGATTATTCCATTTTATAACCTTATGATTAGGTAATGATGAACGATAATATTTCTTTACATGTCATTCATCTTAACCACTTGATTCGAATTTGGTACATAATTTCCCACTTTTCGACATGACTCGAGACTTAGGAAAATAGACCTTTACAACTTAAACATGACGAACCTTACACTCTTTTAACCAAATTATGGATAAAACCCTTCCTTGAAATTTTAATCCATTATTTATTTAGTCACTGACCTCATAAACTTTGACACACTAACTATGATTCATCTTGGAAAGTCTTGATTTTTTCCAAGATCAAGGCTTGACTGTGAATTTTGTTTAAACAAACCTCTAATTCTAACTATAAAAATCATGATGATAACAATAGAATCCAATGGGGATGTCATCCTCCCAGTGAGGTAGCAAAGAAAAGTAGACCAAGTTCCTGACTATTGGGATTTTCCCAACCTCAACCCTGCAACTAGAAAACTAGTTTATCCAAACTCGTGATCCTCTAACTGTGCAACTGAAACCAAATGAAAACTGAAAATTGAAGTTGAAAACTGAAAACACACATGATGAAGACTAACAATGAAATTTACAAAAGGCTTGATACTCAAGATTATTTATATACAAATTATCCTATGCTACTTTCTGAGAACAAGTACTGAATCAAGTGACCTCACATTTCCAGTGAACCCAATCAAGAAGTTGGGTACTGGATTGAAACGGGAATTCCACTTCTCCAATCACAAAGCCATGCCTAAGATATGATAACATGTTCCACCATCTCAGATTGTCTCCATAACCTATGAACATTACAAAACTAATCTCCATTGAAGATTCCAGTAGATCTGCGAAGGGATCCTTGAAATGATACACAAATAACTCTTGTTGATCAACAAGAAGATAAGATTAATTATGATCTTTCGATGTTGTTCCTTATTCAAGTTCTTCATTATAACTCTTGTGACCATTTTCAAATAAAAAAGAAACAACTTGTTGATCATTGTTTTGATTTGCCAAGAAATAATTTGAATATTGTTGGACACTTTCAATAGGAATTTCCTCAGCATGTGCTACAAGAATTTCTAAAGGTAACTCTTCGCATGATTCAACAAGCATACCAATCCGATTCTCTAAAATTTCTGAATTCTGAACAACATTTATATTTTTATTTGAAGGTTGTTTTCTAATTGAAAATTCATTTTCTGTAGGAAAGATGAACTTTGGACTACTAACCTCGGGCCTGAGATCATAATGCTTGTAATAGTGAGACACTGCAACCTCATACCCTATTTCAAACTGCTATGAATCAGGTAGTAACATTTTATTTGTCTTCGATTAATACGATTCTTGTTGTTGGTCATAACATTCTTTAAAAGAAGATGAATCATGGTATAGCCTTTGTGTTTCTTGTTCTATCTCAAGTTCCATAAAAAGCTTATGTAAACATTCTAAATTATCCTCTTGTTCTATCTCAAGTTCCATTATAAGATTCTATAAACATTCTAACTTATCCTCTTGACTAAAGGTATGACATGAATCAAAATAAGAAAATAGAGCCGACCAAATATCTTCATACCATTTATACCTAGGAGACATATCAATCCATTTTCTGAAATTTTGAAAAGAAACAAGGTCTGCCACGAACCTTGTTGTTTTTTTTTATGAAGTACCTCAATAGGAAGTGAATATTTCCATTATGGAACCAAGAAACTCTTCATACTCCAAGATCTTTGAACAATCAAGTCACCATGAAATATTTACCTCTGGATTCTTCTACTAGTGGAATCACCTTCAAACGGATTTTATGATGTGTGGAGTCGCGATATGGATGATTTATATCCTCTTTGTGTCTTACTTTTTTCCACCATCAACAATTAGATCTGAACTTTTTCATTTATCCCAGGGAAGATTTCACCTTCGCTCCCTGGAAACAACGCCAAAATGTTAACGCTAAGTAAATTGTTGGGATCAAGAAACAATCTACAAAGGTAACCTACAAACCAACTTTAATATTGGAAAGTATCCTTTCCAATCTAGAGAGGTCTCTCTCTAAGACTTGATCTATGACTTGATCTATGATAAACATATTTCTTTAAATTGATGGATAGATTTAGAATTTTGAGATAATTTTTCAAGGTTTGCTAACAAAAGATAGTATTTCTAGGGATATGGAGTCAATCCCTAAAAACAAAGTAAACAATGCTTGGTAGATAGAACTCCTAAGAGGAACAAAAGATAAATAAGGTGATCAAATTCAATGTTTAGTTTGATCATGTAGGGTCAAAGAAAAAAAGAAACATACAACAGGATCAGAGCACCACAAAGGATGAATCCTGACCTTAGCTGAGAAGATAGACAAAATTTAAATCAGTTAAGTCTAGACCACCATTAGTTGAATTCTGGACTTTTAATTTACCAATTTAAAGAGAAGAAAAATGCAGATGAAAATAAGTACACAGGGAATACATACAAAGAAGATTACAATCTTTAGATCACCACCATTAGAATATTTTTCTTAAGGAATTAAAGACTTATGCATTTATATTTCTTTAGATTCATAAAATTACATTGAGGATCAAAATGTCTATACTTCTTCCCCTGCACCCCCCTTTTTTCATAAAAAAATAGTCCATATATATAGAAAACTAAAGATACACTTAGCTGCTAGGAGTCAAACTTCTATCTCCTAGAGTTATGGATCTGGTTGTTTTCAAAGAGAACAACAACCTCTACAAAAATTACCAAAAATAAGAAAGTCAATTTGCTAATCATAACCTATCTGGAATGTTATTTACAATCATAAATTCTTGAGAAAATTTCAACCATATGGTTGTGATGAGTCATCATGTGTATCGTTAGACAACACTATCACCTTTGTGCAGTAAATTCTGGTTTTTTCTATGCAAATGTTGGTTGTGATATATACGCAGAGATTTCGTGCGATAGATCTTCATGCTGAGGTTTATTGCATGAATCTAGTTGGTAGAAAAGGATGGGATCATTCAATTTGTATGTAGCTTCCTTGTGCAATATCACTTATAGTCGTAAGGCCATGTTTTCCTTTCTTAATGAAAATTTTTGTCTCTTTAAACTCCTCACCGGTCTCAATAAAGCCGCATTCCTTTTCAATTTTGATTGAGCATCAAAGAGAGTTGCACATGAATCATCAATAGATAGTTTGCATTTCTTGTAATGTTTCATGATTCCTTCCTCTGATATTCTCTTTTCCTCCCTAAGATTAATGATATCATATGAAGCTTCTCTTAGTTGCTTTTTCATCCATTTTATATTCTTTTCTCCTCCTGTTGGTGAGGTAGGAGATATCTGACCTGCCTTACTCTGTGATGCTTGTGTTTCAGGAATTCTTTTTGTTAGCTTCCTCCTCAATTATTTTTTCTCCTGATAGAATTGGGATATAACATGTTGAACTTTCTTTAGTTGTTGTTTCACCTCCTTGATATCTACATCTTCCTCACCTGGTTCCACTTTCTTTTCATGAATCTCCTAGCTTGCACATTCAACAAACTTTGTCTGAATTGTAGGTATAGGAAACCTCCTAGCAGAGGACCTCATGCACAGTTTGTTGCGAACTTGCCTCTCCTTAGTTTCATCAGTGAATATTAGTTTGCTTATTTTTTCGAGGTTGGCTAAATGATTGATCAGTCTTCAATTTATTTTCCTTTTCCCCTTTTAGCAACACCTCCTCCTCTTTCCTCTAAACTATGAAATGTTGATTTCTCAACAGATAAGGAAATATCTCCTTTAGGGTCCCTGGGAATGTTTGTTGAAATCAAGAAAGAATCTCAGTCCCTATTTAAATTTCCAAGCTCCTCAACCACCAACATCTTAATCAAGGAAAAATGGAATAGGTTATTCTCTAGCTGGTCATCTTTTGCTTGAACACGGTCTTCCATATTTCCTAGGCTTCTACATAGGAAGAAAGGTAATTTTAAAGGACTTCTCCCTATGAAATGCATCAGAAGCCTGATGTGGTATTGATGTACCTTGTCAAATCATCCCTCACAATTAAAGTTCTTCTGAATTATCCTCAAAATTTAGTTGTTATCACCTTGATATTTGTAGTTAGAATTAGAGGTTTGTCAAAAAACAAATCATAGTCAGGCCTTGATCTTGGAAAACATCAAGACTTTCCAAGATGAATCACAGTTATTGTGTCAAAGTTTATGAGTTCAATGACCAAATAAAAAATGGATTGGAATGTCAAGTAAGGGGTTTAGCCATAAGTTGGTTAAAAGAGTGTAAAGGTCGTCATGTTTAAGTTGTAAAGGTCTATTTTCCTAAGTTCCAAGTCATGTCGAAAATCAGGAAATTATGTACCAAAGTTGAATCAAGTGGTTAGGATGAATATCCTGTCAAAAAATATTATCATTCATCATTACCTAATTATGAGTGTTAGGATATTTATACACTTAGGAGTTAGTTAAGATCTACTTGGTCTAATGTGTCATTAGGTAAAAGTGTGTTTCTTAGTGTGTTTCTTTAGTATCCATTAGTATGCATTTGTAGTTAGGAAATCCGACGGTCACGATATGTTCCTGACATAGAGTGATCCGACATTTCATACTCTCCTCGATCTTAATGGCCATTGATCTGTGGCTTAACACCTTATTGGTCCATGATATCTATTTAAAGAGCATGGCGGGTTATTTTCCGATGATCGATTGTGAGAAACTCTCTTGTAAAATCTCTTTGTAGTCTTTTTCTTTGTATTAATAAATTGCTCCAAGTGGTCACGTTGGTTGGAGCCGTGGATGCTTCCCTGTAGGGGTTTTACCACATGAAAAACATTGGTGTGTTGATATTTGATCTGGTTATGTGAGTGCTTACTGAAGGTGCTCATCCTCTATTGGAATACATGTGTTGTCAAACATGGTATCAAAGCCTGTTTGAAGACCCATTCCTATTGTAGATTGAGATCGTGAAGCCAAGTTGTCACATCTCCATTTTCTATCATTTTCATACATTTTGGGGCCAAGAGGAATGTTCCATTGCGTCCATAGCACTTGTTTCAATTAGGAACACTTTTCGTTTCACTCAAAAAGGTTTTTGTTTGCCCAAGATATGACCATTACAGTAAGATCCGAAGGTATAAAGCCTGAATACGCATTTTTTAAATTTTTGCAAAGTAATATTTTGGTTTTATTTCAGTTTGATATTATTTATTTCCAGGTTGCTACTCTTTTAGATCTATGTATTCTCTTTGCCCTGCACCCTGTGGGGTCTTAGAAAACCATAAATGGATAGGAAAAGGTGCATCTTCCGAGTAATCTAACCGAGATCTAACCCTTGTTGTCATCGAGAAGCGAAATTGTTTTCTTGTGTGAAAAGACTTTTTTTTAAGCACGCCCTCCAATACCATATTCAATAACAACAACAACAACCCCAATCCTCTTGCGAAACAATATAATATGTTTTGCTAGACCATTTGGTTAAAAGTTGTCTTATTAAGTAAGATGTCTTGAGTTCAAGTCTCTCTTTTGTTACTTTTTTTTGGAAAAGTTCATGCTAAAATTGTAAAGTGTATTTCACTTCAAGTATAAAAGTGAATCTCTATAAGTAGCTTTTATATTTTATTTTAGAGTTATTTGTTTTGCATGAAGTAACTTCATTGTAAAAGTGATCCCTGCTTCTCTTTATAAAAGTGGGTCACTTCATAAAGCAACTTACACCACCACGTGGTCCTTTGGTTAGCGTTTATGTTGTTTTTTTAAAGGGAATAACTCTCACATCCAAAGTCCATTTTAAGTGCCTTTTTTTTTAAAACCGCATAAATTTTCGAGATATTTCCATTTAGATCATCAGTTTCAGTGTTTAAATCCATATTATCTTCAAATTTAATATGGATTCTACAAGTAATCTCTTACTTACCATCACCAACTACTTCCAATGGAAATCCCATATCAAGGATTTATTAATAAGTAAAGGCTTGTACCAGATTACCTTGGGAAAGGAAACAACACCCACTGATGTTGATAAGAAAGCCAAATGGGATAATAGGAATGACGAAGAATGTGGATTAATCAAAATGTCTATCTCTCTTAATTTAAGGTTCCACCTTCAATCAATTGATAAACCCAAAGAAGCTTGGGAAAATATTTAATCTCTGTTTGGTAAACACAATATTATTCGAGTAAAACACTTAGAAAATCAAGTACTAACATTAATTCCAAGTGATTTTTCTTTCATTGAATACTATCTATCTAAGTTTAAAACACTCAAAACTTTATGTGAAGAATGTAAGATAAAGATAGACGAAGATCGTTGCAACTATCTTATTCTTTCTAAGCTAGGTAGTGCATATTTTGTGTTTGTATCTACCTTTTATGCCATGCAAGAGGCTCAAGGGGAAGATTATCAAAAACCCAGTCTTGAGAACTTTTGTGATGTTTTGATTAGAGAGCAAGATAAGCTAGTACAACTTGAAGTGATCAGCACTATAGGTACCTCCAACAAATCCTTGGTTTTCCATCAGAAAGATAAACCCAATAATCCCAAGAAGCAACATCCTCGCCACAACAATAAGCAATATAAGGGTCCCAAACCCACTTAGACATCTTCCTCTCCTAATGGAGGCAAAGGAGAAAAATATAAAAATAAGAAGACTGGGAGACATTGCAACTTTTGTGATAAAGATGGTCATGATGAGTCCAAATGTTTCAAGAAGATGGAAGCTTTAGAATCAATGATGAAGAAGCACAACATCAATATTGATTATACTTCTTCTTCTTCTTTTCATGGACATGCACTTTCATCTTATGGTTTCTCCTTCAATACAACTTCTACTTCTACTTCTGTTGAGTGGCTTATTGATTCTGGAGCATCTTATCATATGGATATGGATAGAGACATATTTTCTACTCTAAATGAATGTAACAACAAGAAAATATTTGTTGGTGATGATAGATCTCTTAGTGTTGAAGGATCTGGAACAATTCAAGTAGAAAATGGTCATTTCAATGATGTATTATGTGTTCCAAGTCTTTCTTGTAACCTTCGATCAATATATAAAATTACTCATTTAGGTGAAGGTAAAACCGTAGATTTTTCACCTCACCAAGTTGTAATCAAGGATCTAAAAGATCCTAAGCATGTTCTTCCAACTGAAATTATTGATGATATTACCAGGTTGTACAAGTTTGACAACTTTGGTTCATCATCTTTTTCATCAATTTTTGTTGCTCATAGCAATGACTTGAGCAAACTTTGGCATGAGTGGTTTGGTCATCTAAACTATCACTCATTGTAGCATCTATGTAATCAACAGATGGTGATTGGTCTTCCTCTTGTTTCATGCAGAGATGGTGTTTGTGCCGGTTGTGTTCTCGAAAAACATCATGGGGACAATTTTGACAAACGTGCCTCTTGGCATGCCTCAAGTCCTTTGCAGCTTGTTCATAGTGATTTGTGTGGTCCACTTTCTTCTCCTTATTTTTCTGGGTGCAAGTATTTCTTAACTTTCATTGATGACTTTTCCAAATGTGCTTGGGTTTACTTCTTAAAACTTAAGAGTGAATTTTTTGATAAGTTTTTGGCCTACAAGGCCCTTGTAGAAAATCAATCTGGACATCAAATTCAAAGGTTAAGAAAAGATAATGGAGGTGAATATGTGAACAATAATTTTACAAGTTACTGCACTACACAGGGAATCCAAATGCAACACATTGTTCCATATACACCACAACAAAATGGTATTGTTGAGAGAAAGAACCGCACATTAAAAAAAATGGCTAATTGTATGATCCAATCTAAGGGATTAAGTCTAAGGTATTGGGACAAAGCCATCAACTGTGCAATTTACATAGTAAATCGCACTCCCACAAAGGCTCTTAAAAATATAATATCAGAAGAAGCTTGGACTAAAATTAAACCAGATGTAAGAAACTTCTGTGTATTTGGCAGTATAGCATGGGCTCACACTCCTTATGAGAAAAAGAAGGCATTGCAACCTAAAAGTGAGAAGTGTATGTGTGTTGGTTATTCTGAATATTTGAAAGGTTATAGACTTCTTCAAACACATTGTAATGAAATTATTATTAGAAGAGATGTTAAATTTGATGAAAATATCTTGGCCTATGAGCCTAATTCGGCGTTTGTGCCTTCTATTAGCACATATGTTTGTAGAGGAGTGTTTTCCCTTAGGAATTGACCCCTTGGTGAAAAAATGAAGGAAAACAGGCTAAAAACCCACAAAATGTGTTATATCCAAGGTCGAAAGAAGTGATTTGACATCTTGCCACATTTTGGTAAAGAGCGTGAGGATCAATGGTATGTGTTCCATATCGGACCCCCTCGACCTTCTGCCTTTAACAGGGAGAGCCAAC
>JZKD02S0878860.1:768900-798236 GCA_000966675.3 Picea glauca
CATGTTAGCACCCACACTTTCTCAGTCATCTCTTCACTAACTGCATCATTCCACTTGGACATATCTTACTTGTCATGCCATGCGAGTTTTCCCCAATGACCTCGCATCTCTCCATCACCTTCTTCCACATCCACCTACCAGTTTCCCCTACAAGCATCCAACAAAGATCCAGATGGAAAAAGAGCAGGGCGAGGATGCCATGTTTTTCGGGTGTCGTGTTGACTCCGCTTTTCATGATCCTGATGAAGATAGTTAATGAAAGCTAGTGAAGTGGGTGAGACATAGTCTCCTCCCATAAATGGATAGCCCGAAGGGACTATCAATAAGTATGTTTCTCTGCAGGTCCCTTCTGAGACACGATTGCGTATGACAAAAGACAACATGCATAGTCTGCCAGAGAGCATGCAGATGCAAAGCCTTGAATACAAATACTTAGGCACGCCTCTAATTTTGAGGGTGAATTGTTCTTAGTATATCTAGGCAATTTTGACATTTTGTTAGGGTTGATGGTTGAGCTAGGCTCCCGTATTGTAAACTTTTTATGAAGCTTATGGTTCTCTGTTTATGTAATTTTCTTTGAGACTTCTTGTTTAATGAAAGTTAGTTTCCTTTTCATCTTATTTTCCTCTGATGCTGAAGTATACATGATTGAAGGATTCACATGGATTGTTTTAACAGTATTGTGATGTATGTTTGATTGCGGTCATGTTTTAACGCTCTTCAATTCCTGAAACTTTGAATCCAAGAGGATTTTGTTTTCTTAGTTTTTCCTCCTTAGGCTGTTGGTAGACCTAATGTCAAAATAAAACCTCTACACTCTCCTCACCATTTCTTCCTCCTACTAACCTTTACTACAACTAACTGACTGAAGTTGATCCAGACCTAAACTGCTTGTGCATGCTGGTCCAGTTTTCTGAGTTAAAATGATATTATCTTGAGTCTGAACCCATTTGAACTCTTTAGATAATTCATGGTGACATATAACCCGATGGGTACTAGGCTTACCTTCAACACAATATTAAGGTGACTTCTAGTGATAACACCTTCTTTGGCCTGGGAGCCTAATTCGACGGTTGTGCCTTCTTCGGCCTGTGAGCCATCTTTGGCATTTGTGCCTTCTTCTATTTTGGTTTCTTCTTCAAATGATGACAGTGAGGATGAAAATCCACCTCCACCTTCTCACCTTCCTCCAGATGAGTCCTTTGAACCTGAACTAGCACCAACTCCACTGCTTCCTAGATGGGCCTATTCAGCATGAGAAGCAACTGGTGATCTTGTTGGTGATCCTTTAGATCAACATCAAACACGTTCACAGTTCCAATGAGCCTCTTCTCTTTTGTCTCAAGTTTCATAAAATCATGATCCAGAGACATTTGTAGAAGCTTCAGGTCATCCAGATTGGGATAAAGCAATGAATGAAGAGTATCATTCTTTAATGACAAATGATACTTGGGATCTTTTACTTCTTCCAAAAGGAAGAAAACCTGTGAGATGTAAATGGGTCTACAGAAATAAGTATGCATTGTATGGAAGTGTTGAAAGATACAAGGCTTGGTTAGTTGCCAAAGGATTTTCCCAAGTTGAAGGAATTGACTATAATGAAACCCTTTCCCCTGTACCCAAAATGAATTCCATCTGCCTTGTTCTTGCCCTTGTTGCCTCACATAAATGGGAGGTCCATTAGATGGATGTTAAATCCTCCTTCTTGCACAAATATTTGCAAGAAGAAATCTACATGGAACAAACTTTTGGCTATGTCCAGAATGACTCTAGCCTTGTTTGTCTCCTTAATAAATCTCTTTATCTTCTCAAGCAAATTCCCTGAGCTTGGTACACAAAAATGGGCAGCTTTATTATTACCATAGGATTCTCTAGATTCCATTCTGATCCTAATGTCTATACCAAGAAATTAGAAAGCCATCTCATAATACTTTTCCTTTATGTTAATGACCTTATCCTTATTGGTAATGACTCAAAACTTTTAAACCATGTGAAAACTAGCCTTCAGAAGAAATTTGAAATGACAGACTTAGGATTTTTGCACTATTTCCTTGGCCTCCAATTTTTGAAAATCAATGAAGGAATTTTTATTTCCCAGTCTAAGTATGATTGTGACCTTCTTCTTCACTTTCACATAGATGATTGTAAACCGACCACTTGTCCCTTTCATTCTGGAGTCAAGCTTACTGCCACCTATACTTCTCCCGAAGTTGATGCCACATTGTACTGTCAGTTAGTTGGTATCCTCTTATACTTGACTCGTACTTGTCCTAATCTTTCCTTTGTTGTTGGTCTTGTTTCCCGATATATGCAAACACCCCATGAAAGCCATTGGAAAGTAGCTAAAAGGATACTTCACTATGTATGTGGTACAGTTCAGTTCGAGATACATTAAAGTTCAAGGGGAACTCCTTTATTGGTTGGTTTCACTAATTTAGATTGGGTCGACGACCTTGATGATCGGAAGTCTATTGCAGATTATGTTTTCAGCCTTGGTTCAGGACCTGTCACTTGGGCCTACAAGAAACAATAGGCTATTGCACTTTATTAAGTAGAAGCAGAGTACCGAGCAACGATAAATGAAAGTCAAGAAGCCTTGTGGCTTCGACAAATCCTTTCATAGTTTGGATTCCAGCAGCATCATCCAACTAACCTTTGGTGCGATAATCAAAGTTCCCTAAAGCTCGCAAAATACCCAGTTCAACATCAATGCAGCAAGTACATCGATCTACACATGCACTTCATCATAAATCTCATTCATGATCAAGTTATTGAAGTGCTCTTTTTCCCTATAGAGGATCAATTTTCAGAAATTTTCACAAAGTCTCTTACAGAAGAGAATTTTTCCAAACTTCGATCTAGGTTAGGAGTTCAAGAAGTTGTCATTAAGGGGGAATAGGCTATAATGCCTCTTTCCTTATCCTATTGTGTCACAATTGTAAATCCTTCAATCCTATCCCAAGTTGTGATTAAGGGGGGATGTTAGGATATGTAGACACTTAGGAGTTAGTTAAGATCTACCTGGTCTAATGTGTCGTTAGGTAAAAGTGTGTTTCTTATTGTGTTTCTTTAGTATGCATTAGTATTCATTTGTAGTTAGGAAATTCGACGGTCATGATATGTTCTCGACATAGAGTAATCCGACGATTCATACTCTCCTCTATATTAATGGCCATTGATCCATGGCTTAACACCTGATTGGTCCATGATCTCTATTTAAAGAGCAAGGAGGGTTACTTGTCGATGATCGATTGTGAGAAACTCTCTTGTAAAATCTCTCTGTAATCTTTTTCTATGTATTAGTAAATGGCTCCAAGTGGCTGCGTTGGTTTGGGCCGTGGATGTTTCCCCATAGGGGTTTTACCATGTGAAAACATTGGTGTGTTAATATTTGATCTGGTTATGTGAGTGGTTACCGTAGGTGTTCGTCCTCTGTTGGAAAACCTGTGTTGTCTAACAATGAGGTTATAAAATGGAATAATCATGGAAATCCATATCATTTATACCATTGCAAACTTCAAAGGTGTACCCACTGCGCAAGTTCGCCGCTCAAATCTTTAACTTTCCTTAAAACATCCTGTCCATTTTCCATCCCTTTTCATAATTTCGTTCCTTATCCATTCAAACATAAATATTGGTTACCATTCATGTTTCTTCATCACCTTCAATACTTTTGCATCATCCATAGCCTTTCCAATAAGCTCTGAATCCATTTTCTACGTAATTACTATGTGTTGTCAGTCGCTACATAAATTTGTTACCTTGTTTTTGTTGGGTATCCTCCATTGCTTTCAATCATTGTTCAAAATCTTTCCTTGGATCCCATCGCAAATTATCTTCTAGAACGAATTTTTTTTGACACAGTCAACCTTCTTTATTTTGAGCTAAATTCTTATTACTTACTCCTGCGCCAAGTTTTTTTTCATGGTTTATTGTTGTGTCGAGTTTTCGTTGTTGTTTATTCTTGCACCGATTTTTTCATTGCATCAAATTTTTCCATTGTTGTTTACTATTTTGCCACATTTTTCGCTGCGTCGAATTTTCTACCATTGATTTGTTTTCTATGCAAATCTTTCCTGTTTCTACCTTTTCCCACACACCATGCAAAAGTCATTATTCTCATTTTTTGCGTAGAGGTCATTGCTATCGTTTGTTGCCAAAGGTTACTTTTCCCTTTTCTGTTGCATAGAGGCTATTACAATCTATTGCTGCACACCTGAAATTGACATATATCAGCATCATGACAACTCCTCAAAGAAAAATAAATAATGCAAGAAGCGGGAAAGTCATGAGTTTTGAAACACAGGATTTAAAGTTAGTAAACGCAGACCCGACGATCATAGTTTCCTTTGAACAAGCTGAATGCATAAGAATATATGAAAAGGTTCAAGGGGATAATGCACAACTAACCAAGCAGTTTTCCCTTAACTTTATGGGTGTCAGTGTAACTATTGCAGGGATCACTTTTCAAGTGTCAGAGGAAACCATATCAGCTGCGATAGAGATTCTTATGCAGGGATAAAAATGGTTTAAATATATGTCATTATATACTTCATGTTGTATTAATTTTATAGCACATGAATACAAAAATCCAAAGATTGGAGCTAGCATTCCCAGTGACTATCTTTTGGAACCTTTTGAGAAACTTCTAAGGATAATCAAGAAGTACTTTAATTGTGAGGGAATATTTGACAAGGTACATTAATACCACATTAGGCTTCTGATGAATTTCACAGGGAGAAGTCCTTTAAACTTACCTTTCTTCCTATATAGAAGCTTGGGAAAGATGGACGACATTGTTCAAGCCAAGGATGACCAAATAGAGAATAACCTATTCCATTTTTCTTTGATTAATATGTTGGTGGTTGAGGATGTTGGAAATTTAAACAGGGACTAGGATTCTTTCTTGATTTCATTAAACATTCCCAGGGACCTGTTGGTAGCCCTACACAATTTTGCTATTTGAGCGACGAACAACACTTTCTGTAGTTGCCTTCACCTCATCTTGTAAATATTATCATTTAGAGATGATTACTGGATTACAAAATAAGTTCATTGATTTTCTAATATTTGCATTTTCGTTTTTGTGTCATGTTTGATTCATGAATAAAATCATGAATCAAACTTGAAAACTTAATTTCGTTTTATACTCCTATTCAAGGAATTCTTTTAAAGGGTCATTGTGCTTGTATATATTCTATGTCTTATACTTGAATGACTTACCTTTGGAGTGTTTTGAATGTTTCTATACACTTAGTTGATTCTCATTTGAATTATGAACATCGTTGTATATTTAAACCCTTTGAAAATCAACTATAGTCATGCTAGTCATGATAATTAATGTGCATTATCGTACCCTGTACTCAATCCTTGCTCTAACAAAGTAAATTAATAAGGTTTTCATTTTGGGTTGAGGGTTTGTGTCATGCTCTATACACAAGGTTCTCATTACCAGGAGTGCTTGAGCCTCAGTAACCAAACCCTAAATGTTGATACTATGATTATGCAGGGTTTTCGCTTGGTTTGTTTTCATTTTATCTGCTCAGATTTGTTCCTTCTACTCTTTCCATATAAATCCAAAGCTATCTTGAGTCACCCTTATTACAATCTAGTCATATTTCTAATGGCCCTTGTTTTCCAAATAGAGTCGAACGTCTCCCAATCATTGTTGTCTCATGATGATGTAGTCGAAGATTTAAACGGTCAGGGCTAGGATGCCTTCATCAAAAGATTCAAAGGGTATAACCTCCGTGTGGCTAAGTATTTTTCACTGACATTTGATGAATATAGGGAGAAAATTGGAGATATTCAGTTGGAGGTAACTAAAGAGTTTATCAGTGAAGTTATAGAGCTTCCATCCACTGGTCATAAGTGGTTCAAGAACTCAAAAGTTGAAGAAGTGCAATGGAGACTCTTCATGACCTCCAAGAAAATTGATTGTTGTGAGAAATGTATCCCTTTTTCTTTGATTAAGCATAGGTGGCACGGTCTGCTATTGATCCTTAAACAATTTGTTATCTGTGAGGGTTGTTATCATCTAGTTTTTCTCTATCATATACAGTTTCTTATGCACTTCATAGGATTTCATTTGAATGTGCCTTTCTATTTTCTAAGAAGCATGTAAAAGATGTCTAAATGGTATAAAAAATAGAGCCTCGACTCTAGTCTTTTCCACGACATCTTAATCAAAATTTTGTTAACTCACCATTTGAAAAACATAGGCGATTGTTGGGATGAATTTTTAGCAAGAAATGGTTTGGTTTCAACCATTCTTGTAGAAGGCCCTAATTCAGGCTATCCATTGGTGAAAAACAACCCGACATTCCGTAGAATGAGCCTTATACAAATCCTCTGTAAAAGGTACAACCCAGTCAATCCCCACATGAGAAATAGGCTATTAGGTTCGAGTGGAGTGAACCTCCTATGCCTAATTTGAATAATGATCTTAAAGCCACCATGAAACCCTATGTCGACAAACCTCACAAACAGTCAAAATAGTCACACACAGCATTAGGGTTTCAAAATAAAAGAGTTGGTCCACTGATTTCAAGAAGGTTAAGAAATCAAAATAAACCTCATTTGAGCTCGATCGACCCAATCAAGGTCATTGAGGTCTCATATCCCGAAATTGAAGTCTTCCTGGCAAAAGAAGATCCAGATCGTCAAAGATATGACCCTGCTCAACTGTATGACTTTGTTAATAATCTTCCACTATGTCTCAAGGGAAACGATGGGTTCAACGGTATTAGGATTGGTCAAGGGAACGTAACAAGTAGTATTGATACAACTATTCTTGATTGTATGCTCCATAAACAAATCGTCTCTTCCGTGCAATGTGAGGTTTGCCTCCAGTGGATTGAACGATACTATACTGATATCCCCATCCTCCAAGCTCAGATTAAAACACTCACAGCTCACAATGAATTACTGAAAAAATAAAATTATGACCTCAGAGAAAACGAAGAGAGACAAGTTAAACGTCTTAAGAAGACATGAAACTCTATGATAAAAAATGCAGACAGTGTTAAAGCCATAATCAATTATGAGCTATCATGATCCATGTTTAGTCATTAGTTGAAATGGTAAAACATTTTTTCTTTCTTATTACATGCATGTTATCATTTTGAATCAAATCGGTTTAAAAATTGGATTTCTTTTGCCAATATAAGACTGGCTACATAATATTTCGATTATGTAGCCAAGTCATTTTCAAATAAAAAATTAGCAATTAGTTGTTAATAGATTATCTAACTTATTATTATTTCGTTTTCAGGACATGGTAGATCTTGATGCTAATTTTCTAAGGAGGGACATGTTCGATTTAGATGATTAGTATCTTTTTCCTGTTTATTTTGTAAATAAGGAAAACTTTTATCAATTTTTAAAAAGAAACAATTCAGTTATGAGTAGTTGTAGGCCCTCCATTTTTGTAATATTTTGATCTCATGAGATCTGATCCTATCCTAGGAGATAGGAATATGACATCTCAAGACACTTTAAATACCCTGCATTTTGTAAATGAAGGCACCTTGGCCTGGAACCAATTATGGACAAATGACTTACATGACTTAATGGAACAACGTGCAACATTTCAACTTTAGTCCATTGTGAATGTTGTTTCATTGATGTTTTGTTTGATTTAATATTGGGATATTAATATGTTGTGTAGCTTTAGACTCAATAACATGTTATGTTTCATGATACTCATGCTATAGATATCGTTCATGATTTGTTGTTCTAGATATTGTGACTGTGATCATAGTATCAATTTTAATTTCAAGATTTTCCTTTGATGTTTAGTTGATGAATGAAATGAATGTATTACACAAAGATTTCTCTGATTGTAATAATTTGTAATCATAAGATTACAAGATCACATGTGTTCAATATTTCGTTATTAAACCCTGACTGGCAGTACATATCTTGAATTTATTCAAGAAAAAGTTTGCCATAAGCCTACTGTAGATTTGTTTCAGAAGGCAAGGTAGCTGGATGATTTTGCTCAAACAGAGGCTCAGACACAATTAAAAAACTAATATCAGGTTAGCTTCACCTGCTTCTAATTTCTATCATTTTATGTATTAGTGAAACAAGAAGGTTTAGATCAGCTTTGACCATCTTTACATCTTTGTTTCATAACTTGGTTGATTTAAGTTTTGTTAGATTTATAACTAGAAAGTAGAAAATATTAAAATGTTCTTTCTTTATCTGCTTCTCAAAAAACAATTATCTTTACAGTGATTTTGTAAGTTTCCATTAAAACTTGCAGCTTGTAAATTATGTTCATAAGTCATATTTTTCCTTTCTCTCCTTAAATACATTTACAATAGTTATATTAGAGTATGTATATATTATAGTTTTAACATTAGTTAGTTTATTCCCTTTCTTTGTTTTAGGACCTTAGATTGGCTAACAGAGCCATTGAAACCGTCAGATCAAGTTACCCCAAATGGATTAGGTTATTTAGACAACCCCAGAATAGACTTGTTCTTCTAGTTGAAGGCCAGTCGTTTCTGCTGGTCAACAAATGGCACTAGAAGGAGGGATTGATTTCGATTGATGGAACGTGGAAGTCATAAGACTCCTCCCCTACACACTCGCTCATCTGTGATAACACGTAGTCGCTCAGAAAACAACGTTACTTTGGAAACAACAACTACCTCCAACGAAAATCCTAAGATTCCCGTTGAACTGGTGACACCAAATACTCAAGGGTATGACATACAAGAAATTGTTTGTCAGTCACTTATAAGGACACATAGTGCCTTGGCCCATATTATACAACCTGGTAGGCCTCTTAATCAACCTTTAGATTTCTCGTATATCTGAGAATAACTTGAAGGCAATGGTCTGCTTTTAAACCCTTTAGAAGATAATACTACAGATCCTGCCAAACTCTTACTCTCGGAGTTGGATGATCCAGTATCCCACCTTCCCCACCTGATTCATATCCATCCTCTTCGGGAGGAGAGTCATTGGATGAAGGAAGTTCCTCATCTAAACCATATTATCCTTCGACACCACCAACACCCATGGAAAAACAAAACAATCCCACCAAGCCCTGGCTCGATCAAGATGTCGTGGATGTACCTAGACCTCAACACCCATTGCCAAAACACCCAGAGAAATGGTTGCCCAAATTTGATCCAGATTCTAAGAAATTTTTCGAAGATCACATAAAGAAGTTTATGTTGGCCATTAGACTCCGAAGTGTAGATCATGATGATGTAGTATTCATACTCTTTCCTTATATAATTGAGGGAAATGCCTCCACATGGTATTTTTCCCAACAACCCCAAACCATTGTCTCCTGGGACAAGTTTGAAACATATTTCTTAGAGAAGTTTGGAGATGATAAATCTCCTGAAGTCTTGGTCATGGAGGTCTCCAGCCTAAAAATGAACCCTAAGGAGAAAGTAAAATATTTTAACCAGAGATTTCTTACATTAAAGAATCGAATTCCCACAGATTCAATGCCCGATGAAAGTCTAATTGAATCATTTTACACCAAATCTCTACACAACAACATAACAATTTGGGTCAAAAGGTCTAAGAAGAACACACTATTGGAAGTGTTTGAGGAGGCAAGCTAAATCGAAAAGGATATTTTAAGCTTCAAAAATAATCTCAATAGTGAAGCTAAAACAACTTCATCCTCTAAAAATAAAATAGAAATCCTTACTAGGCCTCCCAAAGCCAAAAGTCAGCCTGAAACTTTAGACTTGGAGAGCTTGCAGAAATCTTTCCAAAAACTATCAAATCAAGTCATGGAATTGAAGAGATGATACGAGGAGGCATCCTCAAGAAAAGGAAGTTTTAAAGCTACTTTCAGAAAACTGTTTCCTCCTAATTGGCCAAATCCGACCACTGAAGGTCTCAATTTCGAAAGCTTGCAGTATGCTTTCCAAACTATCCTAGAATCACATGATAATCCTTCTTATTCCCCTCCTGAAAGTTCTGAAGACATAGCTGAGGAAGAAGTACCGACAGAAGAATATTCATCTTCCAATATCTTCGGTCACTTTTTGGACAGTATTTTCCAAGCAAACTTTGAGACTGTCCACCCTTACAACACAAGGAGCAAAATGAAGAACAAACTTTATTCTAAATCAAATAATAGTGTTCTCCCTAATCAGTTTAAGCAAGATGAAATTAAACAAAGTTTAGCAGCCCTTGTTTTAGAATACAACTTAATTGAAGATCTAAAAAAACTAAGGGCTAATATTTCTATTTTCGAGTTGCTGAAATTTTCCCTTATTTTGCAGAAAATGCTTCAAAGTATAGCAAAAAATAGTAAGAACAACAATCCTAGCAGCAAGAAAATTGTATAAATTAGTGCTAAAACAAACAAAAAGGTCCCAACTAAAATGACATCTGAACCTCAAGATAAAAGGGATTTAGCTGAAAAAACTGTATTAAATGTAGATAAAACTGTTTTAGGGATAGCGACAAAAACTCAGCAGAATTCTGTTGTTAATGCTCGTAAAAATGTCCCGCCTTTTTTGTTAACTTTCAAAATTTTTAACATAAATGTACATAATTTCATGGTAGATTACGGCGCATCATAAAATGTGATTCCTTTTTCCGTTTGTCAAAAAATCAATGTAGAAGTTCAACCTTCTACTCTCAAAATCATTCAGCTTGATCGAATTAACGTTAAGGTAATCGATGAACTTAAGAATGTTCTGGTTAGGTTATCTTCTAATCCTAAGGTTCACCAAATTATTGACATCATTTTTGTTGACATCCCTGAAGTACATGGTTTATTCTTAAGCAAGAATTGGTCCGAACAACTGCATGGTTACTTTGCCACTGATTGGTCTCATTTGTGGTTGCTAGAAAATGAACAGCCTAACAAAATTAGGATTAATCATGAATTTTATCTCAAGCACGCTTTGATGGATCTAAATGATCCAAACAAACCATTTACCACATCTACTAATTCATTTGAAATGCAGGGAATGAATACCTTCTTTGGTAATTTCATGACCGAGATTTCCCCTTTCACTGATCCGGGGCAACAATCAAAACTCATGACTTGTACTCAGTCATCAGCTTTGCTAAGTGTGTCAAACACTGTTGATGAAGCTCAAATCTGGTCGTTTTACTTTGACGAGTCCAAATCCAAAGAAGGAGTTGGTGCAGGATGTGTACTCATGGATCCCATAGGTAATAAAACTTTCATTGTCTGTCGATTAGAGTTCGAGTGCACTAATAACACTTCCAAATATGAAGCACTTTTACAAGGGCTTAGGAAATCTCTGGATATGGATGTACATAATTTAATGGTATTCAATGATTCAGAGATCGTGGTTAGGAAGGTAAGGAATTCCATACATTTCTTATCATCACATCTGAAAAGTTACCAAACTGAGGTATCGAGTTTAATGCAAACGTTTTCAGCATTTAACATAAATTCCATTCCTAGACTAAGAAATTCAGTGGCTGATCTATTGGATAATGTCGCTTCTAAATTATTGCTGGCAGAAGGTCTTTCTCCTAATGCATTCTCGATTGAATTGTTGTTCATGTCGTCGATCCTAGACAAAATCACCAATTGGCGAGTGTTCGATGATGACAAGAAGATCATCAACTTCTTGCATATGGATGACATCTTCCTAGGTGTTGTAATCGACGAAGGCACCCACGATGAAAGCCTCCACAATTTCATGGTAATATCAGATCCTAGATATTTTCAAAAGGCGTCTGAGATGGTAAACTCTATTCCCAGATCCGTTGTAAGACTAGAGAGGTTTTATGACTTGCATGATAAGTTTAGAGGGTTATTTAATTGTAAAATGAACAGTTCTTCTTTGACATATGAGACGATAAATTTAGGGACTAAGGAAAATCCTGAGAATATTAATTTGGGAACAAGATGCTCTGAGCAGGAACAATATGCCTTTATCAAATTGTTTAAAGAATTTAAGGACGTCTTTTCCTGGACATATGATGATTTGAAATCATTTGACCCTAATATAATATAACATGTCATCCCCATGAAACCACAAAATCAACCTTTTCAACAAAAATTAAGAAAGATGCACCCCAAATTAGGACCCACCATCAAGAAAGAACTGAATAAACTACTAAATGAAAAGATAATTTTCCCGGTGAGACACACACAATGGGTGTCTAATCTAGTTCTTGTAAGGAAGAAAAGTGGTGAAATTTGACTCTGTGTCGACTTTCGTAACTTGAACCGAGCGTCTGACAAAGAAAACTATCTCGTTCCTCCAATGGAACAAATCCTTCAGCAGGTATCTAGTTCATAAAGACTATCTCTGTTAGATGGTTTTTCAGGATATAACCAGGTCCTCATTTCTCCCCCAGATCAGCTCAAGATGACTTTTTGTACCCCATGGGGGACTTATGCCTACAAGAATATGCCTTTTGGGCTCATAAATGTCAGGTCTACTTTCCAGAGGGAAATGGACATTTCCTTTCATGGTCTCGTAAATCAATCAGTAGTGGTCTATCTTGATGACATTACTGTTGTTTCTAAAATCAAGAAAAATCACTTGTCTCACATTAGGGTTATCCTAGAATGATGTTGCAAGTATGGCATATCTCTCAACCCTAAGAAATCAGTCTTTGCAAGTAGATCAAGGAAAATTACTTGGGCTCATAGTGTCCAAATACAGAATTATTATTGACCCAAAAAGAACCCAAGCTATTGACATCCATATTGACCCAGAAAGAACTCTCTCCTCCCTCTTCCAAAAAATCCATGTAATCCTTCTTAGGAAAAATTAAATTCATCGGAATATTTGTCCCAAGTTTCTTAGAAATGGTAAGGCATTTACAGAATTTAATTAAAAAGAATGTTCAGTATTGTTGGGGACCCCAAGAAAGTCAAGATTTTGATTCTATTAGAAAAGCAATAGTAGAAGCTGCTTCCTTGATGAGCCCCAATTTTTCCCGAGATTTCACTCTTTACACTTTTTCCTATGATCGATCTTATGCTATTGTGTTGACAAAAAATAATGTTGAAAGCAATGAAATACCCATTGCCTTCATGAGCTCATCCTTCAAAGGAGAAGAGCTAAATTACCCAACTATAGATCAACAGGCGTATGTTGTTTTTAAAGAAGTGAAACACTTTAGGTCATATCTGTTGAAATCCATAACTAAAGTCATTGTTCCTTACCCCGCTATCAGAAACTTGTTAGTACAAAAGGAATTAGGTGAAAAATGGGCAAACTGGATGACGTCATTACAAGAATATGACCTCGAAATAACCCCTTCACAAATTGTTAGAGGTCAAGGCCTGTGTAAACTAGTCATTGATTCAATTAATGAACATGAAAGTCAAATTAACACTCTAACTGTAAATCATCACAATGGAAAACAAATAAGTTATTCACAAGTTGCTTCTAATTCTTGGTATGATGATATCAAAATTTATTTAACACATGGATCTGCTCCTCACTATCCTGATCCTAAAAACAAAAGAGAGCTAAGCCTAAAATATGCATCTTTCCAATTGATAAACGATGTATTGTTTCAAAAGAATTTTGACGGTGTTCTTATGCATTGTTTGGAAAAGGATGAAGCAGAGAAAGTACTAACTAAAATTCATGCAGGTGAAGTTGGTGGACACTTTGGTGGAGACACCACTGCTCACAAAGTGTTGAGAGTCGGGTACTATTGGCCCACATTATTTAAAGACGCTCATGCGTTGTGTCACAAATGCATAAACTGCCAAAAGGATGGTGGATGAGTAAAAAAGGCATCATTCCCTTTGCAGCTTGTTACTATAGATTCACCTTTTCAGCAATGGGGTCTTCATATCATAGGACCAATTAATACCTCTTCATCACAAAAGAAAAAATATATCATTATAGCAATGGATTATTTTACCAGATGGTCCGAAGCTGCACCTTTGAAAGTGGTAAACATGAATCAGGTAGTATCTTTCCTTAATTCGAATATTATTACGAGATTCAACATTCTCGAATGTTTTGTCTTTGATAATGAATCTTATTTCTCATCCCTGGATATGAATTTATTCTCTTTATAAAAAATGATTAAATTGAAATACTCTGCCAGCTACTACCCTCAAGGAAATGGTGTAGCAAAATCAATAAGAAAAAATTTGATCAAGATTATCAAGATGACAATTTCTGAAAATCAAAAGAACTAGCATAACGCATTATTTAATGCACTCTGGGCTGACAGAGTGACACCAAAAACTAATGTTGGTAACTCCCATTTTTTCCTCATCTACGGGAGAGAAGCAATCCTGCCTCCTCATCTTTTACTTCCATCTCTGCAATTATCACAGAAAGTCCAAGAAGAGGATTGTCCTCTGCTGGAAAGTCGAATTAATGCCTTGTTAAAACTGGAGGAAGTGAGAGCACAAGCGAAGAATAAGTTGGATCAGCATCAATATATTGTAAAGAACTATTTTGATTCAAACTCCTCTTCAGACAGAAACTTCGAGGTAGGAAACCTAGTTCTCAAATGGAATAAACCCCATGAGGGAAAAGGGGAACACACCAAGTTCCAAAATTTGTGGTTGGGACTGTTTGTAATCTGTGAAAAAATAGGCCCCGGCTCTTTTCGTCTACACAATCTGGAGGGACAGCCAGACACTTCTTCGTTGAATGGACAAGCTCTCAAAAGGTACTTTTCCTAATGATTCCAGATCCACCTCTATATATATTTTTCATTTTTTTATTGTCTTTTTGTTTTTTGTTTTTTGATTTTGGTTCTTTTGATTTTGCTTATTTTCACTATTTCCTGGATAAATCTATTTCTGTGTCACCATTTAGTTCATGAAAGGAAACCAAAATGTCTCATCATAAAGAAACAGTCGAGATCATTCCAAAGTATCTGTGTTGTAAATTGATAAAAATCAGACTAGCAAAAGAAAATTCCTGTTCAGAATAGTCTTTCTGGTTTCACTTTATAATCATGAGAAGATACGATCATCATTAAATCTCTTTACGATGTCCCTGTTTTTAAAGAAAAAAACTCAAGTATACCTTCCTATCCTAAAAACGTTATTCTTATCACAAAACTAACTTCAAATCATGATGAAGGTCATCAAGCGAAAAATGAAGGAAAATATCAAGTGTCTCGGAATTTGAAATTTTCAGCATTACCACTCACTCCTGAAGATCATAAATTTATATCAAATTGAAAATAATTTCTAGATACCTATGGGAAGTGTTTGTAAACCCGCCGAGATACTAAACAAGCCTATAGGCAGTAGATAAATGCATGCATTATGCCAAGACAACTTTGTCAGAGTACTGAACAAGCCTGCTGGCAGCGAAGCAATGTCGGGTTCAAATAAAATTATCAGATATAAATTTTGATATTAATCGTAAAATGTCCTTCGTCATGAATTGATAATTTTTGGATAGGGTAGAGGTGTCAGAGTGGGTTAATTGAAATCCCTATCGAGGCTATAGACGCCTGTTGGAAGAAGCGGCCTTGTCAATAATATCAGAGTCATTGGCTTAGCTATCATCTCTCTCATAATTAAAACTTGTCACCAAATTGCTTTTGGATAGAAAAACATCTGACACTAGACTGTGTGATTTTATTTTTTTTATTGGGATGCTTGACTTACTATCAAATGTTCTTTAAATCTCAACCATTCTAATCTATCCTAACATGAATTCTTTGGTGATATAACTACTTCGCCCAGTAAGTCGCCAATGTTGGCAGCCCTACCCAATTTCACTATTTGAGCGATGAACGACACTTTCTATAGCTGCCTTCACCTCATCTTGTAAATATTATCATTTGGATATGATTAATGGATTACAAAATAATTTCATTGATTTTCTAAGATTTGCGTTTTCATTTTTGTGTCATGTTTGATTCATGACTGAAAGCATGAATCAAACTTGAAAACTTAATTTCGTTTTATACTCCTATTCAAGGCATTCTTTTAAAGGGTCATTGTGTTTGTATCTATTCTATGTCTAATACTTGAATGACTTACCTTTGGAGTGTTTTGAATGTTTCTATACACTTAGTTGATTTTCATTTGAATTATGAGCATTGTTGTATATTTAAACACTTTGCAAATCAACTATAGTCATGCTAGTCATGAGAATTAATGTGCATTATCGTACCCTGTACTCAATCCTTTTGCTGGCAAAGTAAATTAATAAGTTTTTCATTTTGGGTTGAGGTTTTGTGTCATGTTCTATATGTGAGGTTCTCATTACCAGGAGTTACTGAGCCTTAGTAACCGAACCCTAAATGTTCATACTATGATTGCGCAGGGTTTTCACTTGGTTTGTTTCCATTTTATCTGCTTAGATTTGTTCCTTCTACTCCTGCCATCTAAACCCAAAGCTATCTTGAGTCACCCCTATTACAGTCCAGTCATATTTCTAATGGACCATGTTGTCTGAATAGAGTCGAACGACTCCCAAGAATTCTTGTCTCATGATGATGCAGTCAAAGATTTAAAGGGTCAGGGCTGGGATGCCTTCATCAAAAGGTTCGGAGGGTATAACCTCCGTGTGGCTAAGGATTTTACACTGACATTTGATGGATATAGGGAAAAAATCGGAGATATTTAGTTTGAGGTAACTGAAGAGTTTATCAGTGAAGTTGTAGGGCTTCCATCCACCAGTCAGAAGTGGTTCAAGAATTCAAAAGTTGAAGAAGTGCCATGGATCCTCTTCATGACCTCTAGGAAAATTGATTGTTGCGAGAAATGTATCCCTTTTTCTTTGATTAAGCATAGGTGGCATGGTCTTCTATTGATCCTTAAACAGTTTGTGACTTGTGAGGGTCATTATGGTCTAGGTTTTCTTTATCATATATGGCTTCTTATGGACTTCATAGGCTTTCATTTGAATGTGTCCTTCTATTTTCTAAGAAGCATGTACAAGATGTCTAAAAGGTATAAAAAACAGAGCCTCGACTCTAGTCTTTTCCACCACGTCTTAATCAAAATTTTGTTAACTCACCATTTGAAAACCATAGGAGACTATTGGGACGGAGTTTTAGAAAGAAATGGTTTTGTTTCTACCATTCCTGTAGAAGGCCCTAATTCGGGTGAGCCATTGGTGAAAAAAAAAACTGACATTCTGAAGAATGAGCCTCATACAAATCCTCTGGACAAGGTACAGCCCAGTCAATCCCCATGTGAGCAACAAGATGTTAGTTTCGAGTGGAGTGAACCTCATGTGCCTAATTTGGATAATGATCTTAAAGCCACCATGAAAACCTGTGTCGACGAACCTCACAAACAATCAAAACAATCACACACAGCGTTAATGTTTTTAAATAAAATAGTTGGTTGAATGATTTCGAGAAGGTTAAGAAATCGAACTAAAACTCATTTGAGCTCAATCGACCTGATTGAGGTCAATGAGGTCTCAAATCTCGAAATGGAAGTCTTCCTGGAAGAAGAAGATCCAGATCATCAATGATATGACCCTGCTCAACTGTATGACTTTGTTACTAATATTCCACCATGTCTCAAGGAAAATGATGGGTTCACAGGTATTAGGATTGGTCAAGGGCACGTAACAGGTAGTATTGATACATCTAGTCTTGATTGTATGCTCCATCAACAGATCATCTATCATGTGCAATGTGAGGTTTTCCTACAGTGGATTGAACAATACTGTACTGATATCCCCATCCTCCAAGCTCATATTAAATCACTCACAGCTCACAATAAATCACTAGAAAAAGAAAATCATGAACTCAAATAAAATGAAGAGAGACAAGCTAAACGTCTTAAGCAGACAGGCAACATTGTGATAAAAATGAAGACATTGTTTAGGCCATAATCAATTCCAAGCTATCATGATCCATGTTTAGTCATTGGTTGAAATGGTAAAAAGTTTTTTCTTTCTTATTACATGCATGTTATATTTTTGAATCAAATCAGTTTAAAAATTGGATTTCTTTTGCCAATATAAGACTGGCTACAGAATCTTTCGATTTTGTGGCCAAGTCATTTTTCAATAAAAAGTTAGCAATTAGTTGTTAATAAATTATCTAAGTTATTCTTATTTCGTTTTCAGGACATGGTAGATCTTGATGCTTATTTTCTGAGAAGGAACATGTTTGATTTAGATGATTAGTATCTCTTTCCTATTTATTTTGTAAATAAGGAAAACGTTTATCAATTTTTGAAAAGAAACAATTCAGTTATGAGTGGTTGTAGGCCCTCCATTTTTGTAATATTTTGATCTCATGAGACCTAATCCTATCCTAGGAGATAGGAAGATGAGATCTCAAGACACTTTAAATACCCCGCATTTTGTAAATGAAGGCACCTTGGCCTGGAACCAATTATGGACAAATGACTTGCAAGACTTAATGGAACAACGTGCAACATTTCGACTTTAGTCAATTGTGAATGTTTTTTCATTGATGTTTTGTTTTATTTAATCTTGGGATATTAATATTTTTTGTAGCTTTATACTCAATAACATGTTATGTTTCATGATACTCATGCTATAGATATCGTCCATGATTTGTTGTTCCAGATATTGTGACTGTGATCATAGTATCAATTTTAATTTCAAGATTTTTCTTTGATGTTTAGTTGATGAATGAAATGAATGTATTACACAAAGATTTCTATAATTGTAATCATTCATAATCATAATATTACAGGATCACATGTGTTCAATATTATGTTATTAAACCTTGGCTACCAGTACATATCTTGAATTTATTCAAGATAAATTTTTCCATAACCCTACTGCATATTGTTTTCAGAAGGTGAGGTAGCTGGATGCCTTTGTTCGCACAGAGGCTCAGACACAATTAACCAACTAATATCAGGTTATCTTCACCTGCTTCTAATTTCTGTCATTTTATGTATTATTGAAACAGTAAGGTTTAGATCGTCTTTGATCATCTGTACATATTTGTTTCATAACTTAGTTGATTTAAGTTTTGTTAGATTTATAATTAGAAAACATAAAATATTAAAATGTTCTTTCTTTATCTGCTTCTCAATTTTTTTTTATCTTTATAGTGATTTTGTAAGTTTCCATTAAAACTTGCAACTTGTAAATTCTGTTCATAAATCATATTTTTCCTTTCTCTGCTTAAATACATTTACAATAGTTATATTAGAGTATGTATATATTATAGTTTTAACATTAGTTAGTTTATTCCCTTTCTCTATTTTAGGACCTTAGATTGGCTAACGGAGCCATTAAACCCATCAGAACAAGTTACCCCAAATGGATTGGGTTATTTAGACAACCCCAGACCGAACGTGTTCTTCCAGTTGACAACCAATCATTTATTCTCGTCAATAGGACCCTAAAGGAGATATCCCCTTATCTACTGAGAAATCATCATTTCATAGTTCAGAGGAAAGAGGAGGAGGTGTTGTTGAAAGGGGAAATGGAAAATAAATTGAAGAACCATCACTCATTCAACCAACCTCGAAGAAAAGAAGAAAATTAAGATTTGTTGATGAAACTGAGGAGACACAAGCTCCCAGTAAACCGCACACCAGGTCTTCTTCCGGCAGGTTTCCTATACCCACAATTAAGACATATTTTGTTGAATGTCAAACCCAAGAGATTGATGAAAAGCAAGTGGAACCAAGTGAAGAAGATGCAGATATCAAGCAAGTCAAACAACAACTAAAGAAATATTAACATGTTATATCCAAATTATATCAGGAGAACATAGAATTGAGGAGGAAGCTAACAAAAAAGATTCTTTAAACATAAGCATCACAAAGTAAGGCATGTTAGAGATCTCCTACCTCACCAATAGGAGGAGAAAAGAATATAAAATGGCTGAGAAGAGAAGCTACGAGAAGCTCAAGATGAGATCATTAAGCTTAGGGAGGAAAAAATAATATCAGAAGAAGGAATCATGAAACATTACAATAAATACATACCATCTATTGACGATGCATGTGCATCTCTCTCTGGTGCTCAATCAAAATTGAAAAGGAATTTTTCTTTGTTGAGATAGGTGAGGAGTTTAAAGAGATAAAATGTGTCATTAAGAAAGGAAAACATGGCCTTACGACTACAAGTGAGATTGGACAAGGAATCTATGGACAAATTGAATGATTCCATCCTTTGTTGCCAATTGAATTCACACGAGCAACCTTAGCATGAAGATCTGCCACATGAAATCTCTACACAGATATCATAGCCAGCATTTGCACGACAAAAAACAAAATTTACTATGCAAAGGTGACAATGTTGTCCAATGATACACATGATGACTCATCACAACCATATGGTTGAAATTTACTGAAGAATTTATGATTGTAAATAACATTTCAGATAGGTTCTGATTAGCAAATCGACTTTCCTATTTTCGGTAAATTTTGTAGAGATTGTTGTTCTCTTTGAAAACAACCAGATCCATAACTCTAGGAGATAGTAGTTCGACGCAACTAAGTGTAGCTTTAGTTTTCTATATGTATGGACTATTTTTGATGAAAAAAGGGGAGAGTGCGAGAAGAAGGATAGACATTTTGATCCTCAATGTAATTTTCTGAATCTAAAGAAATACAAATGCACAAGTCTTGAATTCCTTAAGAAAAAGATTCTAATAGTGGTGATCTGAAGATTGTACTCTTGTTTGTATGTATTCCTTGTGTACTTATTTTCATCTGCACTTTTTTTCTGTTTAAATTGGTAAATTAAAAGTCCAGAATTCATCTAATGGTGCTCTAGTCTTAACTGATTTAAATTATGCCTATCTTCTCAACTAAGGTCAGAATTCATCCTTTGTGGTGCTCTGATCCTATTGTATGTTTCTTTTCTTATTTCACCCTACATGATCAAACTAAACACTAAATTTCATCACCTTATTTATCCTTTGTTCGTATGAGGAGTTCTATATACCAAGCATTGTTTTCTTTGTTTCCAGGGGTTGACTCCATAGCCCTAGAAATACTATCTTTTGTGAGCAAACCTTGAAACATTATCTCAAAATTATAAATCTAGCCATCAATTTAAAGCAATTTGTCTATCAAAGATCAAGTCTTAGAAAGATCCCTCTCTAGATTGGAAAGGCTAGTTTCCAGTCTTAAAGTTGGTTTGTAGGTTACCTTTGTAGATTGTTTCTACATCCTAACAATTTACTCAGCGTTAACATAGTGTACCTAGATTTTCTGCAATAGTTGAGGGTGTACTTGACTATTATATTTTTTCTCAAGAAGATTAGGCGGATGAAGACCCTTAGAATTTGAATATATCATAAAATAAAGGGGAGCATGCATTAGAAGGACTAGATCTTAAGTTAACTATATATTAAAATCCTTTGAGACCATAGAAAGTGAACATTGGTACATGGGATAATCTTAATTTTACCAACACAGGAGACTATTAGAGTAATGAGACGATTGAGAATATTTATGACTTATTGTGCAAATACCCAGATCTATTTCCAACCTCATTCTTATATATGACAGGAATTACTAGAGAGTTGTGAGAAATGAATATCTCATTGAAACCATATGCTAAAACTGTGAAGCAAAGACCATACATAATGAACCGCTCATATAAGCAGAAGCTAAAAGTAGAGATAGATAAGATGTTAGAAGATGGAATTATAGAACCTGTTGAAGGATCATAATGGATCATCCGAATAGTAGTCCAAGATAAGAAGATAGGGTGCATTCTTCAAACCAAACAACATAACTTTGTACTAGTAACAACTCCATTCTTCGATGTGCAACCCATTTCATGCTTTGACACCACCTGTCAAGATGTTGGAGAACCATCGGTTGGATGGTAGAATCATCCAATGTTCCCAATGACTTGTGGCACCATGGTTGTTCAACTCTACGGCAAGGCCACACTAGTTTACTTGGCTTGTACTATGCCTTACTCTCTATTTCATTTATTACTTAACAATTATGTTTGTTTCTTATACTTAGAATATGCAACAAGTAAAGAACACATCCATAGACAGTAACAACGAAATATAAAAGTGGGTGGCCAAACTATCCTAACACCCATTTATTACAAGAGTATAAATGTGTTGAGTCTTCAACTTGTGCCACACCAAAGAAATAACTAGCAAGAGCTTTCTCTCAAGTTTACACAAGAACATATATGAAACACTAAGATAGACTTCGTTCATTGCCTTGCAAACCTCTTTGTGCCACTGGCTGAAATAATTGACGAATGACTTCAAACTTTGCTTCGTCCCTCAAGCCAACGGTTCATCTTTCCCTTTCCTCAATCTGTGCGACCAACAAAACCCATGTTAACCATCCAAAACTACTCATCCATAAAATACCTTTGCTTCAAAAAAATCTCTCCCTCTCTACTCCTCAATGCAGACTCCATAAGGAAGCTCAAATCACCCATCGGAGTCAACTTGGCCCCTTGGGAGGGAGCTCTACCTCTCTACTGAGACGTTTCCTTAGACCCCCAACTCTACAATTATTAAAGATGAATGTCACTTCTGATCTCCTTTTGTTTTGTCCTCTCCTTTATATATATAGGTTCCCAACTCTCCTATCCTTGCCTTGGAGTGAACACAACCTTTGGCACTCATCCACATAGCTCTTGCACTGAATTTGTCTGAGGGGTACGCATCCCTTGGGTGAATCAACCAACTTACTCAAGCACACCCTCCCTCATCAAGTCGACTCGTCATTTTCATTTTGGCACCAATGTCATGCCCATGATCGATCACTCAACCAATAATTTGGCTAAGTGTCCATCGTACATCCCCTTGGTTATTTCCCCTTGGCGCATCGAGCACCCAAGGTTACCAAACTCAAAGTTTTTTGTTTTCTGAAGAATTCAACCAACTCCCTTCATTAACATGTCATTTCAATGGAGTGCCCATCACTTCATATCATGGAACACGCACCTACTTCCCATGTCTCGTCAAGCCCAACATCTTAACTTGTTTCGTAAGCATTCTTTAAGTGAAGTCATTCATTGGCATGTCACGTGCCCAAGGAACCCCAAATTATCCATATATGAAGACAATTTGTCTCCTCAATCGAATTGAGTGTCCTACCTTCCCGAATCATTTATCTTGGTCTACGATGGAAGTGTGCGCACTTGGGTTGGATGCCAGAAGCCTTACAATAAGCTAACTAGTTCTACTAAATGAAGATCTACTTTCCAAATTAGTGAAACTTTGCAGAGTTGTTGTGGAGAGGGAGATAGCATTGATGCACTCACTCTTCAAGCTCACTTACAGGGGGGAGAACCTACTAGGAAGGAAATGAGGGGTAGATCGGCACAACAAAATAGGTTAGGGGTGTGCATCATGAGAGAGAAGTAGTTCGCAGAGCCACTCGCAGAGGGTGGAAACTCCTTGGAAGTAAGGAGGAAATAGAGGAGAATAATCACCAAGGATGCAAACTTCTTCAAGATCCACCATAGTCATGTGCTATAGGTCCTTAGTCTTGACAAGTGTTGCAGGTTAATTCTAAAATCTAAGATCTCCATTAACTTCTTAACTGTAGCTACCAAAAATATTGTGAATCTAATCATTTTATACATATAAAAATTTCACAAATGATTTAAGATAATGATTTCTAAATTAGTGAGTCTTTTCATAGCTATTGTGGAGAGGGAGATAGTGTTGATGCACTCGCCCTTCAAGATCGCTTACAAGGGGAGCACATGTTGGGAAGGAAATGAGGGGCATACCCACAGAACAAAAGATGTGAGGGGCATGCATCATGAGCGAGCAGTAGTTCGCAGAGTTGCTCACATAGGGTGGACACTCCTTGGAATCCAAGAGGAAATGTAGGTGGATCATGCATGAAAACTACATGTGGAATAAGGGTCCTACATGAAAACTATAGGTGGACAATGCAGTTGTAAGATAGGGAAAAGCAACCTCCATATAAGACCAAATAAAACACCAAACATAAAACTTTGCTTAAAAAATGAACGTTGAAAAAGTTTTGTTAAAATGTCTTCCACTAACTATGAAACTAATGGGAAATGGAAAATTGATTCATACACTAAATAAGACATAGTTCCTTATAATTTAGGGTATGACATCACTTAAAAAAAATTTTATGTAAGATTTTGATTTGGGTCTTCTTGAAACATAGGTTAAAACATCAATTCAAAATGAAATGTTTTAAAACTATTTTAGTTAAAAGTTCGCTTTGAATTGCATGTAGAAACAAAAATTTCAATTATATAGTCCCCTTAAGGTATGGAGATAACATAATAAAATAGATTAAAAAATATAAACTTTTAGTACAAAAGAAGATTATTGTGAACAATCAAGATGTTATCAATTTAAAAATTACTTATTATAGCCATAGGCATCTCCCTATTGGAATTGGAATCGGTGGATTAATCAACCTTTTAATAAAAAAATTCAATCTTAGGGTTGGCAATTGAATATGTTGGCATATTCTTAGTCATCCTCCCAAATCAATGAATGAGATTTAATTTCATAACTTCCTTGCATTTATGAATGTGTACGTTTTCCTTGTTTACTTTTTCACATTTACCTAATATGATTAAGGAATTACTGCTCTAACCATTGATTTCCACATTTAATTGATTAAGGAAGATTAATATGTATAGATCTTTTCATTTCCACATTTAATATTTACTCTCGGATTAATAGTGAACACGAATTTATGATGTGAAGCGTTGGGTGTGAAGCGTTTCCACTATGACTGTTACATGTCCCGTCTCTACCATTCCATCGTATTCGCCACATCTCTTCCATTCCATCATATTCGCCTCTTAGGTTTCCCATCTCATCATTCCTCAGTTTTATGAGCACAGGAGGACTATTCGCGGGGAGACAACTCTACAGATTATGGTACAACGCAGTTAGGAGTCCATCATTTAGTTAATTCCTATTCAAAACACTATGTCTGATCTAGTATATAAGATGAATGAGTGAATTATGATCTAATAGATATGAATCATATGTTTACATGATTAGAGAAAAATACATGGCATCTATTGTATGTGGAGGCAGGATACACCCAAGAGTTGCAGTCGAAGTGAACATTACCATGACCAGGAACTTGAAGAGTGAGTGAGTTGAGAAAGAACTTGTGATGATGTGAATTAGTGATGAAGAATGCTCTGGGGATTCCGAAGTTGGAGTCCCTATCTGCAAACTTGTCCAAAACCTAGAAGTCAATATGGAGTCCCTATCTGCAAACTTGTCCAAAACCTAGAAGTCAATATGGAGTCCCTATCTGAAATGATCTTCTTAGGTATCCTGCAGAAACAGATAACCTCACTTACAAACACACGTGCCACATAAGTGACATCGTAAGTGTCTCTAACTGGAATAAAATGAGCACTCTCGGTTAACTCATCAACTATCACAAGAATGGCATTGTTTCTATGAGATTTGAGTGGCAACCCCACAACAAAATCCATATAGATGACTTCCCACTTGGACATAGGAACATCATGTGGTTGTAGGAGGCATGTCGGGTGATGGTGGTCGGATTTAACTTGTTGACACTCTAGGCACTTGGCGATGAAATGGACTACATTGTGCTTCATTCCTACCTAGAAGAAGAGCTTCCTCATGTCTGCATACATATTCTTCACACCCGGATGTGCACAATAAAGTGCTCTATGGGCTTCCTTCAGTATGATGCTTCAAATATCCCCATCTTCAGGGATGTACATCCTTCCCCGATATCTCAATAGTTCGTCTGCGTCCAGACTATATCCTTCATACTTTGGATCTAATTTCCTCCCACTCTGGAGATTTGAAGTAACCTCTAAATACCAATTGTCTCCTCGGAGTTGTGTCAACACACATTCCCTCAGATTGACCTTTAAGGGTACCAAGGAGAAGACATGTGGTATTCTACTCAAGGCATCTGTGACCACATTTTCCTTTCCCTTGATGTATGAAATACCAAAATTGTACTCACTCATAAACTCACTCCATCGTCTTTGCCTAGCATTCAGATCCCTTTGAGTGAAGAGATGTTTTAAACTTTGATGGTCCATTTTGAGCTCAAAGTTTCTCCCCACAAGATAGTGCCTCCAAAGTTTCAGAGCTAGCATTACAGTTGCCAACTCTAAATCGTGAGTAGTGTAAAGCCCTTTGTGTTTCTTCAACTTCCTTGAAGCATAAGATATCACTCCTCCATCCTGCATTATCACGGCCCCCAACCCTTGCTTTGAGGCATCCATGCAGACTGTGAAATCCTTTTCCATATCTGGCACTCGTAGAATTGGCACACTAGTTAGTAACCTCTTAAGCTCAATGAATGCACTACCACATTCTTTTGTCCATTCATACCTGACCCCCTTGCGCTGCAAAGTGGTGATGGATTTTTCCATTTTTGAGAATCCTTCCACAAATCTCCGATAATAACCTACTAGCCCCATGAAGCTTCTCACCTTATGGGCATTTTTCGGCACTGGCCACTCCATAATGGCGTTTACCTTTTCTGGGTCCACATAGATTCCTTCAACAGAAATGATATGACCTAAAAAGTGGATCTCTTTCTGAAAGAAGGAACACTTCGACAACTTTCGATACAATTTGTTCTCTTTAAGGAAGGACAACACCACTCATAAGTGTTCCTCATGTTCTCTTTCATTCTTGGAATAGATGAGGATGTCATCTAGAAAGAATTGTACAAAACAGTCTAAGTACTTCCGAAATATGTCGTTCATGAGGCTGATGAATACTGTTGGTGCATTGATCAATCCGAAAGGTACTACAACAAACTCTTAATGTCCGAACCGAGTTCAAAAGGCAGTTTTTGGGATATCGCATTCCTTAATCATTAACTTGTGATACCTTGATCGCAAATCAATCTTTGAGAATACCGCTGCTCCTTTCATCTAATCAAAGAGGTCATCTATTCACGACATTGGGTACCTATTTTTCACTGTAGCACGGTTGAAGTCCCTGTAATCTATACACAATCGTAAGGAGCCATCCTTCTTCTTTACAAAAATTACTAGTGCACCCCAAGGTGAGACACTGGGTCTTATTAGCCCTAAGTCCGATAACTCTTTCAACTACATTTGCAACTCATGAAGTTCCAATGCTGTCATCTGATACACAGTCTTGGAAATTGGTTCTGCACCAGGTTTTAGCTCAATAGTAAAATCAAGCTCCCTCTCAGGAGGTAACCCTGGTAACTCATTTGGAAAAACATCCTTAAATTCTGACAATACCAGGTACTGATCTAATGAGGGTCCCTTCCTTTCATTCATTACTTCCACTACATATATTCGACACCCTTGCCTCAAGCATCGCTTAACCTTCATAGTTAAGATAAAGTGTAGTGACACCTTTCTCCGTACACCCTGGATCTCTACTGGTCTTCCTTCATCGTCGACACAAAGAACCCTTTTGGAGAAACAATCTACCAAAGCTCGATGAGCTTCTAACCAATCCATTCCAATGATTAGGTCATACACCCCAAGAGCAGTGATGTATACCTTCAACCTGGTAGTACACTAGGTCCTACCGCTTGTTTTTCCCCAGAAGCCATCTCAACTTATTTAAAGTCATTATGCTCATAGGCTGCCAACCCACTCTTTTCTAATGCAGATGGTGAAATGAAACTATTTGTAGCACCAGAATCAAATAAAATCTTTACATTGATATGATTTAGCATACCTGATGACTCGACCACCATGGATTGATGTTTGGCCTGGCGATTATTAACCACTGCATAAATCTGGTGGCTGCTACTTGCTCTTCCCATCGATGCCTTTCCTTTTCTATGCACAAATCTTGATTGTAACTCTGGGCAATCACACTGGTAATGGGATCCTCCGCACCCCCAACAGGTAACATGGGATTGAACATACGCATTGTTCTGTGACTATCTCTGAAATGAGTTCCTTCCCCTGGAACCCCTGCCCCTACTGAATTCTCCCTGAGATGGTCATGGACCTACCTGTGTCATTGGTGATGAATGAGATGTTGCACTTGCTTCCATTGAAATCCCTGTGGCTACTATCCTTGGTGTGACTCTATTACCATATGGAGGTGGCCTTAAGCCCCCTCCCCTGGGAAATGTCCCAGGGGCCTTCCCCATGAATCCAGGATGATGAAGAAAGGTTGGTCTCGTACCTCCAGTTAAGTTCATGTGCTCCTCCGCATAACACACATTTTCCATAACTTCTACTACTGAAGATGGTTTCCACATCCGCACCATAGCCCTTATCTTAGGGTTCAACCCATAGACAAAGCATTCTTCTTGTCGTTGGTCATTATCCATATATGAAACATATTTGACCAATTCCATAAACCTGATCTCATATTCTTCTACGGTTCTATTTCCCTATACTAATGCATGAAACGCTCCTACCTGTTGTTCCTCATAGTAAGCTGGCATATATTTCCTTCTGAACCTCTTCTCAAAAATTTCCCAGGATACGATATCCAGGGTAAGATGCAATTGTCTTTCCAGGTTGCCCCACCAATTCAAGGCACTGTCTCTCAACTAAAAAATCACTATCTTTTCCTTTGAAGTGGATGCATAGTATCTTAAGGAAAAACATTGTGTCATGCCTTCCAACCATGCTTATGCGCATTCACTGGCGCAACCCCCGACAAACTCCGAAAGTTTGATCTTCTACAGTTATCTAGTGATGTATTCGGGTGGAGGTCCTCCCCCTGAATCCCTCGATGCTTCTGGATTACCCATTCCAGATGGTGGGGGCTCCACTTAGATCCTTGTTGGTTGACACCCCTTTAAAGTCTCATTTATGGTCTCCAAAGAGCGCAGTATGAGAGCTAGTTTAGGCAATGGTGGTGGCGGCGTTGGAGGTCCCTATGACGATACCCCTCTGCCTCAATTTCCTTGAGTCCTGACCATCCTGTATAATTTAACCTGCATCAACCAAAGTTGTCAGGGTGAGTTTAAGGATGTTTCACATTTGTGCAACTTAAACTAGAAAACAGGGTTAGGCGTAAGTTTTTTTTACTTGTCTGTAAACAGATGTTACTCTCTTTAGGGGAGTGGCTAGGTTAGGGTTCAGCATCTAAGCTTGGTGTCACTGCCTAAGAAAACTATTGACCCTCTCACCTCATAGCTATGCTATCTTTGCGCCATACTCACCAATTTCTCTAACTTACCTGCCTAGTGCGCATGAAGCCTCCTCTCGCTTATCTTGGTCTAAGTCTTTATACTTTGTGTTTACAACTAATTAAGGTGACTTCCAACCTAATGCTGATGAAATGATTCTAAGGATATCCTTCGATGCTTGACTCGTGGGCTTTCCTTGGCGCCTTGTACATATGCATTGAATTTTGTGACTCGGTGGCTGCAGGTGCGAATCTTGAGGATTGTAGAGTGGCCTTCGGGCATTGGATCTTAGCGCTTGTGCACTACGGTTATGTATTGTTTCTAGACTTGTGGTCATATGATGTAGTGAGCCTGAATCTATGCATTGAATCTTGGT
>JZKD02S0878860.1:798286-821677 GCA_000966675.3 Picea glauca
TATATATATATATATATAAAACTTACCTCGCAGGTAATAACCTAGACCTTGCATGTGATCCACGTGTTACCCCCTTGCTTCTTCCATCGCCTTCCATACCTAAACCTAACCCTACACTCGTTCTCATAACGCTCCGCTCTTTTTTCGCCTCTCTCACTCTGCAAGTGCAGCTAGGGTTACGGTAATGGTTGGAGGCTCCTCTCTCATTGCTTGGAAAAGGCCTGTAAGCTACAACTATGCCCTCACGAGCTCCTCTTTCATGGCTTGGCGCATAGTCTATGTACATGAGGTAGGTATAGTGTTGTTGAGTTTGGCGCATTGGTTGTTTGGGCCTTTGTGAAAGCTCCACTCTCCTAGCTATCGGTCGTTGGTATCGTAGTGCAAAATAATGCTGCCTGGTTGTCTTTCCTCGTGGCTTGGTGCCTGTTAAGAATCTCCTTCATTAATATTTTTTTTTTTTGTTTTTTTTTTGTTTTTGTTTTTACAAGGTATTATATATGTATAAATTTATATATATATTTATTTTTGTTGTGTTCATAGTACTCCTTCACAACTCTTCCTTGGTGTTCTGTGTGTGGTGTAGAGCCTTTGTTTCATGGGCACTGCATGCGGTTGGGAACTTGGTCTTGACTTTGGTGTATTGTGTTGTTAACCCGCGTTGTGTTGTGGAATGTGTTTGACATCTTGTGGAGTTTGGATCTCAATGCTTGTCTTAGAGATTGGACCCGTGGGCTCCAATGTGTTTTGTGCTAGCTTGTATGTTATCGCTTTGGTAATGACTTGCATTGTTGATGACTACAGGTGCGTGGCTCAATTTATGAAGAAAATATCTCGGTGTTGAGCTTGGCCTTGGGCCAATATCCTCTTCTTTTTTTTAAACCCTTGTAACTCATTTGTGCATAGGCTTTGAATGGTGCGTTGTGATGCATGTCGTGGATTGTTTGTTGTGGCTGCTCGCTTGGGTGTTGGGTTGTTTGTTGTGGCTGTTCGCTTGGGTGCTGTACTGGTAAATAAAAAACACGCCAGCACAGAGAGCGTGGATCGAATCCCCTCTGCACTCTCGGCATGTATAGGGCGAGTGAATTCTTTCAGAAACTAGATCCAAAACTGATTGTGGAAAACATCCATATATTAACTCCCACTTTTTGTTCTTTAAGACCCATTGACGTTCTTTTTCTATCATTTGGACATTAGTAAACTTAACTGATCGATTTTCACTATATAATTAGACCAGTCATCGATACGATTATCTAATTTTATCTATCTTCATTATATAGTTAGAACACTCATCAAAAGCAGCTCATAGTTGAGTTTATGCCTTATATGTCAAACAAATATGGAGGGGGTGGCCTATAAAAACAACTACCATCCTGAATTTGAATTTTTCAGAACTTGTCTACAGAAAAATCCATACACATGTGTATACGCACTTCATGGCCATTCCCTTAGTTTGCCCATCTACCAGAAATAATAATCCATGGATTCGAGCAGACTATTCCTTAAAATTTTGGCCTATGCTGCCCCCCTTTTTACAATGAAGTATGCACATGTTTCTCCTGAGGCTTCCTTCTCAGCCTAGTTTTCTTTTTTTTTATAACTATATATATATATATATTTGTACTGTTAATACTTATATATTTTTTTTGCAATACGTGTAGTGCATGGGACACGGTCCCCTCCTCCTCGTGGCTTGGTAGAGAGCGTGCCTTCATGCTTGGGTTCTTTGATTCACGTGTTGGCTTGATGTTGAGTTACTGTGGCATGCAGAAAGGTATTGGCTTCGTGCTAGTGCGTGGTTTTGGTGTCTAATGACTTGGTTGCTTGCATGTTGTTTCTAGACTTTGATCTCCACTCTGATGTGCCTAAATAGAGATTGGTTGTATGCCAATATTTTATTTATTTATTATTTATTTATTTTCGTTATTGTGTATATATAATCCTCTATATAAGGAAACTAGTATATATACTTTCCTAATCTTTTGTTTATAATAAAATATTGTTGAATATAACTATTGTTTATATACCTTTCATGATTTTTGGTTTAAAATAAAAAATTTATGAAGCTAATTATTGTTAATCCTTCCTTTGTATAGGTGAGGATTGGTAGGATTAGTAAAGGTGGTTGGAACATGGGAGTCTTCATAGGGTTTATGACTTGTAAATAAAAGGTTTCTGGGCTGTAGATTAGGAGTTGTTTTTAGGGAACAATCTGCACAATTATGTGGGTGGTCAAGCCCTAGGTTTCAACTTTGAAATCAGGCTCTGATACCATGTGTAAGGCCTCCGTCCCCACAGAGCCTTATAAAAATACAAGCTAAAATTAAAGAATGAAGAAATTATAACCTGTACAATTATGTCATCAACGTATAATCATTTATAATTCAACATAAACTAAATTGATTAACAACATGAAAGTAAATTTAATTATCAACCATATAACACAGCAAATTCATGAAATTCATACCTTTGTCTGATATTAATTCCCAAATATATGATTGTCCTCTTCGTTGCTCTGCCCTAACTCTGCCCAAAACTGAATCTTTCTTCCCTGTCATCTAGGAACAAAGCTTGTCTGGCTCCCTAGCTCCAGGATTCTGTGAGGATTCCTGGCCCCAAAGCCCAAAACTCCCAGCAACCTGGTGCACCCCTATAACAATCCACCCAAACTCCAAAACCAGAAAATATCCTAAGCATAAAATACAGTCCTTCTCCCCCAATAATTCTCCTCTCCCAAAGTTTCATAATCCCTCTCCCGAAGTTCTCTTCCCCCTAATATCCTTTCCCCATTCACCACCTCCTCCTTAATTTAATTCCACCCACCTTATCCCTCCATTTACTACCTTATCTTTCCATTCAATACCCTATACCCTGTCATATGTAAAGTTTTATAATAAATAAATTAAAGTTATTAAGCCTTTAATTCTTTACCCAAACCTTAAATGTTTTAATTAATCAATTAATAAATAATCGTTATTTAACTAATACACACTAGGACAGTTAATTATTTAATTAACTATACTTGATAAAACCTATGCAACTATTTAACTAGGGTTGTTACACGAGGCTGCCATGTTTTCCAAGTGTCGTGTTGATTCCACTTGTCATGATCCCAATGAATATAGTTAATGAAAGCTGGTGAAGTGGGTGAGACATCATCTCCTCCCATAAATGGAAATCCTGAAGGGACTATCAACAAGTATGTTTCTCTACAGGTCCCTTATGAGACACGATTGCATCTGACAAAAGACAGCATGCACAGTCTACCAGAGAGCATGCAAATGTAAAGCCTTGAATACAAAGACTTGGGCACACCTCTGATTTTGAGGGTGAATTGGTCTGAGTATATCTAGGCATTTTTGACATTTTGTTAGGGTCGGTGGTTGAGCTAGGCTCCCGTATTTTAAACGTTTTATGAAGCTTTTGGTTCTCTGTTTATGTAATTTTCTTTGAGACTTCATGTTTAATGAAAGTTAGTTTCCTTTTCATCTTATTTTCCTCTAATGCTGAAGTATCCATGATTGAAGGATTCACATGGATTGTTTTAACAATATTGTGATGTATGTTTAATTGCAGTCATGTTTTAACGCTCTTCAGTTCCTGAAACTTCGAATCCAAGAGGATATTATTTTCTGAGTTTTTCCTCCTTAGGTTGTTGAAAGACCTGATGTCAATATAAGACCTCTACACTCTCCTCACTATTTCTTCCTCCTACTAACCGTTACTACAACTAACTAACTGAAGTTGATCCAGCCCTGAACTACTTGTGCATGCTGGTCTAGTTTTCTGAGTTAAAACAATATTATCTTGAGTCCGCACCCATTTGACCTCTTTAGATAATTCATTGTGACATATAACCTGATGGGTACTAGGCTTACCTTCAATGCAATATTAAGGTGACTTCTAGTGCTAACACCTTCTTTGGCCTGCGAGCCTAACTTGATGGTTGTGCCTTCTTCGGCCTGTGATCCATCTTTGGAATTTGTGCCTTCTTCTATTTTGGTTTCTTCTTCAGATGATGACAGTGAGGATGAAAATCTACCTCCACCTGCTCACCTTCCTCCAGATGATTGCTTTGAACCTGAATCAGCAGCACCTCCATCGCTTCCTAGATGGGCCTATTCAACACGAGAAGCAACTGGTGATCTTGTCGATGATCCTTCAGATCAACATTGGACACATTCACAGTTCCATACTTTGCCTCTTCTCTTTTGGCTCAAGATTCATAAAATCATGATCCAGAGATATTTCTAGAAGCTCCAGGTCATCCAGATTGGGATAAAGAAATGAATGATGAATATCGTTCTTTAATGGAAAACGATACTTGGGATCTTGTACTTCTTCCAAAAGGAAGAAAACCTATGAGATGTAAATGGGTCTACGGAAATAAGTATGCATCATATGGAAGTGTTGAAATATACAAGGCTTGGTTAGTTGCCAAAGGATTTTCCCGAGTTGAAAGAATTGACTATAATGAAACCCTTTCCCCTGTACCCAAAATGAATTCCATCTGCCTTTTTCTTGCCCTTGTTTCCTCAGATAAATGGGAGGTCCATCAGAGGGATGTTAAATCCTCCTTCTTGCACAAATATTTGCAAGAAGAAATATACATGGAACAACCTCTTGGCTATGTACAAAATGACTCTAGCCTTGTTTTTCTCCTTAAGAAATCTCTTTATCCTCTCAAGAAAACTCCCCGAGCTTGGTATGCCAAAATGGAAAACCTTATTATTGCCACTGGATTCTCTATATTCCATTTTGATCCTAATGTATATACAAATAAAGTATAATGCCATCTCATAATACTTTTCCTTTATGTTAATGACCTTATCCTTACTGGTAGTGACTCAAAAATTTTAAACCATGTGAAAAATAGCCTTCAAAAGAAATTTGAAATGACAAACTTAGGATTTTTGCACTATTTCCTTGGCCTCCAATTTTTGCAAAACAATGAAGGAATTTTTATTTCCCAATCTAAGTATGCTTGTGACCTTCTTCATCACTTTCACATAGATGATTGTAAACCAACCGCTTCTCCCTTCCAGTCTAGAGTCAAGCTTACTGCCACCTGTACTTCTCCCGAAGTTGATACCACACTGTACCATCAGTTAGTTGGTAGCCTCTTATACTTGACTCATACCTATCCTAATCTTTCCTTTGTTGTTGGTCTTGTTTCCCGATATATGCAAACACCCCATGAAAGCCATTGGAAAGAAGCTAAAAGGATACTTCACTATGTCTGTGGTAAAATTTAGTTCGGGATACATTACAGTTCAAGGGGGACTCCTTTATTGGTTGGTTTCACTGATTTAGATTGGGCCGACGACCCTGATGATCGGAAGTCTACTGTAGATTATGTTTTCAGCCTTGGTTCAGGACCTGTCACTTGGGCCTATAAGAAACAATAGGCTATTGCACTTTCTTAATAAGAGGCAGAGTATCGAGAAATGATAAATGAAAGTTAGGAAGCCTTGTGGCTTCGACAAATCCTTTCATAGTTTGGATTCCAGTAGAATCATATGACCAACCTTTGGTGCGACAATCAAAGTGCCATAAAGCTCATAAAAGACCTAGTTCAACATCAACGCAGCAAGCACATCAATCTACACATGCACTTCATCATAAATCTCATCCATGATCAAGTTATTGAAGTGCTCTTTTTCCCTACATAATATCAATTTTCAGAAATTTTCACAAAGTCTCTTACAAAAGATAATTTTTCCAAACTTCGATCTAGGTTAGGAGTTCAGGAAGTTGTCATTAAGGGGGAATAGGCTCTAATGCCTCCTTCCTTCTCCTATTGTGTCACTATTGTAAATCCTTCAATACTATCCCAATTTGTTCTTAAGGGGGGATGTTAGGATCTTTAGACACTTAGGAGTTAGTTAAGATCTACTTGGTCTAATGTGTCGTTAGGTAAAAGTGAATTTCTTATTGTGTTTCTTTAGTATGAATTAGTATTCATTTGTAGTTAGGAAATTTGACGGTCATGATATTGTCCTGACATAGAGTGATCCAATGGTTCATACTCTCCTCTATCTTAATGGCCATTGATCTGTGGCTTAACACCCTATTGGTCCATGATCTCTAGTTAAAGAGAAAGGAGGGTTATTTGTCGATGATCGATTGTGAGAAGCTCTCTTGTAAAATTTCTCTGTAATATTTTTCTTTGTATTAATGAACTGCTCCAAGTAGCTGCGTTGGTTGGGGCTGTGGATGTTTCCCCATAGGGGTTTTACCACATGAAAACATCGGTGTGTTGATCTTTGATCTGGTTATGTGAGTGGTTACTGAAGGTGTTTGTCCTCTGTTGGAAAACCTGTGTTGTCTAACAATGAGGTTAGAAAATGGAATAATCATGGAAATCTATATCATTTATACCATTGCAAACTTCAAAGGTGTATCCACTGTGCAAGTTCGCCGCTCAAATATTTAACTTTCCTTAAAACATCCTGTCACTATGGATTTTCTGTCCCTTTTCATAATTTCGTTCCTTATCCATTCAAACATAAATATTGGTTACCTTTCATGTTTCTTCATCACCTTCAATACTTTTGCGTCATCCATAGACTTTCCAATAAGCTTTGAAGCCCTTTGCTACATAATTACTATGTGGTGTCAGTCACTATGTAAATTTGTTGCCTTGTTTTTGTTGGGTATCCTCCATTGCCTTCAATCATTGTTCAAAATCTTTCCATGGAGCCCATTGCAAATTATCTTCTGGAATGATTTTTTTTTGACACAGTCAACCTTCTTTGTTTTGAGATAAATTCTTATTACCTACTCCTGCGCAAAGTTTTTCATCATTGTTTATCATTGTGTTGAGTTTTTGTTGTTGTTTATTGTTGCAATGATTTTTTCGTTGCGTCAAATTTTTGCGTTGTTGTTTACTGTTTCTCCGTGTTTTTTCGCTGCGTCGAATTTTCTGCCATTGATTTGTTTTCTACGCAAATCTTTCATGTTGCTACCTTTTCCCACATACCATGAAAAAGTCATTATTCTCATTCGCTGTGTAGAGGTCATTACTCTCATATGTTGTCAAAGGTTACTTTTCCATTTTCCGTTGTGCAGGGCCTATTACAATCTATTGTTGTGCACCTGAAATTGACATATACCAACATCATGACAACTCCTCAAAGAAAAATAAATAATGCAAGAAGCGGGAAAGTCGTGAGGTTTGAAGCACGGGATTGAAAGTTAGTAAACGTAGACCTGACAATCATAGTTTCCTTTGAACAAGCCGAATGCATAACAATCCATGAAAAAGTTTAAGGATATAATGCGCAGCTAACAAAGCAGTTCACCCTTAACTTTACGGGTGTCGGTGAAACTATTGCAAGGATCACTTTTCAAGTGTTAGAGGAAACCATATCAGCTGTGATAGATATTCCTATGCAGGGAGAAAAATGGTTTAAAGATATGTCATTATATACTTCATGTTGTATTAATTTTATAGCACATGAATACAAAAATCCAAAGATTGGAGCTAGCATTCCCAGTGACTATCTTTTGGAACCTTTTGAGAAACTTCTAAGGATAATTGAGAAGTACTTTAATTGTGAGGGAATATTTGACAAGGTACATCAATACCAAATTAGGCTTCTGATGGATTTCAAAGGTATAAGTCCTTTAAACTTACCTTTCTTCCTATGTAGAAGCCTGGGAAAGATGGACGACATTGTTCAAGCCAAAGATGACCAGATAGAGAATAACCTATTCCATTTTTCTTTGATTAGTATATTGGTGGTTGAAGATGTTGGAAATTTAAATAGGGACTAGGATTCTTTCTTGATTTCATTAAACATTCCTAGAGACCTATTGGTAGCCCTACACAATTTTGCTATTTGAGCGACAAATGACACTTTATGTAGCTGCCTTCACCTCATCTTGTAAATATTATCATTTAGAGATGATTACTAGATTAAAAAATAAGTTCATTGATTTTCTAAGATTTGCGTTTTCATTTTTGTGTCATGTTTGATTCATGAATGAAAGCATGAATCAAACTTGAAAACTCAATTTTGTTTTATACTCCTATTCAAGGCATTCTTTTAAAGGTTCATTGTGCTTGTATATTTTCTATGTCTAATACTTGAATGACTTACCTTTGGAGTGTTTTGAATGTTTCTATACACTTAGTTGATTCACATTTGAATTATGAACATTGTTGTATATTTAAACACTTTGCAAATCAACTATAGTTATGCTAGTCATGAGAATTAATGTGCATTATCGTACCCTGTACTCAATCCTTTTGCTAGCAGAGTAAATTAATAAGTTTTTCATTTTGGGTTGAGGGTTTGTGTCATGCTCTGTACACGAGGTTCTCATTACGAGGACTGCTCAAGCCTCAATAGCCAAGCCCTAAATGTTCATACTATGATTGCATAGGGTTTTCACTTGGTTTGTTTCCATTTTATCCACTTAGATTTGTTCCTTCTACTCCTTCCATATAAACCCAAAGCTATCTGGAGTCACCCATGTTACAGTCCAATCATATTTCAAATGGCACCTATTTTCTGAATAGATCCGAACATATCCCAATCATTGTTGTCTCATGATGATTCAATCAAAGATTTAAAGGGTCAGGGATTGGATGCCTTCATCAAAAGATTCGAAGGAATAACCTCCGTGTGGCTAAGTATTTTTCACTGACGTTTGATGGATATAGGGAGAAAATCGGAGATATTCAGTTGGACGTAACTGAAGAGTTTATCAGTGAAGTTGTAGGGCTTCCATCCATCAGTCAGAAGTGGTTAAAGAACTCAAAATTTGAAAAAGTGCAATGTAGACTCTTCATGACCTCCAGGAAAATTGATTGTTGTGAGAAATGTATCCCTTTTTCTTTGATTAAGCATAGGTGGCATGGTCTGTTATTGATCCTTAAGCAGTTTGTGACCTGTGAGGGTCGTTATCGTCTAGTTTTTATCTATCATATAGGGTTTCTTATGCACTTCATGTGCTTTCATTTGAATGTGCCTTTCTATTTTCTAAGAAGCCTGTACAAGATGTCTAAATAGTATAAAAAATAGAGCATCGACTCTAGTATTTTCCACCACAGCTTAATCAAAATTTTGTTAACTCACCCTTTGAAAAACATAAGCGATTGTTGGGACAAATGTTTAGCAAGAAATGGTTTTGTTTCTACCATTCTTGTAGAAGGCCCTAATTTGGGTGAGCCATTGGTGAAAAAACAACCCGACATTCCGAAGAATGAGCCTTATACAAATCCTATGTACAACGTACAACCCAGTCAATCCCCACATGAGCAACATGTTGTTAGTTTCGAGTGGAGTGAACTTCCTATGCCTAATTTGGATAATGATCTTAAAGCCACCATGAAACCCTATGTCGACGAACCTCGCAAACAATCAAAACAATCACACGCAGCATTAGGGTTCCAAAATAAAAGAGTTGGTCGACTAATTTCAAGAAGGTTAAGAAATCAAACTAAACCTCATTTGAGCTCGATCGACCCGATCGAGGTCAATGAGGTCTCAAATCCTGAAATTGAAGTCTTCCTGGAAGAAGAAGATCTAGATCATAAAAGATATGACCCTGCTCAACTGTATGACTTTGTTAATAATATTCCACCGTGTCTCAAGGGAAATGATGTGTTCAACGGTATTATCATTGGTCAAGGGAATGTAACAGGTAATATTGATACAACTAGTCTTGATTGTACGCTCCATAAACAAATCGTCTCTTTTGTGCAATGTGAGGTTAGCCTACAGTGGATTGAACGATATTATACTGATATCCCCATCCTCCAAGCTCGGATCAAATCACTCATAGATCACAATGAATTACTGACAAAATAAAATCATGACCTCAGAGAAAACAAAGAGAGGCAAGCTAAACGTCTTAAGAAGACATGAAACATTGTGATAAAAAATGGAGATAGTGTTAAGGCCATAATCAATTATGAGCTATCAAGATCCATGTTTATTCATTGGATGAAATGGTAAAATGCTTTTTCTTTATTATCACATGCATGTTATCATTTTGAATCAAATCGGTTTAAAAATTGGATTTCTTTTGCCAATATAAGACTGGCTACATAATCTTTTGATTATGTAGCCAAGTCATTTTCAAATAAAAAATTAGCAATTAGTTGTTAATAAATTATCTAACTTATTCTTATTTCATTTTCAGGACATGGTAGATCTTGATGCTGATTTTATGAGGAGAACATGTTCGATTTAGATGATTAGTATCTCTTTCCTATTTATTTTGTAAATAAGGAAAACTTTTATCAATTTTTGAAAAGAAACAATTCAGTTATGAGTAGTTGTAGGCCCATCATTTTTGTAATATTTTGATCTCGTGAGATCTAATCCTCTCGTAGGAGATAGGAATATGAGATCTCAAGACACTTTAAATACCCTACATTTTGTAAATGAAGGCACCTTGTCCTAGAACTAATTATGGGCAAATGACTTACATGACTTAATGGAACAATGTGCAACATTTCGGCTTTAGTCCATTGTGAATGTTGTTTCATTGATGTTTTGTTTTATTTAATATTGGGATATTAATATGTTGTGTAGCTTTAGACTCAATAACATGTTATGTTTCATGATACTCATGTTATAGATATCGTTCATGATTTGTTGTTCCATATATTGTGACTGTGATCATAGTATCAATTTTAATTTCAATATTTTCCTTTGATGTTTAGTTGATGAATGAAATGAATGTATTACACAAATATTTCTATGATTGTAATCATTCATAATCATAATATTACAGGATCACATGTGTTCAATATTTTTTTATTAAACCCTGGCTGGTAGTACATATCTTGAATTTATTCAAGAAAAATTGTGCCATAAGCCTATTGCAGATTTCTTTCAGAAGGTGAGGTAGCTAGATTAATTTGTTCGCACAGAGGCTCGGACACAATTAACAAAATAATATCAGGTTAGCTTCACTTGCTTCTAATTTCTGTCATTTTATGTATTAGTGAAACAGGAAGGTTTAGATCAGCTTTGACCATCTGTACGTCTTTGTTTCATAACTTAGTTGATTTAAGTTTTGTTAGATTTATAATTAGAAAACAGGAAATATTAAAATGTTCTTTCTTTATCTACTTCTCAAAAAATAATTATCTTTACAGTGATTTTGTAAGTTTCCATTAAAACTTGCAGCTTGTAAATTATGTTCAGATGTCATATTTTTCCTTTCTCTGCTTAAATACATTTACAATAGTTATATTAGAGTATGTATATATTATAGTTTTAACATTAGTTATTTTATTCCCTTTCTTTGTTTTAGGACCTTAGATTGGCTAACAGAGCCATTAAACCTATTAGAGCAAGTTACCCCAAATGGCTTGGGTTATTTAGACAACCCCAGAACAAACTTGTTCTTCTAATTGAAGGCCAATCATTTCTGTTGGTCAACAAATGGCACTAGAAGGAGGGCTTGATTTCGATTGATGGGACGTGGAAGTTGTAAGACTCCTCCCCCACACACTCGGTCCCCTGTGGTAACACATAGTCTCTCAGACAACAACGTTACTTTGGAAATAACAACTACCTCCAACGAAAATCCTGAGATTCATGTTGAACAAGTGACACTAAATCCTCAAGGGGGAAATGTATAAGAAATTGTTCGCCAATCACTTATAAGGATGCATAGTGCATTGGCTCGTATCAGAGAACCTGGTAGACCTCTTAATCAACCTTTAGATTTCTTGTATATCTGAGAAAAACTTGAAGGCACTGGTCTGCATTTAAACCCTTTAGGAGATAATACCACATATCATGTCGAAACTCCTACTCTCAGAGTTGGATGATCTGGTATCCCACCTTCCTCACCTGGTTCATCTCCATCCTCTTCGGGAGGAGAGTCATCGGGCGAAGGTAGTTCCTCATCTGAGCTGTATCAACCTTCGACACCACCAACACCCATGGAAAAACAAAACAATCCTGCCAAGCCCTGGCTCGATCAAGATGTTGTGGCTCTACTTGGACCTCAACACCCATTGCCAAAACACTCGGAGAAATGGTTGCCCAAATTTGATCTGGATTCTAAGAAATTTGTCGAAGATCACATAAATAAGTTTATGTTGGCCATTAGACTCCGAAGTGTAGATCATGAAGATGTAGTATGCATACTCTTTCCTTATACATTCAAGGGCAATGCATCCATGTGGTATTTTTCCCAACATCCCCAAACCATCATCTCCTGGGACAAGTTTGAAACCTATTTCTTACAGAATTTTGGAGATGATAAATCTCCTGAAGTCTTGGTCATGTAGCTCTCTAGCCTAAAAATGAACCCTAAGGAGAAAGTAAAATATTTTAACCAGAGATTTCTTACGTTAAAGAATTGAATTCCCATGGATTCAATGCCCGATGAAAGTCTAATTGAAGCATTTTACACCAAATCTCTACACAACAACATAACAATTTGGGTCAAAAGGTCTAAGAAGAACACACTGTTGAAAGCCTTTGAGGAGGCAAGCCAAATAGAAAGGGATATTTTAATCTTGAAAGATAATCTGAATAGTGAAGCTGAAACAACTTCATCCTCTAAAAATAAAATAGAAATCCTTACTAGGCCTCCCAAAGCTAAAATTCATCCTAAAACTTTAGACTTGGAAATCTTGCAGAAAGATTTCCAAAAACTATCAAATAAAGTCATGGAATTGAAGAGATCAGCCGAGGAGGCATCCTCAAGCAAAGGAAGTTTTAAACCTGTTTTCAAAAAACCGTTTCCTCCCAATCAGCCAAATTCGACCACTGAAGGTCTCAATTTCGAAAGCTTGCAGTATGCTTTCCAAACTATCCTAGAAGCACATGATAATCTTGCTTCTTCCCCTCCTGAAAGTTCTGAAGAGATAGCTGAGGAAGAAGTACCGGAAGAAGAATATTCATCTTCTAATATCTTCGGTCACTTTTTTGACAGTATTTTCCAAGGGAAATTTGAGACTGTCCACCCTTACAACACAAGGAGCAAAACACAGAACAAACTTTCTTCTAAAGAAAATAATAGTGTGCTCCCTAATCAGTTGAATAAAGATGAAATTAAACTAAGGGATAATATTTATGTTTTCAAGTTGCTGAAATTTTCCCTTATTTTGCAGAAAATGCTACAAAGTATAGCAGAAAATAGTAAGAACAACAATCCTAGCAACAAGAAAACTGCAAAAATTAGTTCTAAAACAACCAAAAAGGTCCCAACTAAAATGACATATGAACCTCCAAATAAAAGGGATTTAGCTGAAAAAACTGTATCAAATGTAGATAAAACTATTTTAGAGATAGCGACAAAAAATCAACAGAATTTTGTTGTTAACACGTAAAAATGTCCTGCCTTTTTTGTTAACTTTCGAAATTTTTAATAGAAATGTACATAATTGCATGGTAGATTTCGGCACATCATAAAATGTGATTCCTTTGTCCGTTTGTCAAAAAATCAATGCAAAAGTTCAACCTTCTAATCTCAAAATCATTCAGCTTGATCGAACGAATGTTAAGGTAATCGGTGAACTTAAGAATGTTCTAGTTAGGTTATCTTCTAATCCTAAGGTTCACCAAATTATTGACATCATTGTTGTTGACATCCCTGAAGTCTATGGTTTGTTCTTAAGCAGGAATTGGTCCAAACAACTGCATGGTTACTTTGCCACTGATTGGTCTCATTTGTGGCTGCTAGAAAATGGACAGCCTAACAAAATTAGGATTAATCATGAATTTTATCTCAAGCACACCGTGACGGATATAAATGATGAAAACGAAGCATTTACTGCATCTACTAATTCAATTGAAATCCAGGGAATGAATACCTTCTTTGGTAACTCCATGACCAAGATTTCCCCTTTCACTGATCCAGGGCAACAATTAGAACTCATGACTTGTACTCAATCATCAACGTCGCCAAGTGTGTCAAACACTATCGATGAAGCTCAAATCTAGTCGTTGTACTTTGACGGGTCCAAATCCAAAGAAGGAGTTGGTGCATGATGTGTACTCATGGATCCCATAGGTAATAAAACTTTCATTACCTGTCGATTAGAGTTCGAGTGCACTAATAACACCGTCGAATATGAAGCACTTTTACAAGGGCTTAGGAAATCTATGGATATGGATTTACATAATTTAATGGTATTCGATGATTTAGAGATCATGGTTAGGAAGATAAGGAATTCCATACATTTCTTATCACCACATCTGAAAAGTTACCGAACTGAGGTATCGTGTTTAATGTAAAACTTTTCAACATTTAACATAAATTCCATTCCTAGACTAAGCAATTCGGAGGCTGATCTATTGGAAAATGTCACTTCTAAATTATTGTTGGCAGAAGGTCTTTGTCCTAATGCATTCTCGATTGAATTGTTGTTCAGGTCGTCTATCCCAAACAACATCACCAATTGGCGAGTGTTCAATGATGACAAGCAGATCATCAACTTCTTGCATATGGATGATACCTTCCAAGGTGTTGTAATCGATGAAGGCATCCAAGATGTAAACCTCTACAATTTCATGGTAATATCAGATCCTAGATATTTTGAAACGACGTCCAAGATGGTAAAATCTATTCCCAGCTCCGTTGTAATACTAGAGAGGTTTTATGACTTGCATGATAAGTTTAGAGGGTTAGTTAATTGTAAAACGAACAGTTCTTCTTTGACTTATGAGATGGTAAATTTAGGGGCGAAGGAAAATCCTCAGAATATTAATTTGGGAATGGGATGCTCTGAGAAGGAACGATCTACCTTTATCAAATTGTTTTGATAATTTAAAGATGTTTTTGCCTGGACATATGATGATTTGAAAACATTTGACCCTAATATAATACAACATGTCATCCCCATGAAACCACAAAATCAACCTTTTCATCAAAAATTAAGAAAGATGCACCCCAAATTAGAACCCACCGTCAAGAAAGAACTGAATAAACTACTAAATGCAAAGATAATTTTCCCGATGAGACACACACAATGGGTGTCTAATCTAGTTCCTATAAGGAAGAAAAGCGGTGAAATTCAACTCTGTGTCGACTTTCCTAACTTGAACTGAGCATATGACAAAGACAACTATCCCATTCCTCTAATGGAACAAATCCTTCAGCATGTATCTAGTTCAAAAAGACTATCTCTGTTAGATGGTTTTTCAGGATATAACCAGGTCCTCATGTCTCCCCCAGATCAGGTCAAGACCACTTTTTGTACCCCATGGGGGACTTATGCCCACAAGAATATGCCTTTTGGGCTCATAAATTTCAGTGCTACTTTCCAGAGAGCAATGGCCATTGCCTTTCGTGGTCTCATAAATCAATCAGTAGTGGTCTATCTTGATGATGTTACCATTTTTTCTTAAAACAAGAAAGATCACTTGTCTCACCTTAGGGTTGTCCTAGAATGATGCCACAAGTATGGCATATCTCTCAACCCTAAGAAATCAGTCTTTGCAGGTAGATCAAGGAAAATTACTTGGGTTCATAGTGTCCAAATACAGAATTATTATTGACCCGGAAAGAACTCTCTCCTCCCTCTTCCAAAAGATCCATGCAATCCTTTTTAGGGAAAATTAACTTCGTCAGAATATTTGTCTCAAGTTTCTTAGAAATGGTAATGCCTTTACAAAATTTAATTAAAAAGAATTTTCAGTATTTCTTGGGACCCAAAGAAATTCAAGATTTTGATTCTATTAGAAAATAAATAGTAGAAGCTCCTTCCTTGATGAGCCCCGATTTTTCCCGAGATTTCACTCTTTACACTTTCGCCTCTAATCGATCTTATGTTGTTGTGTTGACACAAAAGAATGTTGAAAGCAATGAAATACACATTGCCTTCATGAGCTCAGCCTTCAAAGGAGTAGAGATAAATTACCTAGTTGTAGATCAACAGGCGTATGTTATTTTTAAAGAAGTGAAACACTTCAAGTCATATATGTTGAAATCCAGAACTAAAGTCATTGTTCCTTACCCCGTTGTCAGAAACTTGTTAGTACAAAAGGAATTAGGTGAAAAATGGGCAAATTGGATGACGTCACTACAAGAATATGACCTCGAAATAACCCCTGCACAAATTGTTAGAGGTCAAGGCCTATGTAAACTAGTCGTTGATTCAGTTAATGAACATGAAAATCAAATTAACACTCTAACTGTAAATCATCACAATGGAAAACAAATCAGTTGTTAACAAGTTGCTTCTAATTCTTGGTATGATGATATCAAATTTTATTTAACACATGGATTTTCTCCTTGATATCTTGATCCTAAAAACAAAAGAGATCTAAGCCTAAAGTATGCATCTTTCCAATTGATAAACGATGTATTGTTTCGAAATAATTTCGACGGTGTTCTTATGCGTTGTTCGGAAAACGATGAAGCAGAGAAAGTACTATCTGAAATTCATGCAGGTGAAGTTAGTGGGCACTTCGGTGGAGACACCACTGCTCACAAAGTGTCGAGATCTACGTACTATTGGCCCACGTTATTTAAAGACACTCATGCACTGTGTCGTAAATGTATAATCTACCAAAAGGATGGTGGACGAGTAAAAAAGGCATCATTCCCTTTGCAGCCTGTTACTGTAGATTCACCTTTTCAACAATGGGGTCTTGATATCATAGGACCGATTAATACCTCTTCATCAAAAAAGAAAAAATATATCATTACAGCAATAGATTATTTTACCAGATGGTCTGAAGCTACACCTTTGAAAGTGGTAAACACGAATCAGGTAGTATCTTTCCTTAATTCGAATATTGTTACTAGATTCAACATTTTCGAATGTTTTCTCTTTGATAACGCATGTTATTTCTCATCCATGGATATGAATTTATCCTCTTTATAAAAAAGTATTAAATTGAAATACTTTGCCAGCTACTACCCTCAAGGAAATGGTGTAGCAGAATCAATAAGTAAAAATTTGATCAAGATTATCAAGATGACAGTTTCTGAAAATCACAAGAACTGGCATAATGCACTATTTAATGCACTATGGGATAATAGAGTGACACCAAAAACTTCTGTTGGTAACTCCCCTTTTTTCATCGTCTACAGGAGAGAAGAAATCTCCTCATGTTTTACTTCCATCTCTACAATTATCGCAGAAAGTCCAAGAAGAGGATTGTCCTCTGCTGGAAAGTCGAATTAATGCCTTGTTAAAACTAGAGGAAGTGAGAGCAGAAGCAAAGAATAAGTTGGATCAGAATCAACATATTGTAAAGAACTAGTTTGATTCAAACTCCTCTTCATATAGAAACTTCGAGGTAGGAAACCTAGTTCTCAAATGGGATAAACCCCACGAGGGAAAAGGGGAACACACCAAGTTCCAGAACTAGGTTTCCTANAGAAACTTCGAGGTAGGAAACCTAGTTCTCAAATGGGATAAACCCCACGAGGGAAAAGGGGAACACACCAAGTTCCAGAACTTGTGGCTGGGACCATTTGTAATCTCTGAAAAACTAGGTCCGGGCTCTTTTCGTCTACACAATCTGGAGGGACAGCCAAACACTTCTCCATTGAATGGCCAATCTCTCAAAAGGTACTTTTCCTAATGATTCTAGATCCACCTCTATTTATTTTTTCATTTTTTTTATTGTCTTTTTGTTTTTTGTTCTTTGATTTTGGTTATTTTCATTGTTTCCTGGATAAATATGTTTCTGTGTCACCATTTAGTTCATGAAAGGAAACCAAAACGTCTCATCATAAAGAAATAGTTGAGATCATTCCAAAGTATCGGTGTTGTAAATTGCTAAAAATTAGACTAGCAAAAGAAAATTCTTGTTCAAAATAGTCTTTCTAGTTTCACTTTATAATCATGAGAAGATACGATCATCATTAAAGCTATTTACGTTGTCCCTATTTTTAAAGAAAACAACTCAAGTATACCTTCCTATCCTAAAAACGTTATTTTTATCAGAAAACTAATTTTAAATCATGATGAAGGTCGTCAAGCAAAAAATTAAGTTGGAAAATATCAAGTGTCTCGGAATCTGAAATTTTCAGCATCACCCCTCGCTCCTGAAGATCATAAATTTATATCAAATTGAAAACAATTTCTAGATACCTGTGGGAAGTGTCTGTAAACCCGTCGAGATACTAAAAAAGCCTCCAGACAGTGGGTAAATGCATGCCTGATGCCAAGACAAATTTGCTAGGGTACTGAACAGGCCTGCTGGTAGCGAAGCAATGTCGGGTTCAAAGAAAATTATCAGATATAAATTTTGATATTAATCGTAAAATGTCCTTCATCGTGAATTGATAATATTTCGACAAGGTAGAGGTGTCAGAGTGGGTTAATTGAATTCCTTTTCAAGCCTATGGATGCCTGCTGGTAGCGGCGGCCCCGTCAATAGTATAAGAGTCATTGGCTTAGATATTATCTCTCTCGTAATTAAAACTTGTCACCAAATTGCATTTGGACAGAAAAACATCTCACACTAGACTATGTGATCTTTTTTATTATGATTGGGATGCTTGAATTACTATCGAATGTTATTTAAATCTTAACCATTCTGATCTATCCTAACATGAATTCCCTGGTGATGCAAAGATAACTGCCTCGCCTAGTAAGTTGCCAATGTTGGGAGCCCTACCCAATTTCATTATTTGAGCGATGAACGACACTTTATGTAGCTGCCTTCACCTCATCTTGTAAATATTATCATTTGGATATGATTAATGGATTACAAAAGAATTTCATTGATTTTCTAAGATTTGTGTTTTCTCTTTTGTGCCATGTTTGATTCATGACTGAAAGCATGAATCAAACTTGAAAACTTAGTTTCATTTTATACTCCTATTCAAGGCATTCTTGTAAAGGGTCATTGTTCTTGTATCTATTCTATGTCTAATACTTGAATGACTTACCTTTGGAGTTTTTTGAATGTTTCTATACACTTAGTTGATTCACATTTGAATTATGAGCATTGTTGTATATTTAAACCCTTTGCAAATCAACTATAGTCATGCTAGTCATGAGAATTAATGCCCATTATCGTACCCTGTATTCAATCCTTTTGCTGGCAAAGTAAATTAATAACTTTTTCATTTTGAGTTGAGGTTTTGTGTCGTGCTCTATACACGAGGTTCTCATTACCAGGAGTGCTCGAGCCTTAGTAACCAAACCCTAAATGTTCATACTATGATTGTGCAGGGTTTTCACTTGGTTTGTTTCCATTTTATCCACTTAGATTTGTTCCTTTTACTCCTTCCATCTAAACCCAGAGCTATCTTGAGTCGCCCCTGTTACGGTCCATTCATATTTCTAATGGCCCCTGTTGTCCGAATAGATCCAAACGACTCCTAAGAATTGTTGTCTCATGATGATGCAGTCGAAGATTTAAAGGGCCAGGGCTCAGATGCCTTCATCAAAAGGTTCAAAGGGTATAACCTCCGTGTGGCTAAAGATTTTGCACTGACGTTTGATGGATATAGGGAGAAAATAGGAGATATTCAGTTGGAGTTAACTGCAGATTTTATCAGTGAAGTTGTAGGGCTTCTATCCACCAATCAGAAGTGGTTCAAGAACTCAAAAGTCGAAGAAGTGCCAGGGATCCTCTTCATGAACTCCAAGAAAATCGATTGTTGCGAGAAAAGGTATCCCTTTTTCTTTGATTAAGCACAGGTGGCATGGTCTGCTATTGATCCTTAAATAGTTTTTGACCTATGAGGGTCATTATGGTCTAGTTTTTCTCTATCATATATGGCTTCTTATGGACTTCATAGGATTTCATTTGAATCTTCCTTTCTATTTGCTAAGAAGATTGTACAAGATGTCTAAAAGGTATAAAAAACAGAGCCTCAACTCTAGTCTTTTCCACCATGGCTTAATCAATTTTTTTTTAACTCACCATTTGAAAACCATAGGCAATTGGTGGGATGGAGTTTTAGAAAGAAATGGTTTTGTTTCTACCATTCCTGTAGAAGGCCCTAATTCGGGTGAGCCATTGGTGAAAACAAAACCCGACATTCCGAAGAATGAGCCTTATATAAATCCTCTGGACAAGGTACAACCCTGTCAATCCCCACGTGAGCAACATGATGTTAGTTTCGAGTGGAGTGAACCTCCTGTGCCTAATTTGAATAATGATCTTAAAGCCACCATGAAAACCTGTGTTGACGAACCTCGCAAACAATCAAAACAATCACACGCATCGTTAGGGTTTTTAAATAAAATAGTTGGTCAATTCATTTCAAGAAGGTTAAGAAATCGAACTAAACCTCATTTGAGCTCGATCGACCTAATCGAGGTCAATGAGGTCTCAGATCCTAAAATTGAAGTCTTCCTAGAAGAAGAAGATCTAGATCATCAAAGATCTGACCCTTCTCAACTGTATGACTTTGTTACTAATCTTCCACCATGTCTCAAGGTAAACGATGGGTTCACAGGTATTAGGATTGGTCAAGGGCATGTAACAGGTAGTATTGATACATATAGTCTTGACTGTATGCTCCATCAACAGATCGTCTATCCTATGCAATGTGAGGTTTTCCTACAGTGGATTGAATGATACTGTACTGATATCCCCATCCTGCAAGCTTATATTAAATCACTCACAACTCACAATGAATTACTGGCAAAAGAAAATCGTGACCTCAAAGAAAATGAAGAGAGACAAGCTAAACATCTTAAGAAGATAGGCAACATTGCAATAAAAAATGTAGACATTGTTTAGGCCATAATCAATTCCAAGCTATCCTGATCCATGTTTAGTCATTGGTTGAAATGGTAAAAAGTTTTTTCTTTCTTATTACATGCATGATATCTTTTTGAATCAAATCGGTTTAAAAATTGGATTTCTTTTGCCAATATAAGATTGGCTACAGAATCTTTCGATTGTGTAGCCAAGTCATTTTCAAATAAAAAATTAGCAGTTAGTTGTTAATAAATTATCTAACTTATTCTTATTTCATTTTCAGGACATGGTAGATCTTGATGCTTATTTTCTGAGGAGGAACATGTTTGATTTAGATTATTAGTATCTCTTTCCTATTTATTTTGTAAATAAGGAAAACGTTTATCAATTTTTGAAAAGAAACAATTTAGTTATGAGTGGTTGTAGGCCCTCCATTGTTGTAATATTTTCATCTCATGAGATCTGATCCTATCCTAGGAGATAGGAAGATGAGATCTCAAGACACTTTAAATACCCTACATTTTGTAAATGAAGGCACCTTGGCCTGGAACCAATTATGGACAAATGACTTGTAGGACTTAATGGAACAACGTGCAACATTTCGGCTTTAGTCAATTGTGAATGTTTTTCCATTGATGTTTTGTTTTATTTAATCTTGGGATATTAATATGTTGTGTAGATTTATACTCAATAACATGTTATGTTTCATTATACTCATTCTATATATATATATCGTCCATGATTTGTTGTTCCAGATATTGTGACTGTGATCATAGTATCAATTTTAATTTCAAGATTTTTCTTTGATGTTTAGTTGATGAATGAAATGAATGTATTACACAAAGATTTCTATAATTGTAATCATTTGTAATCATAAGATTGCATGATCACATGTGTTCAATATTGTGTTATTAAACCTTGGCTGCGAGTACATATCTTGAATTTATTCAAGATAAAATTTTCCATAAGCCTACTGCATATTTCTTTTAGAAGGAAAGGTAGTTGGATGCTTTTGTTCGCACAGAGGCTTTGACACAATTAACCTACTAATATCAGGTTAGCTTCACCTGCTTCTAATTTCTGTCATTTTATGTATTATTGAAATAGGAAGGTTTAGATATTATTTGACCATCTGTACATCTTTGTTTCATAACTTAGTTGATTTAAGTTTTATTAGATTTATAATTAGAAAACATAAAATATTAAAATGTTCTTTCTTTATCTTCTTCTCAAAAAACAATTATCTTTACAGTGATTTTGTAAGTTTCCATTAAAACTTGCAGCTTGTAAATTCTATTCATAAGTCATATTTTTCCTTTCTCTTCTTAAATACATTTACAATAGTTATATTAGAGTATGTATATATAATATTTTTAACATTAGTTAGCTTATTCCCTTTCTCTATTTTAGGACATGTTGGCAGCCAATCCAATTTTTTTTTAATTGCCCTAAAAGCTGCCTACACCTATGTCTCTTGAACTTCAAATTACTGTCGCACTTTGCAAAGAGACGATATGTTCATTCTATGCGATGTTTGCAATTTCGTTTCAAATTAGTTTTCACAACTGAAAGCGTGAAAACTCCTCCATTGTTATTTAAACTATCGTGGTCTACTCATTGATGTTCTGAAAGGCACTTACCTTTGGTTGATTATATGGCTGAGGACATTTTTCAAACTGTGACATTCTTGCTTTGATTGCGCAACTTGGCTTTTATTTGATTGATGAGGTATTGAACATGAGAATTTATGAGTTATACTTGATTTCATAAGAGTGATGGTTGATTTTGTTTTAATACTTGCTATTATAAGCTCTTGGCTTAGTGACTTTATGAAATCTCTTGTCAACTTTAATTATACAACAAGGCATAAGTTGAATTTTACATGTTGAATGTCAATGTTTGATTATATACTTGGTGCGTTGATGAAACATTTGGATTTACTTTGGTTTGAATTATACTATGGCGCATTGATATATGGTTCTGAGTTTACATTGATTAATGGCACGTATTAACTTTGGTTTGATTCTATATTGAATGTTCATGGTTTCAAACAATACAATGGTGCCTTGGTATCACTATCCATCGTTTGAATTCTTGTGTTAGCCGATTAATGTGGTTTAAGTGGTGTCATGATTGATTAAACAGCGTTGTACTGAGCCTTTAATGTTCTTCATGGTGGTGAACTAACCCACCACCTTCACACGCGCCTATTCATTTGCCTCCTCTCTGAGCGCTTCCAGTTGTTAGCCATATCGATTATGATCCTGTGTCTTTAATCCGAACCCTACCATGATGCCCGCACCATGGCTCCAGTCGTAAGGGCTGAACCCAATGGCTGCCAGGCCCTGTTAATGTTTGATGGTGCATATAGCGACCTGGAGGAATTCAGATGGCTCCCTTTCATCTGAAGGTTTGATGGTTTAACCCTGGTGTGGCTCGGCAATTTGCGTTAACATTTGATGGCTGCCGAGCCAAGGTTGGGGATGTGCAGTTGGAAATCAATGAACAATTCCTTAGTCTAGCCACCGACCTGCCTGCTGTCGGACAGAGATGGTCAAAGAACTGTAAAGTAGAGGATGTCCCGTGGACATTACTCTTTCAGTCACGAAGAGTGAGCTCTTGTGACAAGGTTCTACCTACAAATATGCTAAAGCAAAGATGGCATGACTTGCTGATGATAACTAAACAATTCGTCACTTGCGAGGGAAGGTATGGTCTCATTTTCATGTATCACCTTCGGCTTCTTATGATTTTCATGGGTTTTGAACTAAACATGCCTCACTACCTGCAT
>JZKD02S0878860.1:835654-850535 GCA_000966675.3 Picea glauca
TAAATGTTTCTATCTCATAATAAATACATTAACCTCTAGATATATCTATTCTCACTCAATTCACATGTGTGCCCTTGATTAGGCCAACCTGTATTACATATAAATCTACCCCATTCATATCCATGTATTTTGTAAAACAATACATTACCTGATTCAACAATACATTCGTATTGTTAAAAAATGTATATCTATTTGTAATACTACAAGGCGAACAATATATATCTATTTGTATTTACATTAGTTATCAACAATGTGATACTCAAAATGAATATATCCTGAAAAGCTAGTTACGCCACTTCAAAATATAATTCTATATCTACTCCCAAAGGAGTAAGTACTAGCTTATCCCGTTGATTCCATCCTACGTGGGTAAGTAAACCTTTTAAATGTACTAAGTATATGGATTAATATGACTATATAAACCGTATAATCTATTTACATATTGTAATTAATACAAATATAATTAAATATACTATATATAATTATAACTACAATATAAATAACTTATATATGACACACTTATAGATATACTTATATATAATATAGTGTATTTATATTACTATATAAAAAAAACATATAAAAGAACCCAACCAAAATGACATTAAAAAAGACACAAAGAAGATTATTTTTCCTTAACTATCATTTTCTCATGAACTAGTGGGCATGATTCATTTGCCTTGCCCGTTATTTTCTCATGAGCTAGTGGGCATGGTCATGGCTATGATCTTGCTTGAGGTGAGGGTAATATTGCATATATATGGTTTCCTTCTCAAAAGCTGGAGTGCTAATTTAGCATTAGAGGCATCGAAGAAGAATTCCCCTTCAATTACTACTTTATATTTTAAGGTATGTCCAATTTATTTTCCAATGTGTTTTGCTAGCTAATGTATGTGTCTTATTATCTTATTTTTATCTATTTTAATAGTTCAATTTCTTCCTTGAAATTCATATGGTTATATAGCCAAGTCGGTTACAAGTCAAAAGTTTCCATGTCTTGTAAAATCCTCCTATCTTTAAAAGTAATGTTGTTAACCCTATAAGGGATCCTATATACCACTTCCATACATCCATTATGTTAACTCCAGTCAAATAGTCACGTCCCATAATTGTTTGCAGCTATTCTAGTTGTGGCAAAGGATTTGATTGATAAATATAATCTAACATAAGGCTAATGGATGTGGCCTTTATAATGTAAATGTCAACTAAATTATGCCACACATTGAGAAAAAATCCTTATAGGATTAAATAAGTGTGCATACTACAATCATGAGGTTTCTTACATAACATATGGTCATTAATTGACTAGTTCAAATGTGTGTTTTTTCATTATAGAAGTTTGGAGTTATTAAAAAATTTCACTATGGAAGCTTGGAGTTATAAAATTTATCCTTTTGGGCGTTTTATTTTCATTGGTATTTGTGATAACCTCAAATTAATGAAAATAAACAGAGTAGGTGTTTTATAAGGGTTGAGTTATGAAGAATATTTTAATAGGAATTGCCAACAATTTTGTTAACTATAGAATATTTGAGAATTTTTTAAGTCTAAAATGGATCTTCTAAGAAAAATAAATAAGAGTTATGTTTTTCAAAGAGAAAGAATTAAAACTATTTTTTAATCAAGTTTTCGACGTATCCCCTTATACGTTTACTCAAATTTCAAGTGTAGGCATTTGTTGGATGAAAAAATTAATTCTGCATCCACAAGGTACCTACACTTGAAATTTCAGTAAACATATATAGAGATAAGTTTAAAATATGATAAAAAAACACGTTTTTTCTTTCCCTCCAAAACTATTTACCCTTATCGTTGACATAATNATAAGTTGAAAATACGATAAAAAATACCTTTTTTCTTTCCCTCCAAAAATACTTAACCTTATGGTTGACATCATCATCTTGAATCCTATTGGTTCTTTTAAAGTTGATGTTGATATCACATTTTTTTGTTTTTAGGCCCATTTTTTACCTCAAAAATTCTGTAATTTGGAAGTCTCTGACTCCATGGAAGAACTGCTTCAAAGGACCTACATGCATGTTGGATTCTTGAATGATACCAAGTGGATGAGGTAGTAGCTAAGAATCTTAAGGATATTTGTTTCAATACATAGTGTTGTTATGTATGTAAATTCAAAAGTGTTTCAACAAATTGATCTTCACACATTGTAGTTTTATGGTACATTACTGTTGGGTTAGTGGAACGAGAGCACCTTGGTGGGTTTATAATTTCAATAGAAACATTGAATCATTTAGTTGGGTAGTTTTGAGTTATTTTTTTGAGCATATGATGTATACAATTGAGAAGTATTGATTGTAGGTGAGGTTAGCTTCGACTCTTTGTGATTATGTTTAGGTCACACCCTTTAATTTGTATTGTGTAATAATAGTTTACAGTCCATCCTATGAACATATGCAATTGAAGGGTTGAATAAATGGTTATTGTTTTCAACATGCCCCCACCCTCAATTATAAAGAGTTCATGCTCAGTTACATCCTAAAAAAGATTAAATTGAGGTACATTACACACATATTATGGAATATATGGATGTTTATGTTTCGTAAGTATGCTTGCTATTTTTCTTGATTAAGTTAAAATGAGTTTCTATAGTTAACACATATATAAATGTATTCATCACAACTATAAATGCAAAAATTTCTTCAAATTGAACATTTTTTTATGCAAATCCTTTGGCCACCAACCTTGCCTTGTATGTAAGAATGGAACAATCTTCCTTATACTTTATCACGCAACCTTATATTTGCAAATTACAACATGTTTTCCACAGGCTTCCATAGATGTCCACATCTTATTATTATCCTTTTTTTTTCTAATTTATTAATGGATGAGACTTCAAGGAAAAACTCATTTTTTACATAATACCATTTCAATAAGAAATCATTGAGACATATTTGCACCAAAAAAACATAATTGTTTGAAATTGTAAGTTATTAAACCAACAAAACCATTACAAAAGGTGGTTATAATTCTACTTGATTGTTTCATAAATATACCCATACTAAAATGCGTGCTTCAAGGATCCCCATGAGCACAATTGAAACAGACTCCCGAACCCTCAGGCCGAGATCCGCTCAGGATCGTTCTAAATATGCTCTGAGTCAAATTGACTCTTCGATTCCTCCATAGGGAATCCCACACACACACAGTGTTTTCCACAGGTCCTTATGAGTGTGCGACGTGATCAAACACAAGGTGTCACCCAAGTCTCCTTGACCACAATAATATGATCATGCCCTTTTCCCTATCGAGATTTTTCTTTTTCTTTCGGGATTTCAGGTTTTGCGATATCGCGATTCCTGTTGTCGAGTTTCTGGCTCTCTAACCCACTGAAACCTGAAATTTCGAAACGCTGAAATCTTCAACCGCATCCTCCTTCATAGTTGTATCGTGTTTCATGACTTTAGGAGTTCCGGAGAAAAGAACCCCGACCTCTTGTCTTCGAAAATACCAAAATGCCGAATCCTGATGTGTTCAGCAAAGGTTGGCTTCCAACGAAACTTTTCACCGATTCAGGAATTTTGAACTTCGCAAATCCTGATGCAAAGCTCTCGGCTCTTCAACCTCCAAAACCCTGAAACGGTCAACAAGGTTTGACTCCACCTATTGACGAAGACATGCCACCTGTCCACTCCAATGCTTCCTATCTCTAACGTGGAATCCTACCACTCTTCCTGGCTTTTGAGACTTGAACAAGCCTTCAATTGCCGTTTCCCTACCACTTCGAAAACCCGAATTCCAAAATGGCGCCTCCTTCCTTTAGATCGACAACCCACGTTATTTCAAGCTTCCAGGTACCGGGAGTTCAAGACTCTCGATCCCAAACTACTTGTCACTACAATCCCTGAATTCCCAAACCCCGAAACACCGAAATTCCAAAATGCCACTCCTCAATATTTCGCGTTTCGCAACTCCAGGGTTTTTTAATGTGAAGGCCCTTGGATGCTTGTCATCAGGACTTCTGGTATTCCAAATCTTGAATTACCGAAATCCCAAAATTATTCACTTAACAATTCTTTTCGCGATTCGAGAGTTAGAGTGACCAAGGATTTTGGCTTACACTCCGGACTTACAAACTCCGAATCCCCGAAATGATCCGACAACTCAAAACAGATCACGATCAATGGTCCACGTTGATTCTTGATACCAAAGTGACGGGTTCGTCCTCCCCTATCCACCTTGTAGCTTCTCTGGATCCTACGGTCCTCGTGACTTCGGGAGTTCTCCACAGAGAATTCCGACCGTTCATTCCTCCTTTGAGTCTCTGTGAAACAACCCGGTGTTTTGCACTGGAACTTAACTTCTACAAGGTGACTTCGACCCTGTCTCCCTTTGAACAAATCAAAGGTGTAAACCCTCCTGAGATTTCTCTGACAACTTCAAGCTTTGAAAGAAATCCTGCACGCACTCCTTGTGACAATCTATCAATACTTCTGGGTATTTGATCTCTTCGACTTTGTGCACTCCCTACAACAACGGTCCTTAAATATTTAACCTTAGTTGATAAGTCCTAAGACTTCCAACAGCCTACACACTCCTTGCATGGCTTCTGTGCTTCTCCTACACTTCTTCTTGAATGAGAACAACGGTATCCCTCTTGAGCTTTCTGAGATAAAACTCAGAATCTTTGTCAACGCACACCTTGCGGACGTTTCACTGCACTCCTTGCATGAACTTCTCTTAGGATGAGAAACAATTGAAACTCATTGTCTTTCTCTCTTGGTCTTCATATACTTAACATGAAATCACACATTCAACATAGCATTGAAACAAATGCATAAACAGAGAGAATAAAACAACTGTAAGCATACCATTCACCATGTATAAACAGAAAACATCATAACACCATGAAATCTGATTCAAAGCTTCATATATTAATTCAAAGCTCCTGTACATGGGTTATTATCTACAACTCTCTACTTCATCTCTCAAAATGGTGATAATGTTCATAATCATACAATGATACAATGGTGAGGGTGTTTATATTTGTTTTCCCTCTTATGCTCTAAAACTGTCTAATCTATTAATTCAAATCTACCTACTTCCATTAACTGGGATTAAATGCCTTTTACATTGACAGATGAGAGAAAATCGCTCACGATCTGTTTACAACAGTCAGACATAAATGCAAGTACTCTTCTAGATATTACATTTATATCCGCTTCTTAATCTTTCAAAACATTTCAAAACGTGAAAAATGTACTGGCATTTTTCCCAGTTGGCTTCTGCATCCATGCTTGCTTGGCTGCTGACAATGCTCCTGCATCATACTCCCTGACTTGAAAATTTTCATGAACTCCTGTTCATGAGCTCTTGCACGGTTTTTCCATGCTTCTGAATTTTTGTTTCATCTTCCCAACTGGCATCTTCAACTGGATGTCCCTTCCATTTGACCAAGTATTCAAATTACTCCTTCCTCCTGTTCTTTTTGGTAATCCTCTTATTAATTATGCTTTCCATCTATGGATTTTTAGCTATAGGCATTTGTTTAGTCCATTGAACCTCTATCTATTCATCCTCTGCTCCTGCTTCTTCAGTTTTGTAAGGGTACAAATCCGCAATGTTGAATATCAGTGAAATTCCGATCCCATTGGGTAATTCAATCTCATATGCGTTTGCCCCAAATTTCTTCACGACCTTGCATGGTCCAATCTTTTTCATCTTCAGCTTATTATATGTTCCCCTTGGGAATCTCTCCTTCCTCAGATGTGAAAGAACCAGATCACCAACTTCAAATTGAATTTCTCGCCTGTGTTGATCTGCTCTCTGCTTGTAATCTTGACTTTAATTATGCAATCGTTTCTTAATTCGGCTGTGAAGCTCCTTCATTGCTTCTGCAAAGTCCTTTGCACTAGCAATCCTAAATTCACTTCATTCCAAATCTTTCAATTTAGAAAATCCCCTTGGCTGCATTCCATATACAATTTGGAATGGACTCTGACCTGTGCTTCTGTTGATTGAATTATTGTAAGAAAATTCTGCTTGTGGCAGAATATGATCCCACTAACTATGGTGTTCAGTCACTAGGCTCCTCAACAAATTTCCTAAGCTCCTGTTCACAACTTTTGTCTGCCCATCCATTTGAGGATGATACGTTGAGCTAAAATAAAAACTTGTCCCTAGCTTCTTCCATAAAGTCCTCTAGAAATGCCCCATGAACTTGGTATCTCGATCAGAAACTATACTCCTTGGCAAGTCGTGAAGTCTGACGACTTCCTTGAAAAACAGGTTCGCAATATGAGTTGCGTCGCTGGTTTTCTGACATGGTATGAAATGTGCCATCTTGGAAAATCTGTCGACTATTACAAAGATTGAATCATAGCTTCTCTGTGTTCTTGGCAGTCCCAATATAAAATCCATGCTCACTGCATCCCACGGCCTCTCAGGTATGGGTAATGGCTGGTATAACCCTGTGTTCTTCCTTTTCCCTTTTGTGTGCTGAAAAATCCTACATCTGTCCACAAATTTCTTAACATCTGTCCTCAACCCTGGCCAAAAATATGAGCCATTCAACTTTGAGAACGTCTTATCATGACCAAAGTGTCCGACCAATCCTCCACTATGTTTTTCTTTCAGCAGGTTCTCCCTCATGGAGCATTTTGGAATACATAGCTGATTGCCCCTGAATAATAATCCATCCTGGATCATATATTCGGTCCATTGGGTTTTGTACCTGAGAACTAGATTCTCAGATGCCTCATATGCTTCCTTAAAATCTGGATCATCTCTGTACATTTCTTTGAGGTTATCAAAACCCAAAGTTTTGACTTTGAATTCCTGCATAAGCAAACATTTCCTGCTCAAAGCATCAACAACTTTGTTAGCAGTTCCAGAAATATGCTTAAACACAAAAGTAAAATTCTACATGAATTCAACCCATTTAGCATGCTTTTGGTTCAACTTCTCCTGTTGAGTCACGAATTGTAAAGCATGATTATCACTGTACAAAACAAATTCCTTGGGAACCAAATAGTGCCTCCATTTCTTCAGCACTTGTATGACCGCATAGAATTCCTTGTCATATGTGGAGTACTTAACCTTCGTTTCATTCATTTTTTCACTGAAGTATGCGATCGGTCTATCATCTTGGCTCAAAACCGCTCCAATTGCAAATCCACTTGCGTCACACCTGACCTGGAATGTCTTGCTGAAATCTGGCAAAACCAAAATTGGCTGCTCGGTGATTTTCTTCTTTAGCAGGTTGAAACTCTTCTTTGCTTCCTCTGTCCAGTGAAAATTTTTATGTCTTTTCTTCACTGTATTCATCATTGGTGCGCTAATTCCACTGAAATTTCAGATAAATTTCCCGCAGAAACTAGCTAAACCATGAAAGCTTCAAACTTCAAACACACTTTTCGGTGATGGCCAATTCTTAATTACATTCGCCTTTTCCGGATCCATCTTCAGCTCATTTGCAGAGATAACAAAACCCAAATAAATGAGTTCTGTCCTCATAAATGATGATTTCTTCATGTTAATCAACAATTTCTCTTGCTGTAATCTCCTCATCACTGCGACTAAATGCTTTAAGTGCTCTGCTTTTGTCTTGCTAAAAATTAATATATCATCAAGATATAAAATGATGAATTTCCCAATGAAATCCTTCAGGACTTCGTTCATCAATCTCATGAAAGTATTGGGTGCATTCGCTAAACCAAATGGCATGACAAGTCATTCATACAGCCCTTCATTCGTCTTGAATGCTTTCTTCCATTCATCACCTTCTCTCATTTGAATTTGATGATATCCGCTTTTCAAATCAATTTTTGAAAAACATCTTGCTCCACTCAAGCAATCCATCAAATCATCCATCCTTGGTAATGGAAATATATATCTGATGGTGATATTGTTCATTTCCCTTGAGTTTGTACACATCCTCTAGCCTCCATATTTCTTTGGGCTAAGCACTGTTGGAACAACGCATGGACTCAATCTCTCTCTAACGAATCCTTTGTCCATTAATTCCTAGACCTGCCTCTTGAATTCTTCATTCTCCTGCGGCGTCAATGTGTACGCTTCTTTGTTTCATAAACTGGATCTAGGTATAAGATCAATGTGATGGATTATTCTCCTGATCGGTGGCAACGAACAAGGTAGTTTGTCCACTACTATATCAGTGAACTCTTCCAACAACTTCTATATTTCCTCTGGTAAATCATCCACTCTTGTACTAGTCAAAACAATTCTAGGCTTCCTGACCACAATAAATTGTGTGTCTTCCTTCTTCTTAACCTCATTAAGAAGTTCCTTCCCACTCATGAGAAGTACAATGTTTCTCACCTCTGGTTTCACTTCTTTGTCCTTGATCAACAACAACATGTGCATTCTCCCATTTTTCTCCAGGGTGTATGTGTTCTTTCTCCCATCATGAACCACATTCCTGTCATATTGCCACGGTCTACCCAAAAATAGATGACAAACATCCATGGGAATGACATCACATAATATTTCATCCTTATATCCTCCTATTTTAAATTCAACTAAACATTGTTTAGTGACATTTACCTGATGTCCTTTTTGTAGCCACAAAACTCTTTATGGGCTTGGATGTATGATAGTCTCTAGCTCCAACTTTTCTACCATCTCTGTAGAAATGAGATTGTCTATGCTACCACTGTCCATGATGACTTTTCATACTCTGTCTTTTGTTTTGTAAGTAGTCTGAAACAGACTGTTCCTTTGGACTGGGTTCTCTGTCTCCTTTTCTAGCGTTAAGAGAACTTTCCTCATCATTAAGGATCTTCCGCCCTCAACATCTTCTACCTCAACATTCCGTATTTGAGCTTCGACAATGTGAGTCTCACCATCATCTTTCTTTCTATCTGGACACTCATAATATTTATGTCCGTTTTTCCCATAGATAAAACATTCCACTTCACCTCCTTGGCATCTTCCTCGTCCTCTAGCTTGAGGAAAATTATTTCTATCAGCATACTTCCCTCTCTGTGAGCTTCCTCCTCTCTCATGTTGAGTTTGAGGTTTCTTTGTATCTTCTTTAGATTTCTAAGTTTTGTCTTGGGTAATTGTTTTGCCTCTGGATTGACTTCTGCCTCGGCCTCTTTGACCTTGCTTTCAGCTTAGCTTCTCTTCAGCCTTCAGACCCATCTGATAATCATCTTCCACATTTCGAATGATCATCATGCTCATCTCATCTTGAATGTCAGATCTCAGACCATTCATGTACATGGAAAATTTTTCATCATCGCTTTCCTAATGACCTACTCTGATGTTTATCTTGTAGAACTCTTCAGTGTATTGTTTCATTGACATCATCTTCTGTCTCAAATTCTTCATCCTCCGAAACAAAGTGATTTGATAATCTTTGGGTATAAATTTGGCCTTCATCTTCGCAACCATTCTATCCCAGCATTTGATTTTATGCTTTCCTTTGCAGCGTCTGTCAGCTTGCAGTTCATCCCACCATAGTGCTTCATGCCCTTTAAGTCTAGTGATGGAATTTTTGACTTTCTTTTCTTCATCGACATCCTCATAGTCAAAGTATTTATTCAGAGCTCTAATTTAGTCTAGAAGCTCTTCAACATTCAGGTTTCCCTCATACACTGGAATGTCCATTTTTTCTCTAGAACCTATCCCTGCAACAAACCTGAATAGGCGTTCGTCTGCAACATCTTTGATTGCGACTTCTTCTTCTTCATGTCCATCTTCATTTTCACTTTCAGCTTCACTGATATCCCCAACGTCAACTGTGCACCTCTGTACTATTTCCATGGCATCAAGCCTGGCACGTAGTTCACGCATTTCCCTCTCCACTACTGGATCAGGCATTGGTCTGTCTCTTCTTCTCAGTGGCATGGCTGAGAATGTTTCTCTTTTCTCTGCTACAAAAATAAAAGAACTTGTTTTGAGCTCTGATACCACAATTGACACAAATGCCCGAACCCTCAGGCTGAGATCCACTTAGGATCATTCTAAATATGCTCCGAGTCAAATTGACTCTTCGATTCCTCCACAGGGAATCCCACACACACACAATGTTTTCCACAGGTCCTTATGAGTGTGCCACGTGATCAAACACAAGGCGTCACCCAAGTCTCCTTGACCACAATAATATGATCGCGCCCTTTTCCCTATCAGAATTTTTCTTTTCCTTTCGGTATTTCGGGTTTCACGATATCGCGATTCTTGTTGTCGAGTTTCTGGCTCTTCAACCCACCGAAACCCGAAATGTCGAAACACTGAAATCTTTGACCGCATCCTCCTTCACAGTCGTATCGCGTTTTGCGACTTCGGGAGTTCCAGAACAAAGAACCCCTACCTCTTGTCTTTGAAAATACCAAAATTCCGAATCCCGATGTGTTCAACAAATGTTGGCTTCCAACAGAACTTTTCTCCGATTTGGGTGTTAAGCCCTAATATTGGCTCATTACCCCTTAATTGGGGAACATTATATTAGTAATTTTATTTTATTTATGTCGTCTTTAGGCCATTAGTGGTAATTATACCTCCTAGTCTCCTATATATACCAAGGAGAGATTTTCATTTTGAATCATCTTGTACTTGAACATTTAAGTGGGGTAAAAGGAGGTTGTCCCATTGAAGAAGCTTATTATCTGAAATTATCTCTTTTTCAAGGCGTTGAGTACTTTTTCTGAGGTTTTTCTATGCTATATTGGTATTTGGTTCTTAACATCGAGAGTTTCGAACTTCGTGACTCCTGATGCAAAGCTCCCGGCTCTTCAACCTCCAAAACCTCGAAACAGTCAACAAGGTTTGAATATGCCTATTGACGAAGACACGCCACCTGTCCACTCCAATGCTTCCTATCTCTGACATGGACTCCTGCCACCTGCCACTCTTCCTGACTTTCGGGACTTGAAAAAGCCTTCAAATGTCGTTCCCCTACCACTTCGAAAACCCGAATTCCGAAATGGCACCTCCTTCCTTTAGATCGACAACCCACATTATTTCGGGCTTCCGAGTACTGAGAGTTCAAGACTCTCGATCCCAAACTACTTGTCACTACAATCCCCGAATTCCTAAACCCCGAAACATCGAAATGCCGAAACACCACTCCTCAATATTTCACGTTTTGCAACTCCGGGGTTTTTCAATGCGAAGGCCCTTGGCTCCTTGTCATCAGGACTTCTGGTATTCCGAATCCCGAATTATCGAAATCCCGAAATTCTTCACTTAACAATTCTTTTCACGATTCGGGAGTTAGAGTGACCAAGTATTTTGGCTTACACTTCGTACTTACAAACTCCGAATCCCAGAAATGATCTGATGGCTCAAAATAGATCATGATCAACGGTCCACGTTGATTCCTAATACCAAAATGATGGGTTCGTCCTCCCCTATCCACCTTGCAGCTTCTCTGGATCCTACGGTCCTTGTGACTTCGGGAGTTCTCCACGGAGAATTCTGACCGTTCTTTCCTCCTTTGAGTCTCTGTGAAACAACCTGGTGTTTTGCATTCTAACTTAACTTCTACGAGGTGACTTTGACCCCGTCTCCCTTTGAACACTTCAAAGGTGTAAACCCTCCTGATATTTCTTTGGCAACTTCAAGCCTTGAAATAACTCCTGCACGCACTCCTTGCGACAATCTATAAAATACTTTTGGGTATTTGATCTCTTCGACTCTGTGCACTCCCTACAACAAGAGTCCTTAAATATTTAACCTTAGCTGATAAGTCCGAAGACTTCCAACAACCTGCGCACTCCTTGCACGGCTTCTGTGCTTCTCCTACACTTTTGCTGGAATGAGAACAACGGTATCCCTCCTGAGCTTTCTGAGATAAAACTCAAAATCTTTGTCAACGCACACCTTGCAGATGCTTCACTGCATTCCTTGTAGGAACTTCTCTCAGGATGAGAAACAATTGAAACTCTTTCTCTTTCTCTCTCAGTCTTCGTATACTTAACATGAAATCACACATTCAACATAACATTGAAACAAATGCATAAACAGAGAGAATAAAACAACTGTAAGCATACCATTCACCATGTATAAACATAAAACATCATGACACCATGAAATCTGATTCAAATCTTCATATATTAATTCAAATCTCCTGTACATGGGTTCTTCTCTACAACTCTCTGCTTCAGCTCTCAGAATGGTGATAATGTCCATAATCATACAATGATACAATGGTGAGGGTGTTTATATTCGTTTTCCCTCCTATGCTCTAAAACTGTCTAATCTATTAATTCAAATCTACCTACTTCCATTAACTGGGCTTAAATTTCTTTTACATTAACAGATGAGTTAAATCGCTCATGATCTGTTTACAACAGTCAGACATAAATGCAAGCACGCTTCTAGCTATTACATTTATATCTGCTTCTTAATCTTTCAAAACATTTCAAAACGTGAAAAATATGTTGGTATTTTTCCCAGCTGGCTTCCACATCCATGATTGCTTGGTTGTTGACGATGCTCCTGCATCAACAATGCAACCATATTAATTTTGAGACTTTCCTAGAAATCGTGAATAAAAAGGACAAATGGCATTAACTATCACCAAGATCCACTACCAGAGCTATGCTATGTTGGTCCACAATCTTGTTGCCACTTATGTATCTTTTTATTTTGACTCTTAGCTGCTACTATGAGAAAACAAATGATGACATAGACCCTTGTTCCTTGATAAAGCCTCTTATCAAGCCCACCCTTTTCAACCAAAGAAGACTTGATGAGCATCTACAACAAGAATACAAAGAAAGGAGAAAGGGAATCCTTATCTCTCACTTGTCAAAGTTTCAAAAGAATTGGGTTGAGGCACTGCTCACCAATGCAACCACATTACCATTGCACAAAATCCCTTGAATCTAGGGGACATTATGACAATGAATTTATTTTACTTCTTGATACAACCGAGAGAAATTCCTATTCAAGGCTGTCACGAGTTGTCAACATGTACTATTTAAGATACACATATGGGACATTATTTTCTTGTTGAGTGGAGAACTTCATCCTTAACTCTAATACTGTGTAGAACCTTCCTTCTATGCATCACAAAAACTATTTAATTCTTAGAGAGGAACTAGTTCATGAAAATAAGTGAGCCTTTTGGAAAGAATTTTGGCAATTATTTTGTAGCTATCATTACACAAAGAAATAAAGGCCTCCAATTTGCTAATCCAGTCAAGACTTTATTTTTGGGTTGAAGGCCATATAAAGTGCATTGATAAGGGGTGCACTCATCCTACAATTTGGGTTTCCAATAACATTTTCTCTAGGATAGGAGAATTTGGTTTCCAAACTTAAAGCAAAATATATTTTTAATAGAGGGTCACTGATAGAATTACACTTGTGGCTTAGTGCATTTATCAAATGTTTTCACTTTCCTTTTTGATTTTATTAAAGGTGAATATAAAATTGAACTTGAACTTGGTGACTACAATTTTTGTGTTTTGGAGGTAACTTAAATGCCCGTAGTATGATCATTCTCTTTCATTGCTTCTTGGACCTAGATATGCATTGGATTAACTATATGTTAGTCCAAGTAATTTTTTATCCTTGACTACAAAGTTCCTCTGGCTAGTATTTATCCCTTGTTTTCTTGCTTCTTAATCAATTACATCATATAGTTTCCCTCTATAGACTATTCAACATAATAAAACAAAGGAACTTGGAAGCCTAATACAAAATATATGCTATTGAGTTTTATTTTTTGGTTCAAAGACCAACAAATAACTATTCTATTCTAGCTCAAGTGCCAATGCAAATTTTGGGCCTATGATAGTGGAAATGGTGATTTTGGGTCTGCGACTCTATAATACAAACCAATCCCACCAACTAATATTCATACACAACAATTGATGATATTTCGAATGTGTGTAGATTTCATGTCCTTGTACTATCTAAATTATTTGATATTTGTTAATTAACATATTATATTCATAATTGAATGCAGAACATTAAAGATGAGTAGATGTCAAGTGTTTAGAATTGATGGTTATTGTTATTGCACAATTTGTAGTTTGGGAAAATCCCAACCCAAACCAAAAAGGAGTGACAAATATGGGATTATTTACCCATTGTTACCTTAGATAAACACTCCCCTCAATTTAGTGATGATTAAATCACCATAATGGGAGAATCCTGGGTGACCCTAGGGGGATTGTGATGGAAGGTTAAAAGAGATGAATGATGACCCCATAGGTCAAGTTCAAGAGTTGATATGAGGCTTAAGAGTGAGTTTTGTGAGATGGTAATCAATTGCCAAGGTAGTGTACCTGCAAAACAATGTCAAACCTTCTTGGAACAAGACAATTTATGAAGATACAAGCCTCAAAATTAGTGGGGATTCAACAAGTAACCTTGCTGTCCCAAATTGGAGAAGTATGGAAACACACACACACACACACACACACATATCAACAATGAAAAGAGTACATAATATGCAAATTATACCATCAAAATCAAGTGCAATATGTTGGAAACAAAGCTAGCAACAAGTAGATAAATTTCCAATGGTTAGAGCAAGATTTTGATAGCAACTAGAGGGTTGCTAGTTAGTGTTATTAGTAATATTTTGTTGGCAGCCAATACAATTTTTTCTATTGCCCTATAAGCTTCCTACACCTTTTGTCTCCTGAACGACAAGTCATCGTCGCATTTTGCAAGCAGGCATTCTTTTTATTTCATGCGACAATTACAAATTGGTTTTGATTTAGTTTTCACAACTGAAAGCGTGAAAACTCCTCCGTCGTTATTTGAACTGTCATGCCTTTCTCATTTATATTCTGAAATGCACTTACTTTGGTTTGCTATTAAGTGGTCGGAATGACTTTCAAACTATGACCATTCACCTACTTTTACTTTGATTGCGCAATTTGATTGATAAGACTTTGAGCATATTGAGTTATGGGTTGTATTCGATTTCATAAGGGTCATG
>JZKD02S0878860.1:892983-920311 GCA_000966675.3 Picea glauca
GTTGATCTCAGCGCATAGATCTCAGCCGCTAAGATCTGTGTGCTCCTTATAAACACGTGCCAAGGAACCCAAAATTTGGATAAGAACCCAAAAGTGGGTCGTGATGCAACCCTTTCCTGCATTTTCTCACCAAGGGGTTATTTCCTAAGGGAAAAACACCCTTTTATCCAAAATATGTGCTAACACTCACTATAAATAGCTAAGGGATAATTTTTTGGGGGAGGTTCTGTTAGCACATAGGATGTGTATAGGTCAAAACACTTTAGATTTGTCTTTTTTTGAGTCATAGAGTCTTTAAATATTAAGCTTTGGTTTATACCTCATGTCATAACTCAATTTTTTGTTTTTCATAAACACAGTCTTGTTTTAGTCTTGGTTTAGAGCCTTAGTGTCATGGTATTAGTTGTCATCATGAGAGGAATAAGGGTCCACATGGGTCACACTCTTGGTCTAATAAATCATCATCATCATGTTGTCTCGTCTCAAAGGAGTACATAAATTCCATTATGTCATTTTCCAATCGTTTAGAGGGAAATTGTTATTTGCTTCCAACTCACCTAAAATTTCGCAGCGTACTAAGAAGTACCTCATGCACTTATATTTCATCATTGCATTCTGGAAATGTGTCAGGGGATATTTTATTGTCTTCAGCGATTTCATTCAATATGATTTTCAAATATTATGTCAAGGGTAAAACTCTAACATTTTCCTTGAAGTGTGCTACTGGAATTTGAAAATTGGCACTGTAAACTAGTACCGCAGACTAGCGTTGTGAACTAGCGTTGGAATATTGTTAAATATTAGATGCCTCTCTCTAAGTCCAACTCAATTTCACAAAGCATTAGCCTAAATTTAGACATACCAGGCACCCCTTGACGATTTACATGCTTCTTAAAATGTTGGTTGAGGATATAAAAATGTTATGTATTGTTGGCATTGCAAACTGTTAATGTTTATGTGCTGCTAACTCTCAAACCCATTGTTCTGGTTTTCTAAACCCTTCTCATTAGTCAAAATTGTTATCTCAGGGTCATCCTATAGGTCCCTTTTGCAAACAATTTATTTTTCCCACTGATAATTCTACGCTAGGAACTGTCTGTTTTAACCCTGCACCACAAATTGCGCGCTGCATACTGGCACTGCGAGTCCTCTACCTTTCGATTTACTAAACCCTTGTTAATTTTGAAATAGGTATAAGAATCAGGTTTTAACCAATTGTTATAGGTTCTTGTTGAGGTTTCCAAGATCCCTTTAACTCAACAACAGGAGCCAAACCTGCTTAAGAGGTCCAATTAGACTCGTAAGCATTTGATGACTGGTAAGGTTCTCCAGATTTGTGATCTGGATGGAATTATTGTGATTTGTGAACTATGCAGTTCTCTTTTGGTTATTTTCTAACATTTGTAAAGAAATAAATATAGAGCTTAAACTAAATGACATAGGGAATTTAATTGTGTGTTGGGGAAGGCTGGGTTTTAGGATAACCTTTTTACCTTAGCATGCAGAAGAAGAAGATCTAAACTACTTGAAACTAACATTAATACCATTTTGATTTGTAGACATTCAACATTTTATGAGATAACAGTTACAGAAAGAAAATATATACATGACAAGAAGTTAGTGCAAGAAAAGTAATTTTCAATGCTCTATTATCAATCACAGGTTAACACCATCGATTTCTATTCATCAACTAGAATAAAATAACTGTTACAACATTATAAGTTAACTTTGAATAATAGATGCAACAACTCTTACTCATTACAACAAAAAAAATTGAATCTGAAGAAAGAGATAGTCCCCCTCGGTCCAATCACATTCACACCTCATATGAAAGAAGTGTCTTTGGTTCTAAACATAACTTCTTAATTAAAATAACTTGCATAGAAATAACTCTCTTACAATATTCGAGGAAAATTCTTTCTTTCCAAAACCATCGACCCATGACACAAGGTCGATTCCCTTATTTATAAAAAATAATAAACTAAAAACAACTACTAAAGTTGTGTTAAGTTAAGAAAATGCCACGTGGTGGAATTTATCTATTTTTTCTTTTTTGCTTCTCTTTGGATCATATGGTGGTTTTACTGAAGTGGTTTGTTCCTCTCGTATTCTGACCATCTGGAGAAGAGATCTTCACATGTATTTTCATACGAGAACCTATGTTGATCCATCAGAGTGGAGAGGACCTCCTTCATCTCAATTTCTTGTTCTTTGTACTTGATTAGTTTAACACTCAAGCATTCTAAGACTGTGAGAGATTTAATTGGAGGCTCCATGAACTTCTTCACTTGACTTGGGATCATGGTTGAAACCTACAAAATCTTTGTTTATTACATCTGGTCTTGCTCTGCATGTCGCTTAACTATGTCATGTAAATCGACGAAATCCTTCGGTGGGACAAACTCTGGAAAGTCGATACTTCTCATTTATTGATTGATTTTCTCCCAACTTTTCTCACACTCTCCCCATATTTCTTAAATTTTCCGCTGGGGTTCCTAGACCATGCTTACCCAATGTTTATCTTCCTTCCTTATTCGGGCGATGTTGTTTTCCCTCAACACTCAGATGTTATTCTCTTCTATATCTTGACCCTTCTGTACTTCACTAATGTAGTCTATCCATTCTAATTCTTGTTGTGCCTTCTCATACCATCGTTTCATGTATTTACAAGTTTCCAGCCCCATGAGGGTATCTTCTTGGAAATCAACTATGTGAGCAGTGAAGAGGTCTCTTTCCCTTGTGAATTGTGTATACATTTATTAGAACTCACACTTCAAGAGTACCACCTCATGTTTTGAATTTTGGTAATACTCCGCTTGATTTCATAGATGGTCCAGTTATTTATTCATGGAAGCTACCTCCATTTCATCCCTTTTCTCCCTGTCTAAAGTAGCATCATTTATGGCCATCCATGCTACGAATAGCTCAATCATCTTAACACTTTCCATGTAAAACAATGTTTCCTTTGTGGTTATGAAAAGTGTACGATCGAGCATGAGATTCCTTTTCTTGTCTGTTCTTCTCATCACAACTTTCCTTTTCATGTCATAAGAAATTTCTTGTATATCGAAAACTTCATCTATTGGTTCAGGAATCTGTTTCTCTCCCCATGACAACATATTTCCTAGGCTTCCCTCCATATAGAGATGTTCCATGGTAGTTTCTCTTAATTCATTAGTAGGGAAGGTTCTTGTATGCTCTGGTGATTTGGTCTTCTGATGGTCCTCATCGGTTGACGAAGTCTTTGTCCTAGCTAGGGAAGTAGGTGAAGGATCTGTTAGCACTATGTAAATTTTTTCTGGCTAAATAGACAAATGACAGAGGTAACTGTTTCAACTAGCTTTAGAGTTGAGGCACTAGCCTGCTCAAATCAGAGAGGGATCTCTCATGTCACTGGGTATATCTATGGAAATTAGTGGCTAGATTTGGTTTGTTTGGAGGTTTTTATAAAGTTGCTAGCAAAGAAGGGGAGGAACACTATGGGCTATGGAGTCAAAATTCTGAAAGTGAACGGAAATAATGCATCGAATGATAAAAATCTCCAGAGGACAAAGGCTAAATGAGGCGATGAATCTGAGTTATTCTTAAATTCAAAAGAGTGTAGGAAGATAAAGAGAACAAATAACTGCATCAGAGAATTACTGAAATGAATTCTGAATAATTTGAGAAGACAATCACATAGTTTAAATTGCTTAGGCCAAGAGTGTCACAAGACGAATTATGGGCCTTTAAACTCTCCAATTTAAATAGAATAAAATGTAAATGAAATGATAGGTTACAGGAAATACATACGATGAAGGGAAACAAAGCTCATATCACCACCCATTAGAATCTTTTCATAGAAACTTCAAAATCTTCTGCATTTATATTCAATTAAGATTCAGAAAACTTACAAACAGAGTCTGATACAACCAAAAGGTTCTCTTGCACTTCTGCCAACATTAATCAATTCAAGTCTCTTAGTACTTATACAATTTGATAAAAAATAATCGAAACTGAAACGTTTCAGCTTCTGTAACAGTTTCCACTGACAGTTTTGGTATACGAAACAATTTACAATAATTAGAAAAAGAAAATGTTTCAAAATCATGAACAATTTCTCTGACTGTCCGACTTCTTCTGTGTCATTTGTCTCGCTCTGAGATTTTTTCGGATCTGCAAAACTGGTGACACCTAGATATCATCTTTTGGTTCCAGGGACATTACACTTTGTCTTACCCAACCACACGATTTATTTCCATTGTGGATAAGAGGGGATTCTGTAATCCATCATCTCTTTAATCAGAATCTCCAAGTCAATGCATGTAGCATAAGACATGGATGGCATGCTGACCTTCACTGTTTTAAACTTGTTTAAAATATCGAAATCTGTAGCCAAATGCTCCACTAGACTAGGACCTTTCAGAGTTTCTTCCATATCCTCGAACTTAGAATGATCCATTATGCATTGCATGAGGAGAGAGTGATAGTGTTATTGATTATATAACGATCCTTTACCATCCCAAAATGATGTAAGCCCTTTGACGAACAAATCTTCAAAAGATTTTTTAAACTCCTGTATGCTGTATTCTATTTGCACAACTCTGTTTCGGACTAATCCAAGTAAGTTATTCTTAACAATGATCCTTTTGGCTGAAATGATCAACGCGGTCCTATCTTTCACACCAATGGTTTGAAGTTCAACAGTTGGTATAGCATTCAGTAAATCAATAGCATTTTGGGCCCACTCCGAGGGATTCTTTGCTAATATTTCATGTACAACAACGCATTTGTTCCGAGCTATGACAACCATGTTATCTTTGTCATTGATAAAATTCAGATAAACCCTGGATTTATCAACCTCCGCAACAATAGCTTCCCAAATTACATGTTTGTCTCCCCGCAATAACGTCTTGCCCTTTAACCTGGTTCTTAGCTTGTTCACTCTCTCCTGCAAATCTTGATTTTCTTTGTGTAGTTGAGCTATCTTTTCATCTTTCGCTTTCATCTCATGCTTCATATTTTCCATGTTCTCTTTGAGATTCTTGATCTCACCTGTTTTTAAGCTTACCTGGGATAGATTTGACTAACCCCTCAGTGCTTAATCCAACCTCTATATTTGCAGGTATAATGACTTCCATGTCTGATGTTGCCGCTTATTCCAGTGACCAATGCTCTTTCTCTTTCTTCAATTGCAACAATTTAGCCTTCTAATCGAGTGCCTCTTGTCTGGATATTTCTTTGTCCTATTCCAATGTAGCCAATTATGCTATCTGTGGATGATCTGTAGGTGACATATTCAGCATTTTCTTTAGACTTTGGATCATCTTTTCCTTTTCATCCAAAGAAGCTTTCAACCCCTGGGGACCTTCAGACTCTAGTTTTTTCACCTGTGTCATCCAGGCTTTGCTGGACACTTTTTCCTGTTTCAGTTGTCCATCTAGTTTTGACGTGTATGTTGTTAACCTTGCAACCTTTAGTGCTAAGCTTAGATAATCAGAATATAACATGTCACTGACATTCCTATGAAACTTTACTTTGTCGGGGGAAACAATGTTTTCATAGTGCACTTTGATCTCAGAGACTTTATCATCATTAGGCACTACAATGTTAAATGTCTTTTTCTCCACATCCCTGATTGGGAGTAAGGAAGCTTTGTGTCGAGTAGTCCTTTCTACTTCAGGTAAAATATATCTTATTTCACTATTATCCATACTTCCTTTCATAGCATACTGATTTATTAAATCTCCCTTGGACCGATACACTGCCCCAAGTGTCTGGCCAAATATGTACTTTCTGCTGTTGAAGACCTTCGTGCTGCTTTCGTTTTGTGGCCTTCTTTCTATATTGGTTTATTCATTCTTGGCTATAGACTCTACCATTTCCATGCATGTTTTCCCTTTGGGATCTTCTTCTTCCAGGTCAACTACTTGAGATGATGATGTGATTTTCATCCTTTTGAGAGTATCTTGCTGGCTACTGGTATCTAGTGCTTCTAAACTTCTCCTCTTATTGTAAACGTTCATTTTATGAGCTTTGATAACCAACTTAGGGGAAGGTTTTCGCGTTGGGCTCGGTTGATGAGTTGGTTTTGTTTGTCTCGTTTGATCTTGCTGTATGGTGACCTCCATGTCTACACAGGTCTCTAGATTGGTAAACTTATCAAATCCTTCGACATGTTCATGTTCATAGGGACCTTGCCTACTGGCCAATCTCCTCTTTGATATGATCTGATGGGGATCATACCTTCTCCCTTGCAACTGTGTGAAACCAAATTTACTAAGATTGGATTTAATCTAGGGAAAACAAGACTTACTCTTCACCACAAAGGGACCCACCACGAAACAAAATTTTAGATTAGAAGCCTTGTGTGCTTTTAGAAAATGTTCAGTCTCTGAGATAATTCTTTGTCTTATGAATTCCAAAGAGAAGACCCTGGGTGTCATAAAAACTGGTAAAAGATAAGGTACTTCCTAGTATCCATATACCCAAATCACAGTCGATTGTGTGAACAACACCCAATCTCCTACCATGCTCTTTGGATTTGGCTGTAGTGAGATTTTCATCTCTTCCAGAAATATCGATAGATATGAACCAAAAATGAGACTGTGTACCCTGGACTTAATCTTGTTGATGAAGATGAGCATGGTGATCCTCTTGCACTCGGTTGAAATGAAAGCCATCTCAGGAAATTCGGTTTTGTTGGATTCCAGAAACATCCTCAACAAGTGCGTTTAGTATCTGAAGTGCCTCAATAAGCTAAAGTTGACCAGCTGTTGATGCATATTCTCTGTAATAAATTTTTCAAACTTGAGACAGACTGACTGACCAGATATAAAACAAACCAACATAAAACCTAACATGACCTACACCACAAACTTGTCATTGTCTAACCCTAAAATTTGACTTAGCAGGGAACAAGCCCACTGGACTTCGACAATCATAACGTTTACACTGACAGGTAACGACAGACTCTTTGAAAGATGTTCAAGCTTGACTATGATCTGTAGAAATAAGGTTTTAACCTTGGGTGGACACTCTCTATAAATTGTGATCATTTTTTGTTCCTCTAAGGGCTCTGACACTGTAGGGGAGGCATCTGGTACACTAAGAGCATGCCAAAGTGATGGACTGTCTACTTTACACAAAATTTCAGATCCTAATTTATTTAAAATGACTCTTTCTCCTTGAGAATATCACTCTGCACACCAACTTACAAATTCAGGGAATGGAAAGATCGTTTCTACGACATAAGAGAGAATGGAGGCTTGAGCCACCTTGAGGAAAGGTATGCGCGTTCCAACATTGTCCAACAAATTCGATATAGACACGGAAATGGGTGAGACTGTTATTTCTTTGTCGAAAACGTCAAAATCTCTATCAATTAGGGCTTCCTCCCTAAAGGATATTTCCTTTTCATCCACGGATAAAATGATAGGAATGGAAGCCATGGTGAAGAATACTTGTTAAGCGGTGAAAAACGTGAGTCTGGTTCAGTTCTGAGCTTTGAAATTCGAGTGGAAGCTTCAAGCCAAGTTTTCAAATGTTTGAAGGCTTCGAATGTCATAGAATAATGTTGGGGGGTTCCTCCTTTTATAGGTATCTATTGGCATCGGGGGTTGGAGAAAACAGTTTCAAGTGAACCTCCTTTCGCCCCGACGTGCCTCTAAGGGCACCGCACGTCCATGATTTAAACCGTGATAGTTTTCCCCACCCCTCCCTCTATCGATTAATATTCATGTTGTTTCAATTGTCGATATAAACTTCAACCGTTGATCCAGGCTACTTCAGGATCCATGATCCACATTTTCCTGGCGGCTTTGGCATCGGGGGATTGAAGGAAGTGGTATTAGTCAGACTTATTTTTCCTCTGATGTACCTCTATAGGCGCCATGTGTCCCATAATGAAACCTCTACTGTTTTCCCCAGCCTTCCCTCGATCGCTTAGCATCTGCATTAGTTAAATCTCTGATACGTGTCTCAGTAGTTGATCCGGGCTTCTTTTAGGATCGACAGTCCACTGAGTTTTTCTCTTTGCATCTCCGTTATTTTTTTCGTATGTCACCATATATAGTGGTGCCTTCTGATGTATCATCTCTCTATGGAGATATAATCCTTCACTAAGATTTTTAAGCTCGGATACCATCCAAAAAATACTATGGTGATAACATGATCGACATTAATTAGGAGTTTGGTCATTGGGATGTCAATTTTTGGCTACCCCATTTCTTCTTCTTGTTCACCAACATTCGAGTCATTCTTGGAACTATCATTCTGAGGATGTGTCCCCAATTGATTGAGAAATACAATGTCAAGAGTGCTCCTAGCTACCAGGGATGATTTTAAGGATGGAAATTTATTTTAAAATGTAGGAACCTTGGTGAATCTTACTAATCCTTCATATGCCAACTATAAATGATTGGCGATAGTTTTGTAAAAATATTCTAATTTCTAAGGATTTTAGATAGTTTTTATAAAATTTTGGCGATTTTTAAGATAAAATAATTTTATCCTATAGAATTTGGGCGAATCATTTTTAAAATAGTGAATCTCGTTTTTGGAAAAACCATGGAAAATTAGCCCATGAGCGAAATTTATCCCCAAAAATCATCCCTGCTAGCTACCAGGTCACCTCCTTGAGGATTTGGAGTCACATTATTGGAAACTGGAGCATATGTTTCTTCTGGTTCCTTCTCCTATGTGATTGGCACCGGGGTTATGTGCAAGGCCTCTGACCCTTCCTCATCGTCATATATCAAGATTAAATCTATGAGGAAAATAGGCATACCTGTACCACTTGATTTTCTCGTTGACCTTAGCTGGGTTGTAGTAGTCACCGACGATCCTATCTACAGTGACATAGGGTTGGGGTTTTCTTGATTAGAGGTATCCTCCGATGGAATTGTCTCAGATCCATTTAGATCTTCCTCATGATTACTTATATCTACCAGGGTAATCCTCAAGGGTCCTATGAAAGGGTTAAGTGGGGGATCTTCCCCTAATATTTGCGTAGCTCTTTGGGCTTATTCTAGTAACAATATCCCCCTCCTCCATGCCTCTACTGCTTCTGTGGCTTTGTTTTATTCTCTTACCATGAGGGATTCTTGAGATGTCTATTCTATTGTATCAAGTTGTTTATCCATTATCACTGCTTTGAATTTGGTCATATTAGGGTTAGCCCTTCTATGGAGAACTTCCTCCTAGTCCTGAGTGCCCTTGGTAAATATTTCATCTTCAAAGCTATCATGAGCATATGGCCAACATGAAGACACTTGCGACGCGTGCTGGAGTACCAGAATTTTTGGATCATGCTTGCGAAAATGGCCTGTGGGGAACCGATACTCAAGCTGACTCAATCCCTCTTTTTTCTCCTATGTAGTTTCTTTTACCACGTAAAACCTGATATGAAAACCATAGGGTATGAAATCCCTCTTCTTTTCTTTTACCAGAGAGACATTATAGCCTTGCAGAATGGTCTGGTAACAAATTTCTCCCAAAATGAGATGGTCTGAGATATGAATGGGGAGTAGGTGTGGTGCGCTAGTATCCCCGAACACTCTGATATAAGTGGTTGTTTCTTCAAAAAAATAGTGTCCCACTTTGGAAATCATCTTTTTGGCCAACCACGAAGAAAGAGTTATGGGGGACTAAGATTCATTAGGAAGGGAAAGGGAAGTGAGATGAGTGGATAGGAAAAAGGGGCTAAGCTTGAGGGCTTAACCTAAGGGAATATTATAATGTCTTTCCTAAAATACTAAGGCTGGGGAAATAAACCTTCTTATCCTAAGTTCCTTTGGGGAGAGGAACAAAATCTAAGTGGAGAGGAATGAGCTCCTATAGATCCACGTGTCATCCAGGACACATGCAAATATATGTGGAGAATCCATCAGTGTGGGGGTTCTCTAACCATTCTTTCCATCATTTTCCCCATTCCCTCACACACTGAGAAGGGACACAGTGTAACATCCCCGACCACCTAGGCCGGTCCATGCTACTCTAGAAACACTCTGATACCATATTGTAACATCCCCGACCACCCACGCCTAGCCATGCTACTCTAGAAACACTCTGATACCATATTGTAACTTCCCCAACGTCCAATTGGGCTATGCCACGTAAAAAATTTCAAACTGTATGAAAATTAAATTATATACACATAGAAAATCTTGCGGAACTTTAGATATAAAAATTAAAATAGAAAAATACATTATGTAAATGCATATATTCATATGGAAATAAAAGTAAGCATATACATGCGACATAGAAAGGAAATACCCAAAAATATAGTGACAGGTATAAACCACACACAGGAAAACCCCATAAAATAAACACATAATTAATAATGCAACATATAAATTAGCACACAATTGAAACTTATATTGGTAAGAATATCACCAACTACATGTAGACCTTCCATGAACCTCCCAGCCTTAGACCACACTGCTCATCACTCTCAGTAGTGGGTCACCCTCGAGCTGGGACTAAACTCCACCTGGGTAAAGGGATTCCTAACCAGGATGATGTATCTCAGACAATAGGAGAGACTCCGTCACAGGTTCCAACTCAAATTAACAACCTATAGTCCCTCATTCTCCACATGCATGTCCCACCCCAGGAAGTGTGCCCCTTCTCTGCTCAAGAGTCCCTCGACTTCCCCACTTCCCTTCCAAGGCTTCAATAACAGGCTGGACATGAAGTCTTAGAGCCCTGTAGCTGTAGTTTAGCACCTTCGGGAATTAATTCTTAGCAATTCTCTCATCTAGAGAGAATTGCTTATGGACCTGACAACTCGCCTCTTCAGTCTAGCTCCCAAGCTAACCAGGTACAGATCTAGGTATGGGTACAGATACAGGTACATGTACAAGAAGGTAGATAGGAAAAATGAATGAGTGAGTGAATGATGATGGAATGATGAATGAATGGCCAAATGAACTAAGCCCAAAATATATGTATGCATGTTCCCAACTTGACACTTGTCGTGTTGGGAGCTACTTTGGCCCACTTGCCCCATCCATAGAACTTAGGATAAAATAATTATCCATACTTTATACTTTAAGGAATATTAATATAATATTCCCTTTTGGCTTAAGCTCCCTATCTTATCCCTTTTCCTTAACTTTTAGCACCCCCTTTCGCCAACTAGTGGAGTTTAGTCCCCCATACTCTTTTATCGTGGTCAGTCTACACACAACGATGTATTTTATAGTAATGATGAGACATATACAAAAATAGGCTCATTGGCCTTTAGAATATAGGCTCTAGGGCCTTTAGCATCTAGGATCTCTGGCCTAATCATCACATAATCCTTCTAGCTTATAATAAATTGGCTCACCAGCCTATGAAACACAACATATAAACAAAGGCTCCCTGGCCTCAAAATCGCACACACTTAAGTTTGCTGCGCGTGGTATCCTGGAATGTGCATACTTCATCATTTTATTGTGCAGTACATGTGCACACTATACCATGGAAGGTGCATACGAAAATGATATCAAACAACTCACTAGCTTAAGTACATTTTCATTTAAATTTACAATTGGGTTCAGCGTAGGGGTATTACAATCCCCTAGCCTTATTTATGCACTGTCCTCAGTTTGTTGCGTGCGGTATCCTGGAATGTGCACACTTCATCATTTTACTGCGTAATACATGTGCGTACTATACCATGGAAGGTGCATAGAAAAATGATATCAAGCAACTCACCAGCTTAAGTACATTTTCATTTACATTTAGAATTGGTTTTGGCCTACTGGTATTACAATCCCCTCCCCTTATTTATGCATTGTCCTCAATTTGATGCATGCAGTATCTTGGAATGTTCACACTTCATCATTTTAGTGCATAGTACATGTGCGCACTATACCATGGAAGGTGCATACAAAAATTATATCAAACAAATCACCAGCTTAAGTACATTTTCATTTACATTTACAGTTGGGTTCAACCTAGGGGTATTACACACAGTCAACCATTTTCCACCATTGTTGAACCCTCTATCATCGTGAACCTTTGTAATTTGCATGCACTGGTATTTTTGCTAAGCCCGCAACCTGCCTTACCTGATTTTCCAACTGTGGTTACTCGTTTGACTTAGGAGCCAGACATAAGAAATAGGTTGTCAGGACTGTGGTTTTGAAGAGGAGGGTTTTCAGGCCCATGGATTGAAGAACCAAGTTGTCAGGCCTGTGCGAAACTCTCTCCAGGTGAGAGAGATTGTTGGGGAAATGATTTCTCCTAGAGGGAGTCCGACAACAGCTATAAAGCTCTGAGAATTCTTGATCCGTCGTGTTGCTGAAGCCTTGGAAGGGAAGTGGAGCAATCGATGGACTATGGAACAATGAAGGTGTATATTCTCGATGTGGGATACGCATGTGGCGAATGAGAGTCTGTGAGAAATGGGCATAATTAGGCTCCTTGGAGGGAATCCTTCATGTTTCATTGTGAAACTTTTGATAGTCTCATCCTAGCCTAGGATTTCCTTTACCCTAGGTGGAGTTTATTCCTAGCTCAGAGGTGACCCACTACTGATAGCTTGGAGCAACGTGGTCTAAGGCTGGGAGGTTCATGGAAGGTCTGGACATAGTCGGTGGGTTTCATAAAAAGATAAGTACCAATTATGTGTTAATTTTACATGCTGTGTTTAAGTACATGTCTGAAGTTTATCATAATTGCATGTATTTGTTTATAGTCACTTTCACACGAATTTGTGTATGATTAGAATGTATATATCTGTTAAATTTTCATTATATATATATATATATGTGTGTGTGTGTGTGTGTGTATGTTATCATAGTTTAAACAAAATAGATATTTTTGGTATCATGCTCTGACCCTGGGATGGTGGGGTACGTTACAATCTGGTATCAGAGCCTAGTTTTTATCACTGAGCCTGAATTGGGTTGTATAGTGGTTATGGAAGAAAATTATTAGAGGAATTGTTGTCGAGAGGGACAAAATTCGAATTTCAGAGCATTCCTGAGTGCCAAGAGAACACCTTGGTCGTGCTTGGAAAGCTCATGAGGTATAACATCTTGATAAACCACGAAAACTGTGGTATTGGGCCACAAATCTTAAATTTGGGCCTTAGGATCTGTTTGGAAGAAGATAGATCCCTCACAACCATTGGACCCAAAGTTTCAGTAGTTCTAGGGTCGTGCAGAGTTTCAACAGGTAAATCCTCTGAAGTCTCCTAGTGATTCTCAGTCGTAGATCATTCGAGAGGAGTAGAGCCATTAGATTTCCCCTGGTAGTTTGACGGTTTGGTGTTCGGGGAAATCCATTGGATATTGCGTGGTGAAGAAATAACTAAAGTCCTGAAGAATCAGATATGACGTGGACTTGTTCGACAGTCAAAAGTTCGAGAGTTTTGAAAAAGTGTCGATGAGAAAAAATTCCCGAAGTCCCAGTTCGCCGAAGTGACGTGACATGATGATGTCATCAGGCATGACATGGACTTGTTTTCCAGTTGGCAATTTTGAAAAAGTGTCGATGAGAAGAAATCACCAAAGTCCCGAAGCACCGGATATGATGTGGCATGATGACATCACCTAGGGTGATGTGGACCTACCCTAAGTCTGCCACGTGCCACTTGTTTTTGTACTTTTGACAGGCCTATAGTACCGTTTGGGACTTGACACATGTCACTGGGGCCACATGTCACCACCTTGAATAATGACAACTATACTACATGGACCCCAAGAGGTTAAGAAGTTTGGGCATTTAACGTTCGGGGGAAAACTGTTGGAAGAACTTCCAGATTTCTTAAGTCCTGGAGTCCCAAAGTCTCGAAGTTATGAAGTCACAAAGAAATGAAGTTACATGGCTTAGTGATGTCACTTGGGGTGACGTGGGAAAAAAATAATGTGCCACATGTCAGTGTGTTTTGTTCTTTTGAAAGGATGGTTTTTCTAGTTAGAACTTGACATGTGTCACCCTTCAGATTGGGCCACATGTCCACTTCTTGGGAACTTCCACGTAGCACTTGGGTGTGCAGTATTGAGTGGACCCTAGGAGTTTTCCAATTTGGTGTTCGGAAGGAATGAAGTGTGTGGAAGGAGAAACCACCGAAGATCCGAAGAGTAGAGTAAATCCTAACCATTGATCGAGAGAGGACACATGGTAGTAGATCCCATAGTATGGAGGATTCAAGTCATAAATAGTTGTGGTCGAGGACTTACAAAGTCCCGAAGGCCAAATTCCATCTTGAATGTTGATCACAGAGGATGCGTGGCACCAGCTCCCAAGGTTTGGAGAAGTGGTACTCTGGGGGATTTGAGTTGTAGGTTTCTTGAGTCGATAACTCTCGGAGGGTCAGAGTTAATCTCGACTGTTGATCGGGAGATGACATGTGGAGGAAAGAGAGAGAATATCTGGTTAGTCAACACTGCAAGAGATTTGTAGAGAAGTGCTTTGGAAACCGCTGAATCCCAGAGTCCTAGATTCCTGGATCTCCTATCCACCATAGATATAAAAAAATAATGAGGACTGTCGAGATGTACGTCCTTCAAGTATTCATAGAATTGGTGTTCGGAGGAAATGTAGTGTAGTGAAGGAATATCCTTCGAAGCCCCGAAGTTCTAGAGCCCCAGAGGCTCGAAGGACATGATACATGCTTATTTTTTAGTGCTAGGTCACAGCCTAAGGTCACATGCATTTGGGGGCCGAAGAAAAGTGGCTAGCGCCCAAAATTTTGTTTTAACAACATATAAGGGCTTAGATAAAGAGCCTGTGAGGTTCTTGATCGTATATACCTACACCTAAAGAAGTAAGGAAGGGTTGTAAACCTGAATAAGGGATCCATCACGGATCCAAGAGCCAATTCAAATTTGAGTTGGAAGAATCCATGTACAAAATTGCATCACTGAAAAGACAAATTGTTCAAGTATCCATAACTTCCTGCTCAAAACTCAGAATTGAGCATGGAAACATGCATTGGAAAGGTCTTGAAAATTAGAAGATAATTTTTCACCCAGAAATTGGATATGAACAGTCAATTTCTTAGGAAATCAACAGAAAATAAGTATGATATATATTAATGAATCAGAATGGTTCGTGTTTTCATGAAATTATTAAGAACAATTATCCTGGCATAGTTTTGTTGGCTGCACATTTTTGTAGAATTAACAATTGTTAGATCAGATTCAACACAGAGTGTAGAGTGATGGATGATACATATATAGTATGTATTAAATTGTATTAAATCAAAGGGATGAATGTCCAGTTGGGTATGGAAGGAACCAACTATAATGTACATGGAGGAGGAAAGGAGGAAGACATAAATTTGGCTGAGACCTTCAGAAAATTACAGACAGATGTCCAAATCCACAAGGATGATAATGAAAGGCTTATGAAAGCCAATGAACAACATGAAGACTTCAATATGAAGTTAATGAAAATCTTGGACATAATTGAAAAGAAGTTGGATAAGGAGAGTGGTTCCAACAAATCAGGAAGCCACGAGACCACTGAGGGACAAGGAAGATCAAGGAGTGATAACAGACATCACCATCACTCCCAAAGACATTCCAATAGGAGAGCACATATAAGCTCAAGTTAATCCCCTATCAAGAAGCATAGGAAGTCTGGGGTGGATGAATTAAAAGTATAAATGGATAAGATCAAACCTCCTACTTTTTATGGAGAGCATAAGAAGGATGAAGATGCTAAGACATGGATTCTAGGAATGAGGGAGTGCTTCTAATTGCATAATTGTTCTTCTCTTGCAGAATAAAGGATTTCTATCTATCAGTTGAAAGGAAAGGAATCCATGTGGTGGGATCAGCTTGTGCAAGTGAAACACCTCAGAGAGAAAACGTGACTTGGAATGAATTCAAGAAGCATTTTGAGAAGAAATACCTGACCAAGAGGTATTATGAAAAAAAGATGAAAGAGTTCTTTGAAATCAAACTGGGAAGCATGACAATTGATTAATATGAAAGGAAATTTTTATAACTATTGAAGTGTGTCTCCATTAAGGATGAGACAATAAGTATTCAAAGATATTTGAGTGGTCTGGCATCTTTCATTAATGAAAAGATCCAATATGATGATCCCAAGACTTTGGAGGAAGCCAAAAGGAGAGAAAAGTGTTTATATGATCAACATAAGGGAAATCCTACTTTCCAAAGAGCTTGGGAAGACAAGAAGAATTTTAAGAGGGAACAAAGGTAGAAGGGGAACAAGCCACCATTTTTCAGAAACATTCCTCAAGGTCAGCCATCTTTTAGAGAGCATAGAATGTCCGAGGTAGGTGGGAAAAATCTAAGGTAGAAACCCATTCAATGTTGGGGTTGTAAAGGAGACCATATGTATAGATATTTTCCTCACAAAAGTGACAAAGTGAGAGTTGTCCACAATGTACAACAAGCAGAAACAGTGGAGGACATGGGAATAAGTGTGCCTAGGATCTATGCAACCCTAGACAACAAGAAAGCAAAGTTTCAATTACACATGAATGAAGTAGAAGGTATGATAAATATCCATGCCTTTACTATTTTAATATATTTAGGAGCTAATAATAGCTATATAGATCCTAAGGTAGTGGAAAGATTGCATTTTCCAAGAAGCAAGCATGGGAAATCTTGGCTGGTACAACTGGCTACATGAGCCAAGAGAAAAGTTGTTGAGTTGGTTAAATCATGTCCAGTGGACATGAATGGGATAAGTACGAAGGAAGATTTTAACATCTTGCCATTAGGTTCATATGACTGCCTAATTGGTATGGATTGGTTGGACCAATAACATGCCATCTTAGACTATCATAAAAAGACATTTAATTTCTTGAATGAAGAAAGGAACCCAAGAGCAGTCCAAGGAATTCCTAGGGTAGTTACTATTCGAGAGATCTCAGTAATGCAACTGAAGAAGTGTTACAGGAAGGGATGCCAAATATTTGCAGCTCATATGGAGGAATCACCTAAGGATAAGGTGCTAAATATGGAGGATCATGCAGTCCTGAAATATTTTGAGGATGTGTTCAAGGAGATACCAGGACTACCCCCAAAGAGAGATATTGATTTCTATATAAATTTGATGCCTGAAGCAGCTCCAGTATCAAAGAATCCCTGCAAAATGAGTACACCAGAGCTGAAGGAGTTGAAAATGAAGCTTGAAGAACTTTTGAAGAAAGGGTATATATTCCCAAGTGTTTCACCTTGGGGTGCCCTAGTCTGATTCGTGAAGAATAAATATGGGACATTGAGATTGTGCATCGAGTTTGAACAATTTAACAAAGTGACTATAAAGAACAAGTATCCTTTTCCAAGGATCAATGATCTCTTTGATCAGTTAAAGGATGCAAGTATATTATAAAAGATTGATATTAGGTCAGAATATCATCAAGTAAGGATCAGAGATGAAGACATCAACGAGACCTTCTTCAGGACAAGGTATGGTCATTAAGAGTTCACAATGGTGCCATTTGGGTTATCAGATGCACCAACTGTTTTCATGTGCTTAATGAATGGTGTTTTCCAGGAAAATTTAGACAAGTTTTTCATTGTCTTTTTGGATGACATCCTTTTATATTGAAAGTCATAAGAAGAACATGAGAATAATTTGAGGATGATGTTACAAGTGTTAAGAGAGCACCAATTGTATGCCAAATTGAGCAAGTGATCATTTTATCAAAACCAAATTCACTATTTGGGGCATATCATACCCGAAGAAGGGATAACAATGGACCCTGAAAATATTGAGGCCATTAAAGGGTGGAAAACACCTATGAATGTGAAAAAAGTAAGATCCTTCATGGGTCTAACTGGATGCTACAAAAGATTCATTGTAGGGTTTTCAAGAATTGATCACCCAATCACTTCCTTGCAAAGGAAGGGGGTGAAGTTTCAATGGACAACACAATGTAAAAATATCTTCCAACAATTGAAGAAATTGTTAACCAATGCTCCAATTCTGATAATTGCTGATCCGAATGAATATTTCATGGTTTTCACCGATGCATGCAAAGAAGGACTTGGTGGAGTCTTCAGTCCTAATGGGTTTTTGATATGTTTTGAATCTAGAAAATTGAAAGAGCATGAAAGGCTCTATGCCACTCATGATTTGGAGTTGGTAGGCATATTGAACGCCTTGAAGAAGTGGAGGAACTACCTCATGGGAAAGAGGTTTGAGCTGAGGACAAACCATAATGGTCTGAAATACTTGTTTAATCAGCCACCTTTAAATTCCAGTCAGAACAGATGGTTGGAATTCCTCTGTGAGTATGACTTTGATATTAAGCACATCAAAGGAAAAGAGAACAACATGGTTTATGCACTCAGTAGGAGAGTCCATGAACTACATGCTAAAATCATTAGCATGTATCAAACTAATCTTAAAGGCAGAATTTCTGAGGCTACAAAAGTATATTTGCAGTACATGGAGCTAGTAACAAAATTTCAACAAGGTAAAATGCAAAATAAAGTTGAAGATTATGAAGCGGGAATTGATGGAATTCTCTTGTATAGGAACATAATTTATGTACCCAATTATTATGAATTGAGGAGTAGTATTTTGAAATAGAAGCATATTGTACCTTATGTAGGACACCCAAGATATCATAAAACAATTGTAGCAATCAAGAGGCAATACTATTGGCCAGGAATGAAGAGGGAGATTGTTGAGTACATTTCTAAATGTTTGGAGTGTCAAAAGGTCAAGGTTGAGCATAGACACCCAGCTCGGTTTCTATAGCCATTACCCATTCCTGAGTGGAAGTGGGAAGTGGTGACAGGATTTCATCACCAAATTTCCCAGAACAAGCAAGAAACATGATGCTATCATGGTGGTGGTGGACAAGCTTACTAAAGCTTCCCATTTCATGACTATGAAGGTTACTCACAAGACAACCAATGTTGATATTTATTTGAGGGAAGTAACACTCTTGCATGGAATAACCAAGACAATTGTGTATGACAGAGACCCAAAGTTTACCTCAAAGTTTTGGAAAGTATTATTCAAAGGGTTCAAAACAAATCTGAACTTCAACATAACTTATCATCCTAAGATTGATGGAAAAACATAAAGAGTGAACCAAGTGATAGAGGACATGCTAAGGATGTATGTGATGGACAAACCATATAAATAGGACGATTATATAAACTTGGTAGAATTTTCCTACAACAATGGGTACCAAGAATCACTGAAGATGAGTCCATTTGAGGCACTTTATGGAAGAAAGTGCAACACACCAATAATCTAGGACAACCCAAATGACAGAGCAATGATTGGGCCAAAGTTGCTTAGGGAAATGGAAGAGAAAATGTTGAAGATTAAAAAGAATTTAAAGGCTTCCCAAGATAGGGAGAAAAGATATGTTGAAAAGGGAAGAACTCATAGGGAATTTAAAGTGGGTGGTCATGTTTCTTGAAGGTGAAGGCCAACAAAAGTTCCCTGAAGTTGGGAAATTGTTCCAAGTTGGCAGCGAGATATTGTGGGCCGTTTGAAATCCTAGAGATGATTGGACCAATAGATTATATGATTGCATTTCCTACATCTATGTCTATACGTAATGTATTCCATGTATCATTGCTTAAGAAATATATACTTGATGCTAATCATGTTATTGATTGGAATGTGATTCTGGTGGAGCAAGAAATTTCTTTCCAAGTGCATCCGGTATGCATTCTGGACTGAAAAATCAAATAGCTCTAGAATCGAGCCATAGGGCTTGTAAATTTCCAATGGACCTGGTACGGTCCCGAGGATGAAACTTGGGAGTATGAAGATGCTATGCGTGCAGAATACCTGCATCTTTTTGAATATTTTTGAAAATCTTGTTGTAATATGTAAATATGATGCACCGAGGACAGTGAATAAATAAGGGGATGGGATTGTAATACCCCAAGGCCAAGCCCTTGCTGAATTGTAATGATGTTTAACGATGTTTATAGGCTGATGAGCCAAGTATTTATAAGCTAGGAGGCTTATGTGTTTATTATGATGGAGAGCCTAGATGCTAAGGCCAGTGATCCTATTTTTGTATATGTAATTATTCAAATCATTGATAAAAATACATCGTTGCATGTAGACTAACCATGAAGAATGAGTTATGGGGGAATAATCTCCATTAGGAAGGGAAAGGGAAGGGGGATGAGAGGCTAGGAAAAAGGGGCTAAGATCAAGGGCTTAACCCAAGGAAATATTATAATGTATTTCCTAAAGTACTAAGGCTGGGGAAATAAACCTTGTTATCCTAAGTTCCTTTGGGGAGAGGAACGAAATCCAAGTGTAGAGGAACGAGCTCCTGGAGAGCCACATGTCATCCAGGACACATGAAAATATATGTAGAGAATACATCATTGTGGGGGTTCACTAACCATTCTTTCCATCTCTTGCCCCATTCCCTCACGCACTAAGAAGGCACGCAGTAAGCCATTTTCCACCATTGTTGAACCCTCTACCATAGTGAACCTCTATAACTTGTGTGCACTAGTATTTTTGTTGAGCCCATACCCTGCCATACCCAATTTTTCTACTGTTGTTACCAGTTTGAATTAGGATCCAGACAGAAGAAGCAAGTTGTCAGGCCTATGGTTTTGAAGAGGTGGGTTGTTAGGCCCATGGATTGAAGAAGCAGGTTGTCATGCCTATGAGAAAATCTCTCCAGGTGAGAGATATTGTTGGGGAAGTGATTTCTCCTGGAGGGAGTCCAACAACAACTTTAGAGCTCTAAGAATTCCCGATCCAACCTATTGCTGAAGCCCTGGAAGGGAAGTGGAGTAGTCGATGGATTGTGGAACAATGAAGGTGTATATTCTCAGCGTGGGACATGCATGTGGGGAATGATATTCCATGAGAGGTGGGCATAAGTAGGCTCCTTGGAGGGAATCCTTCCTGTTGCAATGTGAAACTTTCCACAGTATTATCCTAACCTAGGATTTCCTTTACCCTGGGTGGAGTTTAGTCCCAACACATGGGTGACCCACTGCTGATAGCTTGGAGCAGCATGGTCTAAGGATGGGAGGTTTGTGTAAGGTCTACACGTAGTCGGTGGCTTTCATAAAAAGATAAGTACCAATTCTATGTTAATTTTACATGTTGTTTTTAAGTACATGTCTAAAGTTTATCAAAATTTCCTGTGTTTATAGTCACTTCCGCATGAATACGAGTATGAGAAGAATGTCTACATCTATTAAATTTTTATTATATATATGTATATAAGAGTTTGAACATAGTAGAGATTTTTAGTATCATGCCACGACCCTTGGATGGGGGGGTACGTTACAACTTTAGATCCGGTGCTTGCTTCTGTGTCCCCAAATGCTGGAGGTTGGGTGAATTGTTTCTTAGTGGAAGTTGGGATGAATGACTTTGTTTTGGAAACAGAATCAAGTTCTCTTGCGAAAACCGGTGTCGACCTTTCGTCGATATCCAATTATTTCATCTTGGGAATTATTGATGAGTGTCTATTCATAGGATTTCTCAGATTCATCTTCCTGCACAAAAAACAAAATAATAAGCTGCAAGCCAACTGAAACAAGTGTTATTCGACGAAATCTCAAATGTAATCAATAAATACCATGCTTACCTCTTCCTCGTAGGAAATGACCCGGGCTTACTAGTAATTGAAGTGGCACAATGACCTGTTACCTCTTCAATGCTCTCTCTTTCTCCTTTGTCTGCTCGGGAGATCAACGATTTGTGAATGGAACACCATGCTTGGGCATAAATCTCATAAATTTAAAACATACTTACCTTGTCGCATCGAGTCTTAAATTCCGATGTATAGATATGATCTATATAATCTATAAAAAAATCCACACCATTCTTAGGATTAAATGCAATGTAGGTTGACGATGCATGAGCGTGTTATTTTAAAGTTCATCAACGAATTCAAATTTCAAAATTTGGTTGGCGCATGACATCATGGTATCGGTTTTATGAAGTTCTTGTTTGATAAATAACAAATCCCATACTTTACATAGATAAATGTGTCTCCTCAAATTATTCGAGTGTTTTTTCGAACTCCAACAGACCTAGTATGATCAGTATCGAGGATAACCAGGATCACAAAATGTCCAAGGTCATCGGTGGATAGAGATTCAAACTAAAATAAATGAAATTGTGTTCTAGTGATCTACCAGTAGTTGATGAGTGCATTGACGTCGACAAATTGTCTTTAACGATGTTTCGTTGGTCCCTCTAGGAAAAATTTCTAATTTCAATCCAAACCATCGTACAATGACGATGTGGAAAAGAAGTCATGGAAGTACATACATGACACGGGAAATATCAAAAGATGACATGGGTGATGACTGAGCAATATAAACTATCCATGCGGAAAAAACATGTGATGGTTGATTTGACCTTTTCGGCATGAGAATGTTACTTTTTAGTGTCAATGATTTTTCTTAGGCATACGTGTTTTGGTGCACTGTTTCTCCCATTTTTCCAATGTCGATGATATATCGACGATTGACTATTTTTTTTGCTATGTTGATGATTTATCTTTCATATTTCGTCGATGCTGACGATACATTGACAATTTTTAGAAACGTTTTTGTAGGCCAGAATCATCGATTGGCGTCTGGATTTTATAAAAAATAAATTAAGTTATGTGCAACTTAGTCTAATGCCACGTTTAATTAGATAAAAATGTCAAACTGTTCAACAAAATTCATATCGAAATGCATGTGATCGATGATAAAACAAAAAAAAATAGAAAAACCCATTGATCCATACACAACTAACTCCAATCAGAAAAGAAAAAGTGGTACCCAAAAGAAAAAATTCACCAAGACTTTTAGGGTGTGTTGAGTGCGCAACAATTCCCTCTTAGACATGAAAAGTATGGTCAATCCTCCATAAAATTGAGTTCAATTGTGCTGTAGACTGGCATTGCGAACTAGTACTGGTGCTGCAAATCCTCTGTTTTTATAGAGTTGCATCTTTTTCCTATCTATACTTTTACTCAAGGATAATTTTTTTTCCCTCTTATCATTCCTATTTGAATTTTTCTCCAATTCATACCATTGTTGTGTATAAGTTTTCAGACAAGTGAAATCTAGGTATACTAACTCTGTTATCAAACCCTAAAATCCCTGTTTTACTTTATATTTCACATAAAAACTAGCATAAGAGGCTACCAAAAGTGTTTTTCAAAATAATAATTATGGATAGTCAACACGGAAGGAAGACTCACAAGGGGGGAGAGATTGTGAGAACTCAACCATATGACATGCAACTCATCAACTTTGAACCATTGTTCAAAGAAGCTTTCTAGAGGGTAGGTTGTCTCAATTTTTTTCAAAAAATGCAGAGAGGACATCCTGAAGTGGCCAAGGATTTTGCGCTTAATTTTAATGGGACAAAGACTAAGGTGGGGATGCTGGAGTTTGAAGTATCTGAGAATTCTATCTCTATAGCTACAAAGATACCTGACTATGGTGAGAAATGGTTTAAATCCATGTCATTAAACTCTTCTTTTTCCAAAGAATTTCTTAAACTTGAATATCAAGGAGACAACCTATCTAAAGGAGTGCCCAAAAGTCACATGCTGGAATGTTTTGAGAAGATGCACATGGTCATCCAAAGGTACTTCACATGTGAAGGAAGGTTCAATATGGTATACCAATACCACATCATATTACTATTACACTTCACTGGGAAAGAATCCATGAAACTTCCATTCTACCTTTTCAGGGATATTGGCAATATGTCAGACAGAGTCCAAGCTAAGTCCAAGCATGTAGACACCAATGTTTTTCACTCTAGTTTAATCAATATGTTAGTAATGGAGGAGTTAAATAAGACTAACACTGATTGGGAAACTTTCCTAACTACATCACATTTTTAGTTAGATATTTCTCCTACACATAGTCCAAAAGACAAACTCCTACCCATATTTAGAGGACTATGCATTCATATTCAAGCAAGAAGAAGAGGGTGAATATGAGTGATAAACGTTTCTAGGTTACTGATGAAGCAAAATAATTTGGTCCTTCACAATCTCCTGACAAAGACATTTCACCTGTGGAAGAACCCAATCCCATGGAATTTCCTTCAAGCAAATCAAGAAGCTTGAAAGGTGAAAATATTATCTTTTCTCCACCAGTGGCTATATAAAAAGTCAAACCTAGAAGACCCTTTACCAGATCAGTAGCCAAACAACATGTTCCCACAAAGCATGGTACAACATAGAATTAAACCTATAAAAAAGAAAAATCTCAGTCTTCTAAGCATCCCATAGAGGTTATTGTCATCAACACTCCTCATCAGGAAATTAACCCTACCTTCAAAAGGTTCAGGAGGTAGCTCAAGGAAGCAAGATATAAAATTGACAAGTTGAAGAAGGAATATTTGGGTTCCAGAATAAAGATAAAGGAGATGTTGGATCCATATGAGGAGGAAATTGATAAATCAAGGTTCATGTCTGAGAGGTTTTTTCCCCTTCATAGGAAACTCAAAAATGTATATAGGCAAAATAGGGTTTGCCAAGGTGAAGTCAAAAAATTAAAGACACGTTTACAACCTTTCAGAGAAGAAGTGGAAAAGAGAAACTTGGATATGTTAGTAAGGTGGCTACTAGAAGGAGTACCGAAAAAAAAAGATAAATACAAAATTATCTTCTAAACCAACATCATTTTTGTCAAGTTTTACTATTTTGCATGCAGTTACAACACTAAGTGATGGTTTGAAATTTTGAGCTAAACTTAGCATTTTTTTTTGTGTTTTATCCAAGGATATATTAGGTGGAAATAAGTTTGTAGAATATATAGAATATTTACACTACCTTTGGTATGATTTTTAAAGATATGAATCTTTTTGCAAAAGGAACAGACTGTTACAAGAAAGTTCGCAATGCCTGGACTCATTGGCGTTGCGAACTGGGTATTTTAGGATAGTTTGCAGCACTGCATTGCGAACTTAGAGTTATGAATATTTTGGAGGCAAGGGAGATTTCCAGGTGTCAAGGGTAGCTTAAAAAAGAATTCATAGGATCAGTTGCGCATCAGAAGGCCCCCTGCCTCAAGGAGATGCAAGCATAAAAGACACATCATTAGTTGTTGAGGACTTGTTCTACATGTTGCCAACATCTTTCTTCAAAATAGCAGTTTGTTATTTTCTTGTTGTACACATGTTTCCATGCTTCCCTTAGGCATGGAATCCTATGAGGAAGTTAGGGGTAAATTGTAAATCTTTCTTTTGATGATTTTGGTTATTTAAGATGCATTGTAATAGGAGAAGAGGTTCGAATGGTTGAACATAAAATTCTCATCTTTAGTATTTTATTGCAACATATTTTTCTTGATGTATGGATCAGATTCAAGAGACATTTAATGGTGGAAATAAGTGTTTATCTTATTGTCATCTATTTTCTGTCTCACTTTGATATCAGTTTCTGTTGAAGGATTCATCATACTGTTGTTTCTTTATTGCAGTAAATGATTTATTATAGTATTGTATGAAATTGATCAAAGTGCTTTCCTCTTTAGAATGAGAAATTCTTATTCAAATGAGTTTTCTTTCATATGTGTTCCAAAAATACCTGATGTAAAACTGATACACATATTTCATTTTTCTTGCTAAGTATTACATCTCTCATTTAGATATCTTAAACCCTAATTTGAATCTATTCAAATCCTTGCTTGCTAGTGTGTGTTTCATAGAAGGTTTTGTGTTTGACATCCTAAACTAAGTTTCACATCCATTTGCTACATTATTTAACACATTATTATTCACATTTATATGGGTATTAGGATTACATATATAGTATTATAGGTGTGACTTCTTGTGCTAACAGGTTCCACAAACACCTCCGCAAGAAGGTGTTCTCCTTGTAGTGAAACCTTTTGGCACTTCACCTCCTAGGGTTAGGGTTTTGGACATTTAGGATTCTTTATTTATGTTAAAAGGCCATTCTTGTGGCCCATTGTATGATATTTTATGTGAATGAGATTAGCTAAGATTCTTTCTCTTCAGAAATAAGCTACCACCATTCCAACCAATTTGTGTTCTACAATATTTTACTATTTTATTCATTAATAGAAGTTGGGTTTCATTATTTTGTTGTACTCTCTGTTATATTTCTCTATGTGTCACATTTTATTCTCAATATAATCTAGATTAGTGGTATCAAAGAAATATTCTCCTTGTTATTTCTCAGTGCATTTCCCCAATGAGGTCATGGTATGGAGAGTTGGGTCTGTAGTTAATTTCACTTGGGGATGACTACTCTCGACAGCCCAAGAAACCTTCCATGGTGGAAGAAAAGAGAGATGATGGAGCAGAAGATCCTTTCAAGATATTTCTTGAGGAATCCCTCACATGATAATGGAATGAGATAATGGACAACTTCACCCAAGTCCTTCGATGATTGTCGACGAAAAACAATCCACCTTTAACAAGAAGCCATTTCATAGGTGTGACACCCTTTAGGGTACAAGTGTTATAGTAAAAAAATGCCATATCTGTGCATACAAGACATTGGCTCATCCATTTATATACTTTTCCAAAAATAATGCCGAGGGTTCCTTCTAAAAGACCCTTTTTTGTATAGTATACATGCTCTGCTACACTAGTAGCCTGCGCACACATGTGTGTTGCATGCTAGTTAGATCACGTACATATGCGTGTTGCATGGTATTTATCCCACGTTTACCTCCAAAAGTTTCAAAAAATATAAAATTGCACGGAATTCGGTGGAGTTTACGGGCTATGGAGGATTTAATAACCATTTTACGCCTTGTAGCCCATACCCAAACCAAATAACCATATTTTTCTTATATAAAAAGAGGTCTTGGGGAGTCATTTATGGACATGAACAAGAGAATAAGAAAACTTTGCCAAAATCCCTTCCCTTTCTTTGCCTAAGAGTTGCATCTCATTCTAAGTTTTAGCCTCAACTTTCCCCTCAAGCCTTTCTCCTTATGCTACCCTTCCTCCTTACCTTGATGGTATGTTGGTGAGAAGCTAATGTGGGATTTATGCACTTGGAGCCACGATAGAGGATCCTGGAATTGGTTCATAGAGCGGTCTCCAACAAAGATTTGGGAGGATATCTTTGATCTAGGAGGTGACAACAAGCAAAAGAGGTATACACCAACCACAAGGATTGAAGGTGCACTCATTAAACCTCTCTTTCCTCTTTTATCATCACTTAGTTTAGATGGTTTTGGGGTAGATTAAAGGTAGATCAATCTGTTAAAGGAGTTATCACTTTGCCTATTCCTTAGATCCCATTTAGGGGGATTTGTCCCCGTAGAATAATTGGCGACTCCACTGGGGAGTCTCTCTAGTGTCTTAGTGGGATATTTGGTTTGATTTGATTTTTTCAGTTTCTTTTTGAGTTTTCCAAGTTTACTGAGTCAATTAGGGTCTCTGGTCACCTTCCAGGTGCCTACCATCCTTCCCT
>JZKD02S0878860.1:920361-968352 GCA_000966675.3 Picea glauca
GATTTGGGAGGATATCTTTGATCTAGGAGGTGACAACAAGCAAAAGAGGTATACACCAACCACAAGGATTGAAGGTGCACTCATTAACCCTCTCTTTCCTCTTTTATCATCACTTAGTTTAGATGGTTTTGGGGTAGATTAAAGGTAGATCAATCTTTTAAAGGAGTTATCACTTTGCCTATTCCTTAGATCCCATTTAGGGGGATTTTTCCCCGTAGAATAATTGGCGACTCCACTGGGGAGTCTCTCTAGGGTCTTAGTGGGATATTTGGTTTGATTTGATTTTTTCAGTTTCTTTTTGAGTTTTCCAAGTTTACTGAGTCAATTAGGGTCTCTGGTCACCTTCCAGGTGCCTACCATCCTTCCCTGCCTAGTTGGCTTTCCAAACCTTTTTCTTTTTGAAAGTTTGCAGAGGTGTACGCGTTGTGTCCTCAGTATCACATGTGTACATATGCAGTCTACATAGTATACAACCCACGTACATACCCAAGATGCTCATACATATCATGCGTCTTTGTGTTTTGGAAGGGCTTTTAAAAAGACTTTTTTTTTTCTTGGAAAGAAGCTTTGTGCTTTTCAGGACATATTGAACTCTTCAGGGTCTCTGTTAATTGTGTTTGGTTGGGTTAAAGATCCAGTTTATCTAGAACTTTGTAAAGAACCCTTGTTGTTTCTTTATTTTCTTTTGTTTTCTTTGAAGGTTTAGGGTGATCTTATAAGCATTAGATAATCTTATGGATTCCAGTGAATCCATGCATTCAAGAAGTGGTTTAGGGTCTGTGTTTATCTTGGGTTTATTTTCTCTTTAACTTCTTTATTCTTTGAAAAACGAAAAATATCATTTACTTGTGATTTTCTTTTCTAAAACATTCAAAAACTCAACAAATTTGTAGTTGCATTTAGTTATGAATTTTTGTTTAGTAGTTGTAGCATAGGTTGTTTATTACAAAAGAAAAGAGTTCCATTTACAATGTTCCTTCCTTGCTATTTCCTTGAAAGTTTAGTAGTTTTCATTTTCATTGTAAAATGAAAAGAGAATTCTAGGAAACTATTTTCATTTTGGGATCTTGAACTATACTTTGTAAAGTTTGCATTTAGAAAGATTGAAATCCTTTTTTCAGTTGTAGAAGCTATCTTGTTGTTTGCACGAATTCTCTAAAGATTTTATTTCTTCTCTTTCGTCGCTTGAAAACACCATAAGTTGCACGTCCCTACCCTTTTGAGTAAATCAAGCCACTTAAAATCAACGATTAACACTTAAAATCAACTAGAATTTTGTTTGTAGGGTTAACCAAGTAGTCTAGGCATTAAGGCCTTGAAATAGTCATGGAGAGGAAACTCTTCAATGCCGCTTAAACAAAAATAAGAGTTTGTGGTAGGGAGTGTTAGAGTCTAGTTTTGTAAGAGTCATCCAGGACCCCCCTCTAACATAGGGGATAAACATGAGGTCACATGAGGAAAGGTAGAGGAGATAACCCCTCCAAAGATAGACCAAGCGTAGTGGGGATTGTATATTGAGGGTCATTCTTGGGATTTACATTGATCACATTTGACTATAGAGCCTCATGGACCTCAAATCCGTTTGAGATCCTCAGTTTTTTTGTATACCATATTCCTTCGGTACCCTTGAAAGGCTTCATAATTTGTTATCTTGATCATTATGATCAACCCCACTGTCGACTGTACCCGTCTGGTGAATGACTGTGAGATGGAAACCTAGTTTCCTATATTTTAGGGACTTACATGGGTGACTACGGGGGTATATCACAGTACTTAGAGAAAACATAAGATCAAACTTTGGAGAGTATACCCAGAGGGTGTTTCCATGTTCGTGTTACACTTGCACCGGTAAGTTTCTCTAGTGTCGATTGGCGTAACTATTCTTCCTTCCAGTCAGTTGTTTTCTTGACTTTTCGTTAGGAACATTTTAGTCTGTGATCTATATTTCACGCTAGCTCAACCTTAGAGTGTCGGTTGATCATTTCACAAGGTGGAATATCAACAACTTCATTGTTCGGGTAGGCTTCAGGGCCTGCCGCCGGTTACTTTGGATCCACCTCCACCACCGCTGAGGTACAAGATAGATCAAGAGGGTTCATTTGAAGCAACCAGTCCACAATAAATTGTACCTAAGTCGGATCCTATAGAAGACTTTCCTTCATCAGAGGAGTCCACCATTTCTAAACTTGAAGCTGAAGGCTTCAGGCCTGAAAACCCTCTAATCACTGACTTATCAACACCGCTTCTTATTTAGATAGTCCCTCATGAGGTGGCTTCACTTTAACATCAATTTTTTAGACGAGTGGTGATTGAAGCAACTAGTGCTACCTCTTGTAGGAGTCCTCATACTCCCATCTTGGCTTTCGTGGGAGGGGGTGTCAGTCCTCCTCTCCCACCTCCACCTATAAGGACTATGGCTGTCCAGAAACCCACTACTTTGGCCAGTGGCACAATCCCTTCAACAAATCTGACCACCGTTCCCTCTATCTAAAACGTTTCTAGTGCTCCCTTTTTGTATGGGATGTTAGGTTTCGACTCTAGTTCGATTCTAACCTACTCTATTCTATAAACTGTTGGTATAGGGGTAGGGAGATATAATGCTCCCTTACAAGGATCTGTCGTGGGCACCACTGCCCCATTTAATGATATCCCTTACAGTGGGGGTCATATCCCTCCTCTATCCCTTTCGCTCAGAGGTGCTTTCCAGCAACCAATCGGGCTTAACACTAGCTCTAGCTTCTTCAATGGGGGGAGTCATGGACCTCATTCCTATATGACTCTGGTAGGGTCTATGCCTTTTTCTTTATTCGGTGCATTTGGAAATAACACTTTCTCATCGTCTTCTTTCTCTATAGGGGAAAAAACCATTTTTGGTTAACCAAATCCTATGCAAGGCTTCATTCCTTCACAGGGAGCGATGACATGAGTTTACTCGTCACAAGGTCTTGGAAATCCCTTGCAGGGATCATTTCCTTTGAAAGGGATGTTGATTGGGGGAAATCACTCCCACACTTAGTGGAACCCCGCGCATGGTTCAATACCTATGCCAAGAGGGTCGGCTGGGGGCATCCCCAACCAAGGTCCTTGGAATACTGTGGAGGGAAAAATCCCTACATAAGGCATGTCATCCAAGTATGAGAATTATCCAACGATGCAGAATCAACCACATAGTCCTTTCACTGGCCAGGGACACCATGGTTTCTACCAAAACCTTGGCCAGAAGGCAAATTTTTCATGGAAACCTAGTGCCAATCAAAATCCAGGTTCCTCTTTTCCTTTGAATTCACCACAACCTAAACTACCTTTCCTATAAAATCTACATTATCTAGACTTGTCAAGGCTGTTGAATGACTAGATATATCATGATCCATGTTGGACCCCCATTCCAACTAAGTTTCCTTCAGACATCCCTAAGTTTGAAGGAAATCTTGGTGAAGATCCATGAGATTATGTTATGACATTTCATTTATGGTGCTCATCCAACTCGTTAAAGGATGATTTCATTCAGTTCTGTTTGTTTCAATGCACACTTATACGGGGTTCCGTGAAATGGTATATCAAGCTCAATAGCTCGAAGTACGCTTACTTTAATGACCTAACTATGGTTTTATTAAACCATTTCCAGTTACCGGTAAGATACGATGCCAACACTGAGTTTCTTACCAATTTTGAGAAAAACAAATCCGTCCATATCTTAGATCATATCCGAGAATGGTGTCGACGAAAGAGCTTGATCAAAGTTAAGGTCCCTCCATCATTTTTGCTTGAGTGGTTCCTAAATTACTTGGTGCCTTGTGTATCCAAAGACGTTGCAACATCCATAGTTTTTTCTGAAGAAGAGGCTGTCATGAGAGCCCAACAAATCGAGTTGATTTACTCTCAATCTGGTATGATGTATGAGATCTTTACTGACGCACCGCGATAGAATTTTGACAAGACAAAAAAAAAGTATGGGCCTCACGTTGATGGCATAGTAGGCTCAACACAGAGAAAGCCCACAGATCAGTTGACTAATCAGTTACAAAAACTATCAATTCAACATACTGTGGCCAACTAAACTCCTAGTTAAGTTGCCCCTGTAACCCAAACATTGGATATACACAGTGTGCAATTGATGAATCCGAAGGGTAACTAGAAATCATAGGGAAAGAGAAAATATAAAAACAAGAAGGTTAATGGGGATAAGAAGGTTGTGAATAACGCTAGCGTGGGTAAAATTGAAAAGAGGAAGGTGAAGTTTCTGTGTAATATTTGCACATACGACCACTTGAATCACTAATTCCCTCGGATTGAGGAAGCCCAAAATCTATTGGCACAACAACAACCTGCCCTCTTAACCAACCCTTTTCCACAAGGGAAAATATGGCTCAAGATTCCTCATCCACAAATGTGCCTAGGGGAAATCAGGGAGCCCCCGTGCCTAATGCTAGAAATGAAGCCACACATGTTTATATGATGAAATATGATGTTGATCTACATAACATAGCTCATAATTATGGAATTCCAAAATCTGCCGAGAAGGGAAAAAAAGCCTCCAACCGATCACCTCCTCTTCACATTGAGAAGATTGTGGGAGAAACTATGACTCACATCCCTAAGGGTGCGTTTAAAAAGGCTTCTCGCAACCCAAATGTAAGGGCTACTCAGAATTACTCCATCATGGAGGATATGTCACAAAATCCTTATGCAATGTATTCTTTTTAATTCCTCCAAAGTTTCTCCTCACAAAGGAAAGCATTTTTGTCTGTCTTGGGAGTAGCCGAGACTACTAACTCAAGAATGATTGTTTTTGACTCTATAGATTACAAACCTCGTCTTCCTCACCACTTCACTTTTCACATAATAATGGTTTATGCCATGAAATCATTGACACAATTTTTTTTTCGTATGGTGGTTGATACGGGTTCCTTGATATGCGTGATTTCATTGGCATGTTGGAAGGCCATTGGCCAACCTGAGTTGTCTCCATCTCCCATATTGCTAACCTTGTTTGACATTCGATCTCTTAGACCACATGGCATAATTCCCTCCTTCCCCATGCAGTTGGAGGGAAAAATTGTTTGCGTCGAGGTAGAAGTAGTCGATGAGTCTCTTGACTACAATGTTTTGTTAGGGCGGAGTTGGACCTACACTATGAACACGGTTGTATCCACCATTTTTTGGGTCTTATTTTTTCCTCATGAAGGCCGGATCATAATCGTTGATAAGTTATTCTACTCCCATCCTAACCCTTCCTTGGGGGCATCCACGGTCCCTATGATTGACAACCCATAGCTGGGTACTGTCAACTTAGGTGCTAGATTGTTTCCATATTTAATGGGGACTTTTGATTATTCACTGCCTGCTAATGATGTCAAGTTTATTTCGGTTGTCCCTGACCAACCGAAGGTTGTGATATTTCAAGTCACTTCTTTTATAAAAAGTTACTTTAAATACCCATGGATTTTACCTTCCCCATCGGATTCAATGGAAGGGGTAGGGCATCCTGGAATGACTATTCCCTTATCCGTTGTTGAGGTTGCATACAATATTGTCCAACAAGCCTCAACCAACCCTAATTTGGCTTCCTCATAGGAGTTAATCCCATTCTCGAGCCTATTTGGACTCAAGACTCTCTCACCACTCACGATAATTTAGACTTAGTCTTGCCCTCTGACAAGGTGATTTTGGAGTCAATGACTAGGACGGATAGACCTTGGGATGATCTTCATGACAAATATTATTTTTTACCTGAGCTGAGGAGAATAGAGGTAGGAAAGTTCACTACGACCGTGAATGGAGATGCCCCTTGTCTTGTTAAACCTCTGGCCATGTATGGAATCTATACCAAGGGAAACATGGAAAGCATAGCCGAAACAATTCCTATCGACATCTCTAGAACCCCTGGCATTGTGGAAAATGTCTTCGTCGGAGTAGATTGTTCCCCCGAAAAGATTCAGATCTATACTAAATTATTTAGAGAGTTTTGTGACGTCTTTTCCTGGTCTTATCAGGATATTCCATGAATTTACCCACATATCATTGAACACGAGTTCACAACTTACCCCGATGTTAAGCCTGTCCGATAGAAGCTTCGACCAGTCAATCCTCGCAAGGGAGTGGGGATCAAGGTTGAGGTAGAGAAACTCATCAAGGTCGGTTTCATATATCAAGTGAAATTGACAGAATGGGTGTTGAACCATGTTCTTGTCAAAAAAAAAAGAAATATATGATTCGCGTTTGTATAGAATTTCGTGATCTGAACAAAGCTTGCCCGAAAGATAAATTTCCAATGTCACTCATTGACCATATTTTCGATGAATGAGCGGGTTGCGAGGTCTTTTATTTTATGGATGTTTTTTTTTAGTACAACCAAATTTAGATCAATTTCGAGGACCAACACAAAATGACATTTATTTTTCCTTGGGGTACATTCGCATACAGAAAAATGCATTTTGGCCTTAAGAAATCTGGAGCCACTTTTCAGCGGGCCATGTCGTTTTCCTTCCACGACCTCAAACACATAGTCGAGGCGTATCTTGATGATATGGAATCATGTTCTCGTAAGAAATCTGATCATCCTACCCATTTACGACTTATCTTTGAGAGGTGTTTCTACTATCAGATTTCCATTAATATAAACAAGTGTATTTTTTGCATGATATTGGGTCATTTGTTAGGTTTTATCGTGTCAACTAAAGGGATCATGGTCGATCCTCTGAAGGTTGAGAAATAATTAAATTTCCTCCTGCACACACAATCCATCAAATTCAAAGTCTACAGGGGAAGACAACTTTGTTCAACGTTTTGTTACCAATTATGCCGAACTTACTAAAGGGTTTATGCGTCTCTTGAAGAAAGGGGTCCCATTTTGTTGGGATGAAGCGGCTCGGTGCTCTTTCGAAGCATTGAAACATGCTCTGATATCTTCCCCTCTGCTCAGTCCTCCAGATTATGGAAATCATTTCTTGTTGTACTTAGCTGCCACAGAGTTTTCCTTGGTCCAAGAGGATGACGCCTTCAAAGAGCATGTTTTCTACTATCTTAGCCAAAGCTTGGTAGGACCGGAACTCAACTACACACATGTTGAGAAACTTTCTTTGGCAGCTGTTCATGTTGTCCAATGGTTTTGTCATTACATATTACTTTGCAAGAACACCATCATAGCAGTCATGAACCCTTTTCAATATGTGTTAAAATGATGGGTCATTGGTGGGAAAATTAGTCAATGGATAGTCATCCTACAAGAATTTGACTTGGATTTTTTTTCGGCGAAGTCTAAAAAGTCCATGGTCTTTTTTGAGCTAATCTATGAACTTCCAGTCGAGAGTGATAGCAATTTTCCTGAAGATTCTCTGATAAATGGGGATATTTTCCGTATTGCAACTTCGAACCCTTGGTATGGAGATATACTTGTGTATCTTCAGACTTAGAAGTGCTCGTCTTCAACTTCTCGTGATCAGCGTCATCGAATACACCATCAAGCGAGGAACTATCTCATCATCGATGATACTTTGTATCGTTGAGGAGTGGATTGCATTCTCCATCGTTGTCTCACTCATGAAGAGGAAAAACTTGTGTTGAATTACTATCACACTGGATCATGTGGAGGTCACTTGTCTCGTTTGGAAACAACCTAGAAAATTCTTCGCTTTGTTTACTTTTTTCCCTCGTTGATCAAATATTGTTTAGAGGTGGTCAAGAAGTGTCACCCATGATAGATCTTCTCTCGACATATACAGGCACAACCTGCTCCCATGTTTCCAGTTATTATTGTTGGTCCCTTCACCAAGTGGGGGATTAATTTTACTACATGCCACCTAGTTTCAGCTATATCATTGTTGTGGTAGAATAATTCACTAAGTGGTTAAGGCCATGAAAAAATTCAACAATGATGGAGAAATCACTGCTCTTTTCATTTTTAACCATATTATAGCCAAGTTCTGTATTCCGAAAGAGATTTTCGCAGACGATGGAAGTCACTTCCAGAACAAGATGATGTTTGATTTAACATCAAAACTGAGGTTTAAGAAAGAGCATTTGTCACCTTACTACCCACAGGCGAATGGTCAAGTGGAGGATGTTAATAAGTCTCTCAAGACTATTCTTCAATGGATGATCAATTTGGCCAAGTAGAATTGGAATTTGATGTTGTACTTGACACTTTGGGCTTATTGAACCTCAATCAAGACTGCTACTAGTTTTTTTCCTTTCCAACTCGTTTACGGGATGGAGGCAGTACTTCCCATAGAGTGCCAAATCCCTTCTCTTAAGTTGGAAGTGGAACTGTTGGCCAACACTACTCCACTTGAAGAGTGTCTTTCATATCCTGAGCAACTTGATGAGTAGCGTCGAGATGTAGCCTTGGCCAACGAGGCTCACAAACAATGTGTCAAGTGTCAGTATGATCGATCCCTCTGCCCTCAAGTTTTCTCCGTAGGTGATCTTGTCTTGGTCTATGACCAAGATAAAGATCCTTTGGGGGCAGGAAAATTCAAACCCATGTGTTGGGTTCTATTCGAATTTATCAGCTATCTACTACGATCTTACCTTACTATCATAAGTTGACCTAGGTTCATATTTAGAAATCTTCCAACAAAATCCCTCTAAAACTATCACCCCCCCCTGTAAACCAAAAGGCAACGCAACACATAGGGTGTGTTGCGCAATCTCACCCGAGATAACTCTATGGGTGGCTACAATACTCAGATGCTTGTAGCTTGGGAATGAGTGGAGATATGTGGTTTCACCTTGTGATCTTCATTTGTTTAGTCTAACCTCTTGATGAAAACAATCATTCTTATTCATGCATGTGGAGTATCATATCTAACTCATTCCTTCATTCATTCATCTAGAATTTAATCCTTAAAAACCATGGATATGCATACATCCATTCACATAACACAAGATTTATCGTGGTTCACCCCCTCTTGGGCTACGTCCACAAAGATATGTCTCTCAATATATTTATTATATCTCATCAATATGTTGCATTGCACACTTTTATAGTCTTGGATCTTACAATATCAATAGGATTATGGATCCATGTGAGGCTGACTAGATCACACCAGGCGTCTCATCCTGCGATCTAACCCTCATGATCGAGTTGCTCAATTCTTCTCTATCTCACCAGATTACAAAATGTTGCAGTTCTTACAAAAATTACAACCCCCAGAATCTCTCTACCTCCTAGGTACTAATGATCTCTTTCTGTATCTATCCCACTTAGGTACTCCCCTCTTAGACCTCATAAGAACTACTTATCTCCTTTTTTATATATCCCACTCAGGTACTCCTCTTAGACCTTCTAAGTACTACTTTTATCCTTCTGTATCTATCCCCCTCAAGTCCTCATCTTAGACCTCCTAAGTACTACTTATCTCTCTCTTTGGCTCATCAACCATTTCAATATATTGAAAAAACCCTAACCCTAACATAGTTAGGTCTCCCTTGCATGCACGCCTCACATGCTTCCCTCACACGTGTTTCTTTTCCTTCCAATTATCCTTTCTTCCCTTCGTGCTTCTCTCCCCAAAAATATACTTTTTCCTAGAATGGGTTTGCGTCCAACATGCCCCCAACACTGACACATGGCTCGTCCTATGCCACCTATTCTTTGTGTGCTTCTTCAACAACTCTTTCTAGAGAATGGAACTTGTCTGTGAGTTCCCTTCCTTGTGTTTGAGCCTTCATGGTATTTTCTTTGAGCACATATAAAACTTGTGTTGTGATCTCCTTCCTAATCATTTATGCACATTCTGCCTGTGTTTGTGCCATGTTCTTCTTTTCCTCTTCTTCCCGCACAATGACCTTCGCTGCTAGCTCTTGGAGAGGTTCCATTTGAGCTTGTCGGTTCTTCTTCTATGTTTGTGTAGCTACTAGCTCTGCGTGCAAATTCTTCATGTGTTTCACTCCTTTGAGGCTCTCTGTGATCTTCATCATTTTATTCCTCTTCTTGAGGTCCTAGATGGCTGCGCTTATATTTTCCTCTTCTTGGTCCTAGTGTTGTACCTATTGATCTTCTTCTATACTCGTCCATAACTGCGTTGCCATATCAAACAAGTCTCTAACTGTGCTGACTTGTTGTTCCATTTAATCCATATGTCTAACTTATTCTTTCTTCATTTGTTACTTCACCTCCGAGGGAGTGGTAGGAATGAGTTTTTATCAGAGGTTCTTGATCTCCTACCTGTATTGATCAATTGTTTGCACAATCTGATCAATTTTCTGCATTGTTGTGTGCTCTTCTATTTGTGTGCTTTTTGTAATTCTGTCATAGGCTGCAACCACTCCCTGATCGAGCCTATCTTCATGGTATTTATCATCTTTGGTCTCGATCTTGACCTGCTTGAGAGATTCCAACTCCTCTTTGTTGTCCTTTGTGTGCTGCAACACTACTGCGTCTGTTCGTGCGCGCGACTGCACCTCCTGTGCAACATTGACTTGTAGTTTGTATAGTGCGTTGGTTGGTAACCGCTCCATTATCAACTGTATCTACGCCAGATATTTCAAGGGTGTTTGGGATATAATCTCATCTATGCGCAACATGTTGGGTGTAATGTGGAAAGTCGAGCTCATCTCTGCTATCATCTAGATCATATCATGTTCGCTCGACGCAACCTTGGCTCCTGCTTCTGATGCTACAAGAAATGACTATGTTCCTTTGTCTACCCTCTACACTTCTTTGATATGGTCTAGGAACTGCCTTATGTCAGCCAACTCATCCTAAATTCGGTCCCTTTAGTGCTGGGCGTCTTCAAACTCCTCAATTTCCTGGTCTTGGACTCTTTCGACCACGAGGTCTGCGTCATCCTCATTGATTTTATATTCTAGCGGCTTCTTGTGTGCCTTGGCATTTTTGTGCACACCCCCAATGTGTATGATCGACCTCTTGGTCTGTCCTTATTCCCATGGGGTATAAATTGATGGGGTTCCTTGTGCTATCACAACCCATTTTTTTGGTTCTTTCGGTGCCTGGGTGGTGTCCTTTTTCCCGGCCGAGGTACCTTTCTTTGGCACACCCCTCTTCTTTTGTTGTTTCGACTTCTAACTTGGATTTGGATTCTTAGGCATAGCTTTATCCCCGATAGGTGTCTGAACTTTCCCTGCATCAACCTCCTTACCTGTGGGCATCTCTTCAGTGAGAACTGGAACTCTCCATTCATCTTGCCAATCCCTAATTACCATCTCTACATCTTCTTCATTGACGCATGTTGGTTTACTCTTTACTATATACATATGAGTTTATTGACCCAGGGTTCATGTCTGTTCAGGTTTCCAACAAAGCATCTAAAAGTATCGACCCTCCTTGTAAACCAAAAGGAAACATAGCACACAGAATGCACTGCGTTTTCTCACCCGAGATAGATTTAATGGGTGGCTACAATACTCAGGTGTTTATAGCCTAGGATTGAGTGCGAGATGTGAGAACTGAATATTGAACCACTATTATAACTTGTAACCACAATATATTGTCATTTGTGAATACCCAGGAAATATAGCAACTCATTCATTAAACATAACAATAACTACTTAAGACAATAATGATATGCATGCATTCATCATATAATGCAGATGTTACCATGGTTCACCCCCTCCTAGGCTACACCCAAAAAGATTTATCTCTCGGCTCTTTTATTATAGTATGTTTGCATCTACAGTGTCATGCATGTTACAATTCTTCTTAGTTGGGTAAGATATATATGAGGCAGACTAGATCACACCAGGATCCTGAGCCTGTGATCTAACCCTCAAGATATACCCTCCCCATTCATCTATAGCTCAACAACTTACAAAATTAGGTCATACAACAAAATATTGCATATTGCAACAACTCATAGATAACTAACTAAAACTTGATAATACTCCCAACTGAATGGACCCGAAAAACCCAACCCTATTATGATACCTAAGTATCGATATTTATATATTTTTTGACTCTTCAGCCATTACAATATGTTACCAAAACCCTAACCCTAACTTCGTTAGGTCTTCCCTTCATGCATGCATGTTTTTCTTCCTTCCAACTGTCGCTTTCCATGTGCATGCTTTCTTTCCCAAAATCGCCTTGCTTTTCTGCTTTGGCTTGCTTCCAACAGGCCCCCAACACTAACATGTGGCTCATCTCGAGCCACCTAACACAAATATTCGATCTCCCTGGTGACCGACTGGAACTTTTCTTTGAGCTCTGCTGCCTGTGTCTGCACTTGCACAGTCTTTTCCTTGAGTGTGTCCACTATTTGGACTGCAATTTTGTCACTGATCAATTCTGTGCACTCTTCCTGGGTCTATGCTATGTGTGTTTTGGATTCCCCTACCTATGCCAGGACTTCTTCTACCCACTGTTGGCCCTTAACCAAGTTTTAAAGAATACTTGGTCATATTTGACCACTTTTGGGACTGCGACAACTTGCCAAGGAAGGAGTGCAACGTGAAGCGGAAAGTAAGGAAGAAAGACCTATTTTTGGGTCCATTTAGGGTTTTGGGTTGATGTAACAGGAAAGGAATGTCGGCCCATGGGTTTACCCATGCTTAGTCCCATTTTGTAATCTATAAATAGGCAATGTAAATAGAGGATAATAATAGTAAGGTAGTACATCTATGTGATGTATAACTGAAACCTTAGTGATAGTAACTAGATCTGTGTGATCGGATGTATCTTAGAGTGCTCTGTGCATGATATTGGAAAGTTAAGTGCAAGTTGTTGTAATCTTGTGCTGAAGAGAAAGGAAGAAGGATCTAGCAAGCTGCGCAGATCTTATGTACTATGTGAAGCAAGGGTTATTGAAGCTCTGTGTTGTAACTGCTTGACCGAGATAATATAAAGAAGACTTTGTGGATGTAGCCCCAAGGTGGGGGTGAACCATAGTAGCTGTGTGTATAGTTATTTTTTCTTTGATCTAATGTGTTTATCTCTTTCTTAGCTAAGTGCTTGATGTGATTAAGTAGATCTAGTTATGCTCTGTGTTGATGATATATGAATGAACGTTAGATATGATATATAAGATGCTTAGTGCTTGATCTATTGAATCTAACCTATATTTTTGTGGCTAAGTACTGAATCATCTTTAGTATATGTATTCACTGTGGTGCTTTGTGCTATCTGCAAAGTACTAGAAGGGTTAAATATTGATGAAGGATCTATGCTAAGTGCCCTGTAAAATATATAATCACATATCAGTGTCCCAGCTAAGGTTGCAGACATCTGAGTCCTACAACCACCCCTGCCTCTACCTCGGGTGAGACTTCATCTGCTTCATAGGTATTGCTGAAAGGGACAGTAGTTAGGGTTTTGTTGGTGATCTCTTGAGCGTTGAACCCTGGGTCTGCCCCTGTGCCAACAAATGGTTTCGTTGCGAGGACAGGAACTGTGATTGCTGGGAACAAAAGAAGAGAAATCTTTGTGCGAACTAAGCTCTGTGCGTATATATGTTGCCCTAGTGTGTAGTATTCTACTTGACCTACAAAGATTTGTGCCGAGAAAAAGAGGTCAGATCTGCAGGGAAAAGGTCAGATCTGCAAGAAAGAGGTTGATACCAATGAAAATAAGTGATATTTGAACGCTCTATGCTTTAAGAAAAGTAAAAGTAGAAATTTCTAAAGGAAAAAGGTCAGATCTACAGAAAAGAGGTAAGATATGTAATCTTTGTGCTTTGATAATGGTAAGAATAGTCAAAATTTTTTAGATTTGAAAGCTTTGTGCTTTGTAGAAGTAAGATAAGTGAATTTTTTTGTTTCTAAAGCATGGATCTAGGTATGTTTGATAGATTCTGTCCTAGCTTCAAAACTAGGGAATCAATAGATGAAATAAAGTTTGATATGAATAGATATGATAAGTATAATGATAGATATGTTATACCTATGCATCGAAAGAATGTCTGGACTAACAAGTGGATGCAGGATCCTAGAAAGAGTTTTTTGCAGTCTAGATACCATGATCTTGGTGCGCAGTACAGAAGGAGTTGGGGAACATCTAAATGAAAGAGAGGATTAACCCTCTGTTATAGTTGCAGAAGACCGGGACATCTTGCTAAGGAATGCCCTGGAAGAAGACCTAGTTGCCTCTGTTGTAAGGATATGTACCATGAAGTATTGGATTGCCCTAGAATGATTTCTAGGATTGAGAATCTGAATATGGAGCAAGCAAAACCTAAAGGAGATCAAGAGACCAAGATTATAATAGAAATACAGAAAGAATTAGAAAAGATATTTCTACAGATGAAAGATACCTTGAATGACCACCGACATGTTAGGCTATTAGAGATCTTCAAAGAAAAGGATAAAATCGAAGGAAGAATAGGGGACTTTGACATTGAATGTACTCTTGATGAAGAAACACAAGTGAACATTATGCTAGAAAGAACTTGGGAAGCTATAGGAAATCCTATCATGATCCCTTCCCTAGGAGGAACAAGTTTCTTCAAAGGAAAGATAGTAAACCTATGTGGAAGGCTCGCCCGGATACCTATGAATATCAATGGAACTTTGACAGAGGAAGACTTTGAGATCGTTAAATTTGTTGAAGACAATGCCCTGTTTACCATGCTCATAGGAAAACCTTGGATTGATAGAGAACAAGTTAGACAAAAAGATGAAGAAAAAGTTTTGGAACAGAAGAAGCAAGAGTTAAATGAATTTATGACCAGAAGGATTGTGCACTTGATTGAAGAACAGAAGAGTAGATCACAGATCTTTAATATTAGCAACTCTGATGATGAAGCTAAGAGAACACTTGAGGATCCGTAGAAGATTGAGTTACATATTTTTGATACAGAAGAAGTATTATCAAGGAACCCTAGGAAAGACTTTCAACAACGCGAAGTAACTAAGACCACAAAAGATAAACATCAGAATGGTAAAAGCATTACTGAGACGAAGCTCACGGGGAAGAAGGCTAGGAAGTTAAGAAAGAAAAGGGCTAATACTGTAAGGTTACAAGAGGTTCTATAGGACACTTCACAACAAGAAGAATTGTAGAATTGGAGCTTCACCGAGATATCAGAACAACGACATAGAGTACTTCGCCATGACGAAGAAATATAGCCGTTGGAACAGATATACCCATTCGACCGCCGCTCCGAACGGATCGAAAAGCAGTTATGGGTTACCACTAGACCGTTGGATAGCACCAGAACAGATAGAATAGAGTTAATGAAGGCCCCATGCCCATTGCAAGAAGACCATTGATGAGATTGACTACTTAACCCATCATGCCACGCACTGAGAATACTTTTTTCTAATTGAGAATTTGAGCACGAACCCTGAGATCATTGCCTTACTATTCACTGTAGTCTCTGAATTCCTTTTGCACCCAAGCCAACTGACCGAGGTTTGTATGTCGGACGAGCTCAGCGCAACTGATAAAATTTTTGAAGAATTTCTAATTGATTTAATGACTGAGAAAGTCATGTGAGAATGCAAAATGTCTACAGGTGTATAGGCGTCGTCCTCGGGCGCACTGCCAGCTTCCCCCTCCACTGCTCGAGCAGGACCATCCCGACCACCTTCAAAAAGATGATCTAAGCTCGAAAACAACTTCTCCACTGTGAAGATGATCCCAAGAATCTTGCCTAAATATATCCCACCACTAAGCGGAATAGTGAATCGAGACACTGTACCCAGAGACTTCGACTATGCTGTAGTCATGGCGTACCTCCCGAAAGGGGTGCACACAATTCATGCTGACTAGGAGAAGCTCACCGCACTGAAATTTAGTGATTTTAACCTTGGAGATCACAAGGTTTAAAGTATGTTAGCCCCACACAAGTACTTTACTATTACAAAAGGAAAGAACCCCAGGATTGTACCGCAATAGTGGACCCATAACCTTGTGCAGTCAACCTTTCTCAACATAATGAAGATTCCATATTTCGAGAGGCATCAAGAAATAAATGCATGCATTAGACTATTATTGTCCTGCTACCACGGAGGATACCTATGGTTGGACCACCGCATCACTGTGGATCCGATTCAGATCAATCAAATCACTGGGCTAAGAATGAAGGGCCCTGACCCGAGAGACTTTTACCCTGGAAAGACCGCAGATCATGCTCTCGCTCAACGAATAAAATACACACATAGCGATTTGGAGAAAGGCACGCGAGATTACAAGGTATCCTCCATTGAGAATGCAGTAGTACGCTTTGGTTTCCAGTTGATCGCAAGAAAGTTAGTCCAAAAAAATAGACCTACATAGGTGACCGAATTTGTAGTTGACCTCGCAAGGAAGTGCGCGGAGGGACTACAAATGAACTAGTAAAAATACCTTATAAATCAGCTAGAGCTTGACTATAGACAAGCACAGGACCAAGGGTATGAGTTCCACTTTAGCTGGTTGCTCATACTCATCACTTTCATGACTTGGGAACTGCCCGAGGGAGCCACTTTTTCGAAGATCGAACCCTTTGGACCACTGGCCATGAAGTTCTATACGCTGTGGTACTCCAACGACATGAACAAACAGTGGCAGTCCAATGTCGTCTTCCATGCTTACTACACTTAGTTGAAGAATTCCATTTAGTCTACACTGCGCATCACACCCAACACACTTCATAGGTTTAGACCTTTGATGAAATTCAACGCAGATCGTCACTTCACCTACATCACAACGCGTGCAGAGGAGCATAAACAACAACTCCAGTCATATTACAAGATGATAGAAGATGACTTGGAGGAGATTACCAAGGAATGGTTGGCAGACCTCCTTGTTGCAGCAGACCCTGCAGAGATGTCTGACGTAGATAACCCTAAATCTATGCCAGATACACTAGGACCACGCAAAACTAAGAAGGATGTGGAAGTTAAAGATATCCATAGTACATCCATGAAGACTTCTTCACTCTCACCTGCGAAGGGAGGTAATGACGAAGAACTAGGGGGCACAGAAGTTGAGCAGAACAAAAGAGAGGTTACTCCGCCTAGAGACGAGGAAGATCCCTCCAAGAAAAGGAAGATTACCCCACCAAAGCCCTCATCCCGAAAGAAATCTAAGGCCAACCGGACCATGCTTAAAACTACCCTTACTCCGAATGATTTTGAATTCTTAATTGCCGCACTGAATGATGTTTCACTAGAGCTTGCAGAAAATCAAGAACCAAAGCAGGAGGAGTTATTCTGCCGGATCACAGGCGAACTCAAAGAAGTGTAGTAGGCACTCCGGCCTAGCCAAGTATTTTCTACGATGCCCTTAACAATGGAAATACCAGGAACAGGCGATGAGCCCAGTCAATTATTCCATATCTCTGAGAAAGTCGAAGCTTGCCTTCGACAAGCTCAAGAAGACATAATGCAACCACCCAAGCTTTGGCACAAGAACAGAGCGCACATGGAGAACAACGGAGGAAGGCAGAATAGGAGAAACTTTCCTTACAAGAAAAGTGGGAGGAGGAAGAAACACAGTTACAGAAGAGCAAGGACCAGTTGCTAGTAGAGCAACTTGAAGTACAAGAAAGAGTTCACAAAGAATTGCGCTCTGTGACAATCATAGAAATGAAGATGGAAGATCGTCTCCCACAGCAGGTGACCCAATTGGAAGAATTAATCCAACAAATTCAACAGCGCATCATGGATCTGTAGCTCTGCACTGTGCCTGAGACACCCCAAGAGATAAGAGATCTAAGAGAGGCCATTGCTCAAAGCGTAGTCGACCGATTAAAAACCTTGGCTTTGGAATGTAGGCAGATAAGCACTAGAAGCACTCAAACTTATGAAACCCTCGTAGAGAATCCAGAATTCTAGACATTGGAGGCATAACTCCAAGAAGTAAAGTAACATGCAGATGTGCTACAAGCATAGCTGAAGTTCGTGACCCTAGTCAAAAGAATGAATAGGTTCGCAGAACAATGCACAACCCAACAACAAGTACACATGTTGCAAAGTAAAGTAATGGAAGTCTCTCAATGACTGCAACCACTCCAAGAGAAGGCATGCCAACTGTTCACCGAACTTGAAATCCATGGAGCTGAACTTGAATAGGGTGTCATCACTGCAATACAACACCTGGAAGGACCGCTCAATGACACAGTAATCCAAGAATTTACTGAACAAGAGGTTGTCGCACTGCAGCAGGTCGAAGCAACTTGAGCCAAGCCCAAGGCGTTCGAAGCGAAATTGGTCAAACTTGAGTGACTCGGGATCAGTCATAGGTGAGTGTTGGGGGCCTGTTGGACCTTGACCAAGTTTTGAAGAATAATTGGTCATATTTGACCACTTTTGGGACTGCGACAACTTACCATGGAAGGAGCGCAACGCGAAGCGAAAAGTAAGGAAGCAAGACCTATTTTTGGGTTCATTTTAGGGTTTTGGGTTGACGTAACGAGAAAGGGATGTCGACCCATGGGTTTACCCATGCTTAGGCCTATTTTGTAATCTATAAATAGGCAATGTAAATAGAGGAGAATAATAGTAAGGTAGTACATCTATGTAATGTATAATTGAAAGCTTAGTGCTAGTAACTGGATCTGTGTGATCGAATGTATCTTAGAGTGCTCTGTGCATGAGATCAGAAAGCTAAGTGCAAGTTGTTGTAATCTTGTGCTGAAAAGAAAGGAAGAAGGATCTAGCGAGCTATGCAGATCTTTTGTCCTATGCGAAGCAAGGGTCATTGAAGCTCTATGCTATAACTGCTTGACCAAGATCATATAAATAAGACTTTGTGGACGTATCCCCAGGGTGGGGGTGAACCACGGTAACTATGTGTATAGTAATTTGTGCTTCGATCTAATGTGTTTATCTCTTTCTTGGCTAAGTGCTTGATGTGATTAAGTAGATCTAGTTATGCTCTGTGCTGATGATATATGAATGAATGTTACATCTGATATATAAGATGCTTAGTGCTTGATCTGTTGAATCTAACCTATATTTCTATGGCTAAGTACTGAATCATATTTAGTATACGTATTCACTGCGGTGCTCTGTGCTATCTGTGAAGTACCAGAAGGGTTAAATATTGATGAAGGATCTATGCTAAGTTCCCTGTAAAATATATAATCACAGATCAGTGTCCCAGCTATGGTTGCATACATCTGAGTCCTGTAACCACCCCTGCCTCTACCTCGGGTGAGACTTCATTTGCTTCGCGGGTGTTGCCGAAAGTGCTGTTAGTTAGGGTTTTTTTGGTGCGCTCTTGAGCGTTGAACCTTGGGTCTGCCCCTGTGCCAACACCCTCTCTTGAAATGGTTCCATTTGAGCCTAACACTCCCTCTTTTGTGTTTGTGCAGTGGTGAGTTATTCCTACAATTTCTTCATGTCCTGTGACTCTTTGATGTGCTCCATGATGGACATTGTCTTCTACCTCTGCTTTAGTTCCTAGCTAGCTTCTCTTATCCTTTCTTCTTCCTTGTCCCACTTTTGGATTTTTTGATCCTCCTCTAGATTTGTCCAAAGCTATGCTGCATTCTCGAATAAGTGAGTTGTTGTGCTAAGCTATCGCTCTATATTTTGTAGCTATTCTACTGCTTCCTACTTCCTTTGATCCTTTACTACTGGTGGATTAGTGGGTGTGATATGCTCACAAATATTCCCGATCTCCTTCTGATATTGATCTATTTCCTTCACAATCTGATCAATATTTTCTGTTGTTGTAAGTTCATCCATCTGCGCGGTCGGTGGAATCTTCTCGTATGTTCCCATGAATTTCTTCTCCAATCCACTCCTGTGCTTCCTTTCCTCTTAGGTCTTGAACTTAGCCTGCTCAAATAATATTTCCAACGCGTCCCTCTTCTTTGTTGCCTGCTGCAATTCAGCTAAGTCTATGCATGCCTGAGACTATACCTCTTACGTGACGCTCATCTGCAATTTGTGTAGATCCTTGGATGGTATCTGTGGAAATACTAATTGGATTTGGCTTAAGTCTTTCAGGGGTGTCTATCTCATGATATCGTCCATGCACAACATACTGGGTGTGATATGGAAAGTTGCGCTCAGTTGTGGTATTGTATGGAGTGTATCGCACTCATATTATTCCAATATTTACTCTATCTGTGGTGTTGATGGCCTTGTTCCCATGCTTATTGTTGTCTGTATTTCCCCAATTTGGTTGAGGAGTTGTCGCATGTCTTCCATCTCTTCTTGAATCATATCCCTATGGTGTGCAACATTGTCAAAATACTCGACTAGTCAATCCTGGACCATTCGGGCTATCATTTATCCATTATCCTCCATGATTGTATATTCTGGAGGTGTTCTTTGGAACTTCATCTTCTTGCACGCTAATCCTATCTATGTGGCCGGTATTTTATTCCCACTAGGTTCCTGTGAGTTGGGGTTTGGTGCGGTCCCCTACGCTGCCTCAGACTGTTTCTGCTACACTTGAGCCGATGATGTAGTGTTCTTTGTCCCCTTCTGGGTCCCTTTCTTGGACATTCCTTCGTCTGTATTCTTTGTCTTTGTCTTTTTTTGTCCTATCCTCCATTTCTTGGGAATTAGGACTTCTTGAGGCTGTGTTTCTCCCTGCGCTGCCTCTTCTTCCGCTGTCCTTTCCGGCAAGTCTTGGGTGAGTACTGGAATCTTCCACTCATATTCCCAGTCTTTGATCACCATGTTGATGTCACCCTCTATTATACATTATCACGTTTGTAGCCACTGCTTATTGGGATCCTTCCATGCCTGTATCCACATCGTATGTCATGTGGCCTTGAAGTTGGCGATGTCCCGATACCGCGCGTCAACCTGTAGTGTTATTCTCCACATGTTGTTGATGGCCTCCTGCAAATCACGTAGGTATCCTTCAAATATGGACTCATTCATCCTTTTTTTCTTAGCATATGACATGGATTTAAACAATAAATATCTTTCTCCCTTATTCAATTTGGGTCTGGTACCGAAAATTACATATATTGGTTCTCTCCATCCCATAAAGGCTATTAACATGATTAACCATGAATAGTGAAACTTTGTTCCTAGGTCCTGTGCATCCTTCCAGTCATCCAAGAACAAGTTAAGGAGATAGGGTGCCCAACTCACTGTGGTTCCCTTGACACACTGAGCTAAAAATGTGACAACCCCAGCCAGAAATTCCTCCCTACAAAATTTTCTCAGTAGCTTTCAGACCAATATTTTTGTGCCCATTTGTGTTGCAACATCATTGATACTCTTGATAATGATTCCTCATGTCCCCCTATCGGTACCATACTTCTTCTTCATCTCTTCTGACAGTGATTTCTCCTTGGATTTGTCATTCATAAACTGTGTGGGATCCATGCCCCGGGATGGAAACCCTGTTATGTTTGCAATAAGCTCTACGTATATTGAGACGATCTTGTCCAACCATATGTCCCCGCCATGTGTGACTGCTAACAACTGTTTGACACACCCACTTGCGTACTGACCTCTGCCAAAAGGTGGTAGATCCAACAGACCTAAAATTCCTATTTTCGCCATCCCTGTTGCCCATTGGAGTGGCTGATCGATCGGTTCCCCCATCAAATTTATGCCCACAGTCTCCAAGTACACTCTCTTTTCAAATTCCAGAAACTTGTATGTGTCTACTACATCATGGTCCGAGTATTTTAGCTTGTCAATTTTCCCAAGAAATCCTGATTCCACCCTTACCCCATCTGGTATAAGAGGTACAACGAGAGATGTGATGGGTTTCTTGCGAGGTGAACTAGGTACCCATTGCTTGTATTTCTTCGGTGGTGGTGGTGGTTGGATTGAGGTTCCAGTGACTCCCGGTTGTGTTTCAGAATACTATTCTGGCCAGCATGTGACGTCTTCTACTGTTCCTTTTAGTGGGTGGTCTGACACGGTGGTTTGGGACTCGTATGGCTCAACTGCTGCTTCCTGATTCGTCACCATTCAATTGATTTTTAGATATGCTTCGGTGTTCTCTGGTTGCACCTCCTTCAAGGTTTCTGCTTCCTAGTTCTGCTACTCTGGTATCTCTATGAGTCTATCTATATTCATTCCATCCAGTGTTGGCTGTTGGGTTTCTTCGACTACAGGTGTGGGGTTTACTAGTGTTATGTATAGGGATGGGATTTTGTTGACATTAACGACCTCCAGCAGTTGTTGTTCACCTTCTTCTAGTTGTACCCATGACCTGGTTCTAACTTTGGGTTGTCTGACACTCTGATTTGCTTCGGCTTACTTTGGTGGTGCCATAGTGGTGAATATCGAAGGTTTGCTGAGTTTGAATGGTCTCTGTGACCTCTGTGAACTCCACTCCGTGCTCCTTAGAATCTATCGCTCTTTTTCTGTTCTCTTTTCACAAATAGACTCTTTGCTCCCACATTCGTGTGTTGTATGGGCATCCCATGAAGCTTGTCGAGGACACTTCATTAATTCTGGGTTCAATGCACCTCCTGTTGTTTCATACTTGCCATTAATATTTCTTGTCATCTCCAGTTGGCACTATTAATGTGGTGTCCCATTGGTCCTTTTCGTCCTTCAATTCCGCCCGACTTCGTCATTTCGTAATAGTTTTTTTGTCTTTCCATTTCCCGTTTGTTTCCCTTTTTACCTGGTTGTTGTCCTTCTCCTCATCGATTTTGTGTTCCTAAGTATGCATGCCCTTTCTTATTTCGATTCAATTCTCCTCTATTGGTATCATTTAATATCCTGGTTTTTTTGTTTACTGCGCAGTGGGTGGTCGACTGTCCTTGTACAGCTTCAGTCGGATCCCATTGATCATCCCTCTGAGTTAAGTGCCTGATAAGTCTCTCAACTGTACAACTCCTCCATCGATGAAAATTTTTACTTCATATGGTCCTAGCTAATGTCTTATGAGCTTTCCTGGGTGCTGAAACGATTTGTTGTTGTATATTAATATGAGATCTCCTTCCTTGAAAATTTTCTTCTTGATGTGTCTATGATGACAAGCTTTGTCCCTTTCTTCCTGAACTTGTTGGTGAAATCCTTCTAGGATCCGATCTTCCTCCATTGTTATTAATTGATTTAGTCACTCCTGTACCACGTTTCGTTCTATCATGTGTGTAATGGCTGCTACGTGCAAACTTGGTACTGGAAATTCTAATGGCACTACTGCTTCTTGGCCATAGACTAGTTTAAATGGCGTGTTCCCTGTCAACTTTTTGCACGTAGTCCTGTAGGCCCATAATACTTCTAGTACTTTGAGTTCCTAGTCATATCTATTGATGTTATAGATCTTTGTCAGTGCATTCCCAAGGATTTTATTAAATGCTTCCACTGTTCCATTTAACTGTGGGTGATATGGTGTGCTCTTCTGATGATGGACTTCAAACTCTTAAGTCATAGCGCTGATGGTGTTGTTTATGAAGTGCGTTCCTTGGTCGCTCATCAAAAATCATGGGCATCCAAATCTAGTAATTACTTATTCAAATAGGAAGTGTGCTACTGTTTATGTGCTGCAATCCTTCACTGGTGCGGCTTCCGCCGATCTTGTTAGGTACTGCTTCGTGGTGATAATGTACCTAGCTCCTATTCTTTTTGTTGGTCGATTGATTCGTCCCAAAAAATATATTTCCCACTTATCAAATGCCTGCAATGTTACTTGTGGTCATAATGGCATCTTGTCCATTTTGTTGGGTTTACCTACCCTTTGACAGACATCACATCTCTGACAATACTCCTTCGAGTAACTGTGAATCGTCGACTGCCATAGTCATGTGCGCAATACCTTTTTCATGGTGGCTTTGCCTGCATAATATCCTCCTTATATCCTCTCATGGTCTTCTGTTAGGACTCTTGGTGTTTCATGCTCTAACACGTACCTTCACAAGATGTTACCTCTGTCCATTTTGTATAGATGTCCAAGAATCAGTTGATAGTCTGCGGTGCAGACTACTGGGTTTTTCTTTTGTACAGTGTTATATTCTTGTGGCACAGTACCTGTGCTCAAGTACTGAATGATATCTGCGAAGTATTCATCAATGATCTGGACTGAGAATAACTGTGCATACAGGAAGTTGTCTTCTAAATTCGTAGGTTCTTCTCCATTTGTGACTCTTGATAGGTGGTCAGGTCCTGCATTCAATTTTCCTGGCTTGACTATGACTTCGAAGTCAAACTCTTGAAATAGTAGTAACCATCGACAAATTCTCCCCCCCAACATTGGCTTGTTGAATAGGTATTTCAGGGTTGACTGATCTGTGAACATCTTAAAGTGTTTCCCCAGTAAATAATGTCTAAATTTATGTAGTGCATAGACCATAACTATGCCTTCTCTCTCTATAGTATTATAGTTCTGCTCCGATTTTGATAGTTTCCTACTCGCAAATGCTATCAGGTGATCCAGGTCTCCCACTCCTGGATGTGCCAAGATAACTCCAAGTGCTATGGATGATGCATCTACATGCACATGGAATGTCTTCTCCCAGTCTGGAAATACTAATATTGGCACGATGACCATATTTTCCTTCAAGGTATCCAGACCGTGTTGACACTCGTCATTCCACTGAAACTTTGTATCTTTTCTTAATAGATTTTACATTGGTGCAGTAATAAACACATACCCTTTGATGAACTTCCTACAATATCCTGTGTCCCAATGTCGCTCTTAGTTGACAGACTATTTTTGGTGGTGGTAAGTTAACAATTACTGCAATCTTTGTAGGATCTACTAATAATCCTTGTTTGCATACTATATGGCCCAATAGTATCCCAAATGGTGTTGCAAATATGCATTTCATTATGTTCAGTGATATCTGCAACTTCCTACATCTTTCTAGCATCAAGCGTAAGACTTCTACATGTTATTTCGAAAAACTGTAGACTGTCCAATCGTCTAGATATACTTGTAGAAAAGGGTGGATGAATTTTTTAAATGCAACAATGACTACTATGGAAAATATTGCTGGTGCATTCTTCAATCCAAATGACATGACTATGTATTGGTAATATCCCCATTCTATCACAAAGGTGGTCTTGTATCTATCTTCCCGTGCTGTCTTAATCTGATGGTAGTCTGAGAATCCATCAGTGAATGAGTAAGCTTCATGTCCTCCTACTTTTTCTAATACTTCGTATATGAAAGGTGTAGGGAATGGGTCATGTAGGCATGCATCGTTCAACTTCCTCAAGTCGACACATATCCTTATCCATCCTTGTTTCTTGTCCTACACTACCATCAGGATTATCCATTCAGATTCTTACACTAGCTCTATGATTCCAGCTTCGAGCATTATGTCGATCTCAGCTTTAACTTTATGCTTGTATATCGGGTTTAATATATATGGTCATTGTCTGATTGATCTCGCTTAAGGTCTGAGTGGTATTTTAATTTCTCCTAGCTCTCCGGCTATACCCTTTATCTCTATAAATGTCATGGGAAACAAGTTGTTGTACTCACACAGTAACTCTATTATGATTTCTACTGTTTTCTCATCCCAGTGATCTCTGATGCTGGCCATTTTGGGATGCTCAACTATCCCAATGTTGACTTTCTTTACCTTGATTGGCACAACAATAATTTATGATTCTATAAGTGGTCCCTCCACTTCTCTTTCGCCTTATTATTTTGCGATTTGAATATCACGCAGATCGTCTTCGTCTGGTGCTTCCTCTTGCACATGGTAACATGAAAACAATTCTTTGACTATCTGTTTGTTCCACTGTTATTCTTTTGTGATAAGTTCTACTTCTGGTTCTTTGATGAATATTACTCCTCTTATCTGTTTAAGAGTTGCATATATGTTGGGGTTTTCATGTTCAACTGAAAAAGTGATTGTAAAATTACGTTGCAATGTTTTCTAGGTCATAGTTCCCTTGCACAATTCCTGGTCTGTATACCAGTTCATTGGTATGCCCTCTAGAGTGTGTATGAATTGATGAGGCCATTCCTCTGGGGGTGTCCTTTTCCACAACGTCCCGCACTTCTCCAAGTGTTCTGCTAGTGCCCCCTGTCCATCATACCTCTGTTGCTTGTTTTTTTTTGGTTCTGTGATGAACCTTATGCATAGTAACCGCTTACATTCGTACCAATCTGTGATTGCCTCTTTGTGTGCACCCCAACATCTTTCTGGTGTGGCCTTAAGTGCTATATCAAGTTCTAATAGTCTTTGGTTTTCTGGAATTTCCTCTTTGTACTATTTTAAGAATGTTTCCAGATTTTTTATTCCATGGAAACTGGGTGGTTCCCTTATTTCCATACCTACCCATCTTACCGCACAGTCTATTCTTGCACATATTCTCGTGGACACTTCATGTAGCCTTTGTTGCCAGTTCTCTAAACTGCTATTTGAGTCTGTTGCACATGAAGTAATGCTCCACCAAATGAGTATTTTGTCTGCATTTGGGTTCACGTAATCCTCATAACACACAAATATTCTGTACAACTGGTTGATTTCTTCTAAGTCCAAGCAAGAAGGTTATACAAACTTTTCCCCTTCTGGTGGGTCTAATGGCACAATGACCCTGTATTCTCTTGAATGAATGTCATTTTCCTAGTCTTCAAGTTGATTATGGCCTGGTTGTCAAACACCCAATCCAGACCAAGAAATGCTGGGTAAGGCGTTGTGCCGTCCACTATTTCAATGACTTGAAAATCTGCTTTAGTGTGCACCCCATCTAGGTCTACTGTTACTCCTTTTAATATATCGATTGGTAGGACTCTGTGTTGGTTTTCCAGTTTCAATTGAATAGGTGAATATTCTAATGTGGGATCTCCCATGCATTTCCATGTCTTCTTTGGTAGTACATTAACTTCAGATCCTAGATCCAGTATGATATCTCCCATATTGAAATCTTCGATATTGGCATTCAGTCTAAACTCCCTATTCGTTCTTCTCCTTGTATGTAGGTGATTGATTGTTTTTGGTTCTAGTTTTCCTTCCATCTCGATGCTACATTTTTATAGTATGTTTTTCAATATTTTCACAGATGATGGATCATTTAATACCTTTACACATGATTGCAAAAATACTTTGATTGTACTTACTTGTCCCATGGAATGTATCTCGTTGGTATGATCCAATAGCAGAGGCATTTCATACTCTGATTCTTCCTTTCTTTGTTGCGTAGTTGAAGTCATCACAATGTCCTCCTTCTGAAATTCTAGTCGGGCTTGCTTAAATATCTCCTTGTCCTTCTGTGCGTCAAACTATTTCCTTGGTTCGACGTTCTTCTTCACCCATTGATTTTGTGATGGCTCTTGCTAGCCCGAATTGTTCCCTGTTTTAACTCCTCCGTGAGCAACTATATTGATGTTCTATCCTTCCTCCCTTCCTTCGGCTGAGATCCACTGAAAATTTTGTTTGTCATGGTTCCTCTTTTCTTGGATATTTCTAATAGTGTCAGACATTCCTTTGTATTATGGTCCAATGCGTGACAATACATACAAGTCACTAGTGGAAGCAAACATTCTCTTGCATAATTTCCTGGTTGTTGACAATTATGACATACCACTGGTCCTCTACCTCGTCTTCTACCTCCTCTCGCTCGTCCTCCACCTATGTAGCCTGCTCGATCCCCTCTCGGCGTGTTATATTGAGGTGCCTGATTCTACTACACGGTATTATACTGAGGCTGTGCTGTGTTGTACTGTGGCTCTGTGTTATTATATGGTTGTTGTGCAGTGTTATACTGCTATTGTATAGTGTTGTATGGAGATGGAACTTGATTTAATTGTGGTGCATCTTTCCCAGTCATCATTTCTTCCTGCACTCTATATGCATATGATGTCCTTTCTCACATCAAGTCCATAGTTCTACAATCTTTGTCATTGTGGCCTACTAAATTGCAAAAGGTACAATATGAAATCTTTGGGACTATCTGGTATTTCTCCATCATCATGAAGTGACATGGATTGTGACCCAGTTTCTTGCAGATTTCACACCTCCCGTTGGATACGGATTTGGCATTCCTGCTACCATATACTTTGCGAATGTTGGACATTCATTCTTGTGGTGTCATTTCGTTCTGCATGTAGTATACCAAACAACTTCTTGTTTATCCTTATTCTTTTTCTAATTGAGTTGGAACGTTAATTTATTCAAATACTCCTTTAGTTCTTCGAAGGCTGGATCTATCTGCTGATACTGGTTTTCCTCTAGTTGTAGGGATGCCTGCAGAGCCTCTTCCTGTGTTTGGAACTTTTGTTGTCACAATGGATATTTTAAGTGTGGGAGTAGTGAGTTGACAGACAAGTGCCGATGTTGCATTTTGGTCATGAGATATTTTAACTTTCCCTTGGTTTGCTTAAATCTCTGGTCAATCTCCCATACAGATTCTCCCAGTTTTTGTCTAATTTCAATCATCTCGTTCATGTACTAATCTTTTGAGATTGACTTCTAGAACTCGTTGATTAGCAGCTTCTTGATGTTTGCAATTTTTCTGGTTGTCCCTGGTGGATTGTTCATAGCTAAGATCATATACCAATCTAGTGCGTGATCCCTTAATGTAATCACTAGCTGTGGCAATTTAGTGTCTTCGTTTGTGATCTATTTTGCTTCCCAAAACTTCTCACAGATGAATACATTTTTTTCTGGGTCCTCCGATGCTTCACCTTTGAATTCTGGTAACCTAATGGTAGGATCATGTCTTGCCATTCTGAATGTTGAACTACTACCTCCACGCGGTGTAGATACCTGACTAGTGCAGCCTGAACTGGTCCCTCCAATTGTTGTTCCTTGTGTGGATGTACTTCCTGCTGTATGACTACTTCTGAAGTTCGATTGTCTAAATGGTGGTGTTCTCTTTGGTTTATTAGTCGCACATGGGTTTATGGGTTCCACACTGACATTAATATGGATAGGATTGTTGCCTTATCTTCCCATTCTTGGAACTCTTGTCTTCCTCTCATATTTTGCGCACATGATTTCCTCAATCTACTCCATAGCCCAAAGATCCTCTACCTCTTCTTTGTCACTCGCCAAGACTTCCCTCGCAGCTACAAATCTCTTCTTGGTATTCACCTTGTATTGGTAGGGTACTCTTCTATGCATCTTCCCATTTGTTTCCAATATCCACTTGATCTGGTCGTCATCCATCATGATTGGGTCCAAGGGTTCCTCCTTCTTCCCTTTATCCTTTCCTCCTTCCATTTATCCTCTTTCTGTCAGTGCTTCCCCACTTCCCCCATGCACGCAGTGAAGTTTAGTTGTCTAAATCCATTGTCAGTACACCTTTTTTATAAAGAAGTATCTTAATATAAGTATACAATGATCGAATGTACCTTCCTCAAGGTCCACTTAGAAACTCTTTCTCCGCTGCGCTATAAGACTTTGTTGTGTCTACTGCAAACTCTATTATGAACCCTTCCACAATATTGTCAAGCCAAAATCTACTATGCGGGTGAATTTGTTGTTCACCTATTGTAACTGCTCGATCTATACTGGATTCCACTCTAACTGTCAAATCTAGTTCATTGCATGGTTATCCTTCACCCTTAGTAGCCACTCCTGTAGTAAATGTGGAAAATCACAGAAAAAGACTTCATGTAAATCAGTAAACACATATTTTTCAAGATATTTACGGGGTGTTATTCTAGGGTTTCGGTTATCTTTCTATGCAAAATCCATCTCTTTGGTTCTTAGCCAAGTTTTGATCTTTGCTTTTGTGGGATTCCACGGTCTCAACATCCCCTTCTAGCAGTTCATCATTTCTCTTTTCTTGCTCTGCCTCCGACATAACTTTGACTTATCTCATCTACTCAACCCTATTATGTTCCTACCAACGAAAACATAACCATTTGTTAGTTTACTCTCTCCTATATACAGTCTGAGTTTATTGACCCAGGGTTCATGTTTGTTTGGGGTTCCAACAAAGCCTTTAAAACTATCGGTCGTCCTGGTAAACTAGAAGGCAACACAACACACAAAATGTGCTGCCCAGTCTCACCAGAGATAGATTTAATGGGGGGTTGCAATACTCATGTGTTTACAACCTAATATTGAGTGCAATATGTGAGAGATGAATATTGAACAACTATTATAACTTGTAACCACAATATACCATCATTTGCAAATACCCAGGAAATATAGCAACTCATTCATTAAACATAAAAATAACTATTGAAGACAATAAAGATATGCAAGCATTCATCATATAACACATATGTTACCATGGTTCACGTCCTCTTGGGATACGTCCACAAAGATTTGGCTCTCGACTCTTTTATTATAGTATTTCCACATCTACAATGTCGCACACATTACAATTCTTCTTAGTTGGGTAAGATCTATATGAGACAGACTAGATCGCACCAGGCTCCTCAGCCTTTGATCTAACCCTCAATATCTACCCTCCCCAGTCCTCTATAGCTCAATAGCTTACAAAATTAGGTCATACAAAAAAATATTGCATATCGCAACTACTCATAGATAACTAGCTAAAAATTGATAATACTCCCAACTAAATCGACCCGAAAAACCCAACCCTACTATGATACCTAAGTATCAATATTTATATATTTTCTGGCTCTTCATCCATTACAATATGTTACCAAAACCGTAACCCTATAGTCATTAGGTCTTCCCTGCATGCGTGCGTGTTGTTCTTCCTTCCAATTGTCACTTTCCTTGTGCACGATTTCTTTCCCAAAATCGCCTTTCTTTTCCGCTTTGGCCTGCTTCCAACAACACAATATCGCAATTGTAGCCATTCCTTCTTGGGATCCCTTCATGCTTGGATCCATACGGTGTGCCTAGTCTCTTTGAAGGTGGAAATGTCCCGGTCTTGCACGATCACTTCTAGAGTAATTCGCCAAGTGTTGGAAATTCTTTCCTTGAGGTTGTTGTAATACCCCTCTTGCATTTTTACTTTTGAATTTAGGGTCCGAAGTGCTCCCCAATGATGTGTACCACATTGCACGAAAACAACTAGTACGCTTACAAAAGTACGTGTACTGGGGCTCCCTCCATTCGATCAAGGAGATCAAGATGAGTAGCCAAGAGTAATGAAACTTTGTCCCTAGGTCCTACACGTCTATGCAGTCATCAAGTAACATGTTTAATAAGTACGAGGGCCCAGATGAGCATAGTTCCTTCCTCACATTGTGTTGCAGATGCGACGACCTCAGCATGGAATTACTCCTTGCAACAATTCCTAAGAAACTTTAAATCCATGAGTTTTATGGCCAACCTTGTTGTTGCGTCGTTTATGCACTTGATGATGATTCCACGCGACGCTCTCTCTATTCCATATGTATTTTTCATCTCCTCTGCCAGTAACTTCTCCTTTTTCTTGTCATCGAGGTACTGTGCTAGATTCTCCTCCCGAGATGGCATACCTGTAATATAAAAAATGAGTTCTACATATATAGAGACATGCTCTTCTACCCATAGATACCCTTCGTGGGTGACTGCCATCACTTGATTAACACATTTGTTTACATCATGACCCCTTCCCAAATTTGGGATATCCAATAGGTTTAGAATTCCAGTGTTGGCCAATCTTGCTGCCCACTATTTTGGTTATAAAATTGGATCACCGAAGGGTCTTTTACCTACGCTGTCAAGGTAGACCCGCCTTGCAAATTCTGTGAACTTTTCCATGTTTTCCACATCGTGGTAGGAGTAGCATAGTTTTTCCACACATCCCATAAGGTTAGGCATGGCCTGCACCCCTTCCAGAATGCATGGAAGGACTATGGATGTTGTGGTCTGTCTGCGCGGTGATCTTGATATATGTTGTTTTCCCTTTCTTATGGTTGTTGGATCGAGGTTCCAACATCCATTTTTCTTTAATCAACATATGCTTCTGTCCAGCCTGTAACATCTTCTACTAGCCCCTCCTACTGCTTCTCCCACTCTGTTGTGTGTGACCGTCCTAACACGATCACTTTTGCATGGTTTTGGGTTGTCTCCTTTACCCTTTGAGCCTCTTCAGCGTGTTCATGGTGTGAAGGATTTCCTGTTTCCTTGGCCTGATGTCCCTTTCCCATTTCTAGCATATCAATGTCCATGCCAACCATTGTTGTTGGTTGGGTTTCCTCCACCACGGGTGTGGGGATCGCTAGTTCCACATAAGGTGAGGGAATTTCGTCCAAGTTGACGAATTCCTAGGTCTGTGTGGGTTACTGTTCCATTCCCTGTAGCTGTTATGGTGCTCTATGATGGCTTCAAGGTTTTCTGCAGGCCTGGCTCGACACACCTAGCTTGGGTGGTGCCATGGTGGTTAAGGTTGATTTATTTCGAGCTAGCTTGCTTTGTATCTTTTTCTAATTCGATCTATGCTCTGTATACTCTCTCTCTCTCTCTTTGATTTCACAATTTCACAATAACCATTTTGTTACCCGTGTTCCTTCCTTATATAGCAAGTGTCGTGAAGATTCTCGGAGAAGCTACCCCAGCCATGGTTTAAATGAATTGGTTCTTCCCACGTATGTGACATTAAATTTCCTTGGCACCACCATTTGGTGTGATTAATGTGAAGTCTCTTCGAAATTACTTGACATTCACTTTGATATACTTTTCCAATTGGCACCTTTTTTCCGTAACTGCCATTTTTCCAATTTCTACCTTTTTATGACCGTTGGTCCTTTTTCCGGCACTATTTTTTCCAAGTGTGCGGTATGTTGTTTAGCCAGTGCATGTGGAAATTTCATTTTTGTTGCACTAACTCTATTTTATCTGCACGCTATCTTCTGGTGTCTGGAGCAATAACCCCTTTCTTCATGCAGTCCTCTGTTGTCTGGCACGGTTTTTTTTCTTTTGTTTCCGTAGCTTTCTAAGTGATAGGAGGTTGACTGTCCCTATACAGTTTCAGTCGACTCCCATTGATCATTCTTCTGAGTTCTGTTCCTATGAAATCCTTCAATTATACAACTTGCCCATCTGAGACAGTCTTTTCTTTATATGGTCCCAACCAATGCATTCTGAATTTTCCTGGGTACTTAAGAGATTTACTATCATACACCAAGACTAGGTCTCCCTCCTTGAAACTCTTCCTTTTAATATGTCTATCATGCCAAGATTTGTCCCTTACTTTCTATACCTCTTGGTGAAACCTTGCTAGAATCCTATCTTCTTCCATGAGCATCAGCTGACTTAGCCTTTCTTGTACTTCACCTCACTCTGTCATGTTAGTAATTGCTACTACACGCAAATTAGGTACCAAAAATTCTAATCGCACCACTGCTTCTTTTCCATACACCAATATGAATGGTGTCTTCCCTGTCAACTTTTTACATGTAGTCCTATATTCCCACAATACTACTGGTATATTCAAGTCCCAATCGTCCCTGTTGACATTTCATATCTTTGTCAATGCATTCTCTAGGATCTTATTAAAGACTTCCACTGTTCCATTTTCTTGAGGATGATATGGTGTACTCTTTTGGTGATAGACTTCAAACTCCTTAGTCATAGCCTTAATAGTGTTGTTAATGAAGTGAGTGCCTTGGTCACTCATCAAAATCCTTGGGCATCCAAATATAGTGATCACTTGCTCAAACAAGAATTATGTTGTTGTCTCTGCATTGCAATCTTTTACTGGTTCTACTTTTTCCCATATTGTTAAGTACTCTGTCGTAGTAATAATATACCTTGCTCCTGACCTCTTTGTTGGTGGGTTAATTAGTCCCACAAAGTCTATTTCCCATTTTTTGAATACCTGCAAGGTTACTTGTGGCCTTAGGGGAATCTCATCCCATATATTAAGTTTACCAACCCTCTGACATACATCACATCTCTGGCAATATCCCTTTGAATATCTGTGAACAATTGGCCACGATAGTCCTACGCACAATACCTTATGTGCAGTATATTTGCCTGCATAATGTCCTTCTACTATTCCCTCATGGGCCTCTACTAAAATCCTAGGCCTTTCATGTTCTAGTAAACATATTCTCAAGATGATTTCTGTACCCATCTTGTATAAGTGTCGTGTAATCAATTGATATTCTGCAACTCTGACTACCAGATTTTTCTTTTGTGTAGTGTTGAATTTTTGTGGCGCAATCCCTATACTCAAGTATTGAATGATGTTAGAAAAATATTCATTAGCTACTTGGACTGAAAATAACTATGCATCAGGGAATTTGTCCTCTAGATTCATAGGCTCCTCTCCATTGGTGATCCTTGATAGGTTATTAGGTCTCGCATTCAACTTCCCTGGTTTGACTATCACTTCAAAGTCAAATTCCTGGAACAACAATAACCATATACAAATTATCCCCCCCAACATTGGCTTGTTGACTATGTATTTGAGAGTTGAATGATCTGTAAACATATTGAAATTTTTTCCAAATATGTAATGTCTGAACTTTTGAAGTGCATAGACCATATCTAGGCCTTATTTTTTGTGGTACTGTAATTCTGCTATGACTTTGACAATTTTCTGCTAGAAAATGCTATAGGATGGTCCAATTCCCCTATTCCTGGCTATGCCAGAATAACTCCAAGTTATTTAGATGATGCATATACATGCACATGAAATATCTTTTCCCAATATGGGAATACTAGTATTGGTGCGGTTACCATCTTCTCTTTTAGACTATCCAATCCTTGCTGACAGTCCTCATTCCACTAAAACTTGCTATCTTTTCTTAATAGTTTCTCCATTGGTGCAGTGATCTGCGATACCCTTTTATGAATTTCATGTAGTATCTCGTGTGTACCAATGTTTCTCTTAACTAACATACTGATTTTGGTGGTTGTAGATTAACAATTACTACAATCTTGGTAGGATCTACTAGCAAGCCTTGTTGGCACACTATATGGCCCAATAGTATCCCAAAAGGTGTTCCAAAGATGTCGTTATTGATGTTTAGCGATATTTGACACTACCTACATATTTCTAACATCAACCTCAACACCTATACATGGTCTTTCAACAAACTGTAGACTGTTCAATCATCCAGATATACCTCTAGAAGCTAGTGGATGAATTCTTTGACTGTAGCTATGACTACTATGGAAAATATTGTTGGTTCATTCTTCAGTCCAAAAGGCATGAATGTGTACTGGTAGGATCCCCATTTTGTGGAAAATTGGTCTTGTACCTATCTTCTGGGGATATCTTGATATGATGGTAGCTTGAGAATCCATAGGTGAATAAGTAAGCTTCTTGGAATCCTACATTCTCCAACACCTCATATGTGAAAGGGGTAGGGAAAGGGTCATGTAGGAAAGCATCATTCAAATTCCTCAGGTTGACACATATATTTATCCCTCCCTTCTTCTTCTCCTGAACTACCATAAGGCTTACCCATTCATGTTCCTCCACTAGTTCTATGATTCCAGCCTCCAACATCCTATCAATTTCTGCTTTCACTTTTTGCTTATATATTGGGTTTAGTCTTTCGGGTCTTTGTCTGACCAGTCTTGCCTCAGGTCTGAGAGGTATATTCATTTCACCTAGCTCTCCTTCTATACATTTCATTTCCGTGAACATTGTTGGGAACAGGTCAATGTACTCACGTAGTAACTCTCTTATGCTTTCTACTATTTTCTCATCCCACTAGTCTCCAATGCTGGACATTTTGGGATTCTCAGTTGTCCCAATGTTGACCTTCTTCACCTTGATCAGTGAAACAAATACTTATTATTCTATAGGTGGACCTTCCACCTCTCTTTCACCTTCAACTTCTGTTATCTGAATGTTGTGCGAGTCATATTCATCTGGTGCTTCTTCCTGCACATGGTAGCATGACATTAGTTCTTTTATTGTCTGTCTGTTCTAATGTTGATCTTCTGTCATAAGTTCAACTTCTGGTTCCTTAATGAATATCAACCCTATGATTTGTTTGAGTGCTGAGTCTATGTTGGGGTTCTCATGTTAAAATGAGAAAGTGACTGTAAAATTATGTTGTAATATTGTCCAGTCTATAGTTCCTCTACGCAATTCCTGGTCTATATACCAGTTTGGTGGAATCCATTCTAATGTGTGAATAAAGTGATGAGGCCATTCCTCTGGTGGTGTCATGATCCATAGTGTTCTTCACTTCCCCAAGTGTTCTTCTGGTGTCCCTTGTCCATCATATATATACAGTTGGTTTCTTCCCTGTTCTGCGCAAAATTTGATGCGCAGTAACCGCTTACATTGGTACCAGTCCTGGACTATCTCTTTGTGTGCAAACCACCATCTTGTAGGTGTTTCCTTGCGTGATATATCTAGAGATAAGAGCCTCTTATTTTCTAACACTTAATCTTCGTATATTCTTAAGAACGCTTTTAATTCATCCACCCCATGGAAGTTGGGAGGTTCTCTTATCTCTGTACCTACCCATCTTACTATGTGGTCTATTCTTGCGCATCTTCTTGTGGAGAGTTCATGTAACCTCTACTGCCAATTCTCCAACCTTGTATTTGAGTTCGATGCGCATGATGTGATACTTCTTTGACTGAGTACCCCATATGCAGTTGGATTCACATAATCTTCTTCTCATGTGATGGTTCTGTACAACTGGTTAATTTACTCTAGGTCTAAACAAGTGGGTTCCACAAACCTTTCCCCTTCTGATGGATCTAATGGCGTAATGAATTTGTATTCTCCTGAATTGAATGCCATCTTCCTCATCTTCTTAAGTTGATTATGGCTTGATTTTCAAATTCCCAATCCAAGCCAAACAATGTCAGATAAGGTTTTATGCCATCCACTATCTCTATCACTTCAAAATTGGCTTTAGTGCACACTCCATCCAGATCTACTGTCACCCCCTTTAGCCTTGCAATTGGTAGAACTCTGTGTTTATTTTCTAGTTTCAACTGAACATGTGAATATCCTAATGTGGGATGTGCCATACATTTCCATGTCTTCTTGGGTAACACATTTACTTCGGATCCTAAATCCGGTCTAATATCTCCCATGTTGAAATCTCCAATGTTGGCATTCAGTCTGAATTCTCTGCTTGTTCTCCTCCTTGTATGTAGATGATTAACTGTTTTTTGTTCTAGCTTTCCCTCTACCTCTATGCTACATATTTCTAGCATATTTTGTAACACTTTAATAGATGATGGATAATTTAGTAGTTTAACACAGGATTGTAGGAAATCCTTAATCATACTTACTTGTCCTAGGGGTTGTGCTTCATTAGTGTGATTCAACGATGGAGGCATCTCATACGTTGGTACTTCCTAATTATTATGCGTAGTTGATGTCGATGCAATGTATGGCTTCGAGAATCCTTGTCTAGCCTGCTTGAATATCTCATTTTTGTTCTGTGCATCAAACTTCTTCTGGAGTTCGACATTCTTCTTCACCCATTAGTTTTTTCCTGGATCTTGTCTTACTGCATCATTTCATGTCTTATCTCCTCCACGCGTCACTATGTTGACATTTCTTCTGTCATCCCTTGCTTCCACCGAAATCCACTGAACATTCTGATTGTTCTGATTTCTCTTTTCCTGGATCTTCCCCAACAGTGTGGGACAATATTCTGTGCCATGATCTAATGCGTGACAATACATACATGTCACAAGTGGAAGTGGATGTTGGCACAAGGTCAGACCCAGGCTTCATCTCCAAGATCACACCAACAAGCCCTAACTACTGGCCCTTTCGACAACACCTGTGAGGCAGATGCAGTCTCACCCAAAGAAACTATGGGGGGGTTGTAGGAAAAATATGTCTACAACCAAAGGGAATATCAAGTGGATCTAATACAGGAACAACACAACATTCATATATCAATGATAATCTTAGATCTACTCCGCACAACTATCTATCAGATCTAACACAATAGTGCAATAGTAGTATATCAAATGACAAAGAACATAGTATCAATCACACACAACACACAATATACATGGTTCACCCTCTCTCTAGGGATACGTCCACAGAACTGTGATTTATAATATATTAAGATGAAGCATATAGTTCTTGTCTACGCTCTTAGCTAGTATATATTCTCTTCTTCTCTCTTCTTCTCTTCCTTCCATGTGCACCCAACTACATGACTGATCTTCGCACCCAGCTGAAGATCTTACAATACAGACTGCTCTTACAATACAATACTTCTCTCTCAATAGAAATCTCTCCTCTTAGCACAATCTCATCTAACAAAAACCCAACCTAGGTCCTCTTGACCTTTATTTATACATTACAATAGCTCACTAACAACCTTAGGTTGAAACCTAGGTGTCAAAACCCTAGATACCAAAACCCTAGGTGTCTAAAACCCTAGGTCAACTTGACCCATGTTTTCAGGGCTTCGCCAGTCTGTCTTTCCTTCCTTCTCGCGCGGTGCTCCAAAGAAACCAACGATGGATTTTTCCTCTTGATAAATTGTATATGATCATTCTTCCTTGCTGATCTGTCATCCTCAATCTCCTCGTCCAATGACTTGCTTTCTCTTACTTCGATCCGTCTTTTATGCTCATTTTCTCACTTCGACTCAGTAACAATCACTGTGTCTTCCGTGCAGTTCACATTTTTCCTTTTATTCCTTGATCTTCACTTGCTTCCATAACCAAGGGCCAACAGGCCCCCAACACTCACCTGTGACTCATCCCTAGGCACCTTAGATCTGCTCCTTCTGTTTTACTTCAACTTCAGACTGCACAGGGTAGCCTTTGCTTTCTGCTCTATGCCTCCTTTCCTTGCTTGTGTAGTTTTTGAAGTTTCTGGCTCTTCCTGACGAGGTTCTTCAGCTTCCCTTCCTCTTCCCTAGTGATTTCTGGATGCTCTTCATCCGCCAGATCTGCCTCTTCTCCACTATAAAAACCCTCATCCCCGTAGTTATGTTTAAACAGTTTCACAAGATGAACTTCTCTGAATGCTCTCCCACTACGCGTATGTCCAGCCTCTGTGTCGCTGTCGCTATCTGAATTATTGAACATTAGCCTTTTTCAGTCCAACCAACTACTGTATATTCAATATGTTCTTCTCATGCAATAACATCTTGATCCTCAACTTTAGAAAGTGTAAAAGTTTTCCTCTGGGTCCCTTGAAGAAATATCTCTCGGCTTGGCTATATGACTCTAGTCTGTCAACAATAAAATCGGTTATGTACCCTCCAATGGTGCTATCAAAACAATGATCTACTGCTCTTGACATGAAATTATCAACTCTCTTGACCTTCTTGATCAGCACCGATGTCCAAACCACAGGAGGTCTAGATCTGATCTCAAACTGGGTATCTGCTAACCTAGCTAACCACTCATATAGCTCCTGATGGATCCCTCCAAAGAAAATCTCATGTATATTTGTGAAGATATATATTCCTAACCAATCCTCTGTACTAAGATTAGGGTTCTTTTTCTGGGCTTCAACGAAGTCCTTTTCTTGATCTTCTATCTACTTCTGAATCTTTGTATTTGATGGAAACCACCTTGACATTCCCTCAAGGAGATTACGGTCCCGACAATGAAACCATTTGTTAGCATAGAGGTAGGCCCAGGGTTTATCTCCAAGAGCACACAAACAAGCCCTAACTACTGTCCCTTTTGAAAACACCTGCGAGGCAGATGCAGTCTGACCCGAAGCAACTATGGGGGGGTTGCAGAATAGATATGTCTACAACCAAAGAGAATATCAAGTGGATCTAATACAGGAACAACATAGCATTCATATATCACTGACCAACATAGATGTACTCCGAAAAACTATCTATCAGATCTAACATAGTAGTGCAATAGCAGTATATCAAATGCCAAAGAATAGAGAATCAATAACACACAACACATGATATACGTGGTTCACCCTCTCTCTAGGGCTACGTCCACAGAACTGTGATTTATAATATATTAAGATGAAGCATACAGTTCTTGTTTGTGCTCTTAGATAACAAATCTTCGCTTCTTCTCTCTCGTTCCATCCCTTCCTTGCGCACCTAGCTACGGGACTGATCTTTGCACCTAGCTGAATATCTTACAATACAGACTACTCTTACAATACAATACTTCTCTCTCAATAGAAATCTCTCCTCATAGCACAATCTCATCTAACAACAACCCAAACCAGGTCTTTTTGATGTTTATTTATACATTACAATAGCTCACTGACAAATTTAGGCCAAAACCTAGGTGTAAAAACCCTAGATACCAAAACCCTAGGTGTCTAAAACCCTAGGTCAACTTGACCCACGTTTTTGGGGCTTCGCTAGCCTGTCTTTCCTTCCTTCTCTCATGGTGCTCCAAAGCATCCAATGGTGGATTTTTCCTCTTTTTGAGTTGTCTACGATCCTTATTCCTTTTTGATCTATCATCCTCGATCTCCTCATCCAACAAATTTCTTTCTCTTACTTCTCTCCGTCTTTTCTGCTCGTTTGCTCACTTCGACCCAGTAACAATCACCGTGTCTTTCGCGTAGTTTGCATTTTGCCTTTTATTCCTTGATATTCGCTTGCTTCCATAACCAAGGGACAACAATGGAAATTCTCTTTCATAGTGTCTTGGTTGTTCACAATTGTGGCATACCATTGGTCCTCTTCCACTTCTAAATCCTCCTCTTCCTCTTCCTCCACCTCTATAGCCAACTCGATATCCTTGCGATGCATTGAACTAGGGAGACTAGTTATACTGCATGGGATTATAGTGTGGATGCATGTATTGTACTACAACTGCACAATGTTATATTTCTACTGCGTAGTGTTATACTGTTGCTGCATAGTTTTATATGGGGATGGTACTTGGTTAAACTGTGGTGCAACTTTCCTAGTCATCATTTCTGCCTGCACCCTGTAATCATATGATGTTCGTTCCCTCATCAAGTCCATGGTCATGCAATATTTATCATCATGGCCTAATTACTTGCAAATGTTGAAATATGAAATCTTAGGTACTGTCTGGTATTTCTGCATCATTGGACAATGATATGGATCATGCCCCTATTTCTTACAGATCTCACACCATAGTCCTCCTATTGGCAAAGGGTTTGGAAGTCATGTTTCCATGTACTGTGTGAATGTTGGGCATTCATTCTTATGGTGTCCTTTTTTCATACATGTGGTACACCAAACGACTTCTCTTTTTTCCTTACCTGTGTTCTGGTTTAACTGAAATCTTAAGTTTTTTAGATCCTCCTTCAACTCCTCTATGGCTAGATCTGTCTTCTAATATTGGTTCTCTTCGAGTTGTAGGGATGCCTATAGAGCCTCTGCCTGGGTATGAAACTTATGTTGTTGCAAGGGGTATTTCAAGTGTGTGAGTAGTGAATTGACAAACAAATGCCTATGTTTCATATTTGTCATGAAATACTTTAGCTTTCCCTTCAATTGTTTGAATCTCTGGTCAATATCCCACACAGATTCTCCTGGTTTGTGTATAATCTCTATCATCTCATTCATGTATTGATCCTCCAAGCTAGGCTTCTAGAATTCATTTATCAATAAAATTTTGATATCCCCAATCGTTCTGGTTGTCCCTGGTGGATTGTTTGTATCTAAGCTCATGTACCAATCTAGTGCACGATCTCTTAGTGTGATGGCTAGCTGTGCAATTTTAGTGTACTCATCTGTGATATGTTTTTCTTCCCAGATATTTTCACAAATGAACAAGTGCTTCTCAGGGTCCTTTGACACCTCTCCTTTTAATTCTGGTAACCTGATGGTGGGATCATGTCCTTCCATCCTGATTGTTGAAATACTACCTCCATGCGGTGTAGATACTTGACTAATTCTTCCTGAACTAGATCCCCTAGTTGTTGTTCCATGTGTAGATGTACTTCCTGCTATCTTCCTTCTCCCGAAATTTGGTTTTCTAAATGGTGGTGTTCTTATTGGTGTATTAGTTGCACATGTTTTTATGGGTTCCACACTAACACTGATATGGATAGGAGTGTTTCCTTTTGTTCCTGCTCTTGGACCTCTCGTCTTCCTTTTATATGTCGCATGCAGGATTTCCTCAATCTTCTCCACAACCCGAATATCCTTGAACCTCTACCTATTATTCATCACTTTCCAATCCCTCCCTCACGACTATGGCTCTCTTCTTGGTGTTCATCTTATATTGGTAGGGTACTCCACTACGCGTGCCATGATCTGCTTGATTTGGTATTCCTCCATCATGATTGGGTCCAAGTCCTCCTCCTTCTTTCCTTTATCCATTTCTCTCTTCATTTCTCCTTCTCTTGTTAGTGCTTCCCCCCTTCCCCCATGCACGCAGAGAAGTTTAGTTGTCTGAGGCCATTGTCATTACACCTTTGTTATATAGTAATATTTTAATGGAAGTATATAGTGATCTAATATACCTATCTTGAGGTCCCTTCAAGAACTCTTTCTCTTCTGCACTGTAATACTTCACCGTATCTACTACAAATTCTGTGATAAATCCTACAAGAATGTTGTCTAACCAGAAATCTACTGCACACGTAAATTTATTGTCAACTTGTTGTAACTGCATGATCTCTATAGGATTCCACTCTAGTTTTCTGATCCGATTTGTAGGATGGTTGTCTTTCAACCTTAATATCCACTCCTGCAACACATGCAAGAAATAAAAAAAAAATACTTCATGCAAGTCCGTGTATACGTACTTGTCCAGATATTTGTGCAGTGTTAACCTTGGATTTATGTTATCTTTCTGTGCAAACTCCAACTCCTTTGTTTTCAACCAGTTCTCTAAATCCTCCTTCATTGGGTTCCACGGTCTCAATATCCCCTTTTAGATTCTCATTCTCTTAACGCCTTGTTGTCAGATATGGCATTCTTTTTACGCTTCTTCGACAGATCTCATTCACTCAGTCCCATCTTGTTCCAACCAACAATGGAACCATTTGTTGGGTTCTATTCTACTTTATCAGTTATCTACTATGATCTTACCTTACTGTCATAAATTGAACCAGGTTCATATTTAACAAGCTTCCTACAAAATCCCTCTAAAACTATCGCCCCCCTTGGTAAACTAGAAGGAAACACAACACACATGGTGTACTATGCAGTCTCACTCAAGATAGCTCTATGGGTGGCTACAATACTCAGATTCTTGTAGCCCGAGAATGAGTGGATATATGTGGTTGTACCTTGTGATCTTTATTTATTTAGTCTAACCTCTTGATGAAAACATTCATTCTTATTCATGCATGTGGAGTATCAGATATAACTAGTTCCTTCATTCATTCATCCAACATTTAATCCTTAACAACCATGGAGATGCATACATTCAGTCACATAACACATGATTTACCATGGTTCACACCCTCTTGGGATATGTCCACAAAGATCTGGCTCTCAAGCTCTGTATTATATCTCAACAATATGTCACGCCGCACATGTTTACATTCTTGGATATTACAATCTCAATAGGCTTCTCGATCCCTGTGAGGATGACTAGATCACACCAAGCTCCTCATCTTGTGATTTAACCCTCAGGATCGAGTTGCTCAATTCTTCTCTAGCTCACCAGCTTATGAAATGTTGCAGTTCTTAAAAACCTTACAACTTCTAGACCCTCTCTACCTCCTAGGTACTACTCATCTCTTTCTATATATATCCCACTCAAGTACTCCCATCTTAGACCTCCTAAGTACTACTTATCTCCTTCTGTATCTATACCACTTAGGTCCTCCTCTTAGACCTCATAAGTACTACTTATCTCTCTCTTTGGCTCATCATCCATTACAATATATTTCAAAAACCCTAACCCTAACATATTTATGTCTCCCTTGCATGCGTGCCTCACATGCTTCCCTCACACGTGTTGCTTTTCCTTCCAGCTATCCTTTCTTCCCTTCATGCTTCTCTCTCCAAAAATAGCCTTTTCCCCAAAATGGGTCTGCGTCCAACAAAAGTGTTGGATTCAAACACCTATATAATCCATCAGTCAACGTACATTGATGTATTCCCTTTCTAATAGTGAGAGAACTTTCCATTAAGGCATGCAAACCGCAAGATACTTATAAACATCTCTAATATCAATCCCATATGATGTTCTCGAGTCAATGGGATGAGATTTGTCGAAATGTGGGACTTAACGAATCTCACATCATTCAACATGAGAAAAACAAAAATTATTTTGAAGAACCATAGCACAATATTGAACCAACATGAGCTTACAAAACTTACTATGAATGTTTCCCGCAGGAATCCTGGTTTTCAAGAAAAATTGTTTTCACAACTAGACTTATTTTATCTTTACTATTCCATTTATTCATTTATTCTTCTACACTGGCCTAATCTACTTGGAAAAGAAGCCCTCCCTCAAGTGTAGGAGAAATTCCAATGAATCCATGTGCACAACATGATTACAAACATACTCATATTGGATTTTCAAAAATATACTTGGATAGATATTCGAATATGAGGCACCAACTGCATTGATTGATATGGTGCCAAGAGATGTTGAAGGATGGAGTGGTATTGTGGTGTCACGACTATTTGGAACCAATTTTTGATGGGATATTTATCTCCTTGGTTCTCTTTTTCATTAGCAATTGTCTTCATGTCCTCCTTTGTCATGCCATGCAAATATTCTAATACTTGTTGATTTCTCTCTTAAATGCATGAAGGATCTGATGATAGGCATGAAAGGAGTTCCTTGACCTCATGCTCTAGTGTTTTTTCTCCATCGATTGTTTCCCATGAACCTTTGGTATTCTCTGCAAATTGTAAAGTATGATTAAAGAAATATTCTAGGTCTTATTCTTGATGATGCACATCAAATTTTTGTTCTTCTATCACTTCCTGGAGTGCAACTATGTTCCTGAATGTTGTCAATATTTTCTATTCCTGAGATGCAAAGATGTTTCCATCTACTGCTAGGATATGAGAGATTCTTTGGAGTAGCATTTCCTCTTTCAGTCAATGAACTCTTTGTCATCCTTATTTTGTTGGATATTGGGTCCTATCTTTCAAAGGGGTTAGTGTATGGGGGGATCTTACAACTCCAAAAGAAAAACTTTTCTATTTTAAAGAAATAAATGAAATTTTCCAAAAGAAAAAAAATTCAAAGAAAAAAATAATCATATACTCAGACTCCCTCACACAACCAAGGCCCTTATATCACCAATTTATATGTTGACATGAGTTAGATTCTTATTTTCCATGAATCAAACCAAAAGAAACCTACTTGCACAAAACACACTTGCATAAAAGGAAACAACGAGGCTTCGAAGAAACTCACCAAAGTGAATGTGTTAGGATAGAACCCCTTCAAAATTTTAGAAGTAAGGGTGACTTTCCATATTACCACTTCTCCTCCCCCAAGTTGCAATTTTAGCTAAATTACACACAAAAAATGAAAATTATGAAAACAATCTACCTATGCTCTAATCCCTTGTAGCATTTTCTTGGAAATGACGCCAAAAATGTTGAGAAAATTAATTAACTTAAAATTTTGATCATTAAGTCATCAATATTGTTGAGGAAAAGATATGAAATAATCTTACTCAAGCATTTTCAGATGTTGCTTGGATAAGGCAAGATAGAAAGAACTATCACTCTATGTTATAGCCTCAAAAATTGTTTCCTCATCCACATGTATTAGTTACAAGGGCTTAGGATGGTTTTTAAAAAATAGAAGATTGTTATAAAATTCAACATTTTATATAATTTTCTGAATATAACAGATGCAAAAGTAAATGTGGAGACAAAAAAAAAATACCAAGTCACATATTAACATAGTGAGACAGAATAGCAATCGCTTATTTCATTCTAGGAAATCAAAAGAATCATTCTCTTTACATAAATCCCTGAGGGAGTTTGGACCAAAGTCAAACTTAGATGTCCTCAATGAAAACCATACATATTATCACTCCAAGAAACTCTTTGAGGTTGTAGGTCAAAGATGCTTGGTAACTTAAAGTAAACTTGTTTTTGTGTGTGTGGATCAATGGGATAACTCAAATATAGTATGGTATTTAGACAGTCAAAATGAGAATCAAATGAACCAGTGCTCTCAAGGATCAATAATCAGATAATAGCTTTTAAGTGGGTGAGAAAACAATGCTTATAAACCAAATACAAATGTAGGGTTTAATAAACAATGATAAGCAACTATTAATCAATTTATGAGATAACCAATGATATGACAGTCATTCTGCAGCTAAAACAACTTGAATAAGAGTACAGAAGGAAAGATGAGAATCTGACATCAATAGAGAGAAAAAACTGTGATTTGTATTATCATATGGAAAAGTTTGTTTACAATATAGTATCTTCTGTATCCAAAATCGATCTAATTGCCTCTTACATATATGAGCTTAAATAATCTTTACAAATTATTTTCAAGATCCTCAAAAGATGGATCTGATATCCTCTTTTCTTATCTCAAATTTGAAATTGTGAGGTGGCTGGAAAAGATAGAAATTTCTGGAAAAATGTTGCTCCAAGATTCACCTATATCCTACAAATCAAAATATATATTGGGAAACTGAGAGAGGTTATTGAAGAGAAGTCCGTTTTTATGAAAAAACTCCTTCATTTTCTAAAAATAGTATTCCAACTCATCATAATATGTCCTTAAAGACAGTGACTAAAACATGAAAAATAGATTATTTAATTTCTGGAAATATGGTGCTCAAAGATTGACCTATATTTAACAAATCACAATAGATCTAGGAAAAATGAGAGAGGTTATTGAAGCGTGGCCCGTGCTTATGAAAAAATCCTTTGGTTTCAAAAAATAATATTCTATATGATCAGAATCTATCTCCCAAGAAGGTGACTAAAACAGGAAATCCAGATTTTCAATTCTAGTCATATTCCTACATTTTAGGATTTGATCTCTAGAATATTTCTATTGATCAAATGAAGTACCACCTGCACTCTTGTATGATATTTGATAATATATATGATTATTCATCATCATCTTTTCCTTAATAAACTCAACCAAGTCAAATTTGACTTTTTGGCCAAAATAATACATTTTGGAAAATTTCTGAAAATGATGCCTCATCTTGTGGGGAACTTTTGACTACCTTCCCAAGATCTAAATGAAGATATGAAAGTACCATTGGAAATATTAGGATGTCTATATGTCAATCAACTATTTGAGCATGTAAAACGGACTCTCCACGACTCAACAAATTGATTTTTCCCAAGCAATTTATTAGCTGAAAAACCTTATTATCATCTTATGATATGATATCACAACAAATTTCAGAATGAATTATTTGATCGCTAACATCTGGCTCCAACTGGGATGGAGAACTCCCTACGAGGTTTCCAAGAACTTGGAAGAACTTGTGCCTTTAGTATTGGGCATGGAGTCATTTATCCTTTACGATTTATCATCTGAAAACCTGTAGCAAACCTGTAACCTGCTTGTTTATTCATTAAATCAATCAACTGAAAATAATCAAGTTGCTTGTTTCCCTCAGAGATGTCAATGCTAAATACAGACTGCTTAATCTCTATCTAAGAAGAAAACATGATGAACTGTTGATCTGGACTTTTCATCTCATCATCTTTCTCTCTGTATCTGCTGCAATCTTTGTGTGTCTGCAAATTAGAAAAATGTGGGCTAATCTCACTTATTTCAATGAGCATTGGATCAATGGAAAGATAATAATCTCCATGTGTAGCTAACGAAACCAATTCTTCAGATTCATTAAAATAAGAAATAGAGGTAATAGGAAATCTTTCAGCTCTTCATTACTCTTTTCTAATTCATGTTTATGAGGAAGCACATCATATCGAAGATCATTTGAAAACTGATGTAGATTGTGAGGAAAAGATTCTTCTCTATTTAGATCTTCAACTTTAGAATGAAATTCATATTTATCACAACAATTATCAAATACTGACTCATCTGAAAAGAACGTGTTGTCTAATTCCTTTCGCAGAAGTGGTCCTCCTTGCTTTCTTCCCATCATGCAATAATCATAGGTTGATCTGTACATGGTTAACACAGAGAACTTTTCTAAATAGAGAAGGTGTTGGTGCTGGTGAAAATGATCCTATTTTTGGATGTAATTGTTGGAGTTAATTCACACACATCTAGGATTTATTTTTCCTAAGGTTTTTCCTTGTTTATTAGTCATAATTAGTCATTATCTAGTCTCCTATATTTCAGGAGAGAATATTCCACCTGGAGAATATTCTCTTTCAGTTGACACTTCAGTTTGACTAGTTGAGTTGAGTTTAGATGTTGCATTGGTTTTTTCACCATGAAACATTGGGATCATCACCAACTCACTACTCTTTGTTCAGTCAATTAACTGATGACTAGTTGACTAGTTAACTCAGCTAGGTGGCAGTTCACTCCCGTAACTGCCTGAGAGACTAGACTAGGTGGCAGTTTACTCTTGTAACTGTTGGTGTGTGTCTAGATCAATCTA